>PVIA01001853.1:0-238360 GCA_004024845.1 Tonatia bakeri
AAAACACATATATTGTGTGGTAAGTGCTACATCATCAAAAACCTGACATAGATTCAGTTGTAAAACTTTAAATTTTCTCTCATAAAAGCTGTCTAAAAATGTTCTATGCAATATTGTTATGGTATAGGAAGCCCACACAGAAATAGTGCTAATGATTTTCAGTGAATTGATGTATAACATAACAAAATGAAAATTTAAGAAAACTCATTCCTTTATTATTGAATTAAAATTAGGGGAAAGTAAATTTTGCATATGATTAGTAGATACATCATATTTTGCATACCTCAGCTTATACTCCTTACTACTTTAAAATATAAAACTATAAAATGTTCAATTTCTTTTTTATTAAAAATGGTTAACTTTATTAACTTTCCCTATTTAAAGTAGATCTGTTGTGTCAATTATGAATAGTTGGCTTGCATTAGCATTTATTATTCATGGGTATATTATAATAACAGCATGAAATGAGAACCATTTCTAATAAATATATCACTGTTTCATGCATCATTCAATGCTACCCAGTTAAAGACCATTAAGGTTGATTGAATAATATCTATGATTTAATAATTTTAAATATACTTACTATAGAACACATAACTACAATAAAGCATGAGTAATAAAATACAGAGTCACTCTCTGTTCTGAGACAAATTTGGCAGTACATAGCAAAAGATTTTAAATTTTTTCCTGGTGTATAGGGCTGTGAAAATAAATAGGTTAAAGATAGAGGATTTTAGGGTGTTGAAAGTACTGTGTATGATAGTACAGTGATAAATATATGGCCTTATACAATTGTCGAAACCCGTAGAATATGCAACATGAAGAATCAACCCTAATGTAAGCTACAGATTTGGGTCATTACAATCCATCAATATAGGTTTATCCTTGGTAAAAAAAAAAAAAATAGTATCAGTCTTGTGAGTGATGTTGATATTGGGGAGGTTATGCCACATGGAGGTAGAGGGTATGTGGGAAATTTCTGTACCTTCTTCTTAATATTTTTATAAACCTAAAATCACTCTAAAAATTGCATGATGCTAGAGTTTGGAACACGTTTTTGTCTCCTTGTCCACCCAGAATAACACTGTGGCAACTGAAACTTACATTTATGTGGTGATACTGAAAATATTTTTTAAAAAACAAACAAACAAAAGAAAAAAAACATCTCCTCTGTGTAGGAGAGATTAAGAATTTTTAAAAGAGAAGGAACATATAATATTGTTTTAACATTGAAACCAAGATAGGGTAAAACTTCAAGTCAAAATAACACAAGAGAAATCCAACAAGATGGGGTTGGTTTTTCTCAGCACCTCTACAGATTCCATTAGGTAATCTTGTTGGCTTCAGAAGATAAAGATGCATTTACTCCTCACTGCCTGGACTGCAACAGCCCTAGTCTAAATCACCACAACTCTCAACTGGGTGATAGAAATAATCACGTCTTCCTGCTTTTTCTATTGAATCTTAGAATCAACTGTCATCACATCACAGTATATTTTAGTGTGATACTTTTAAAACCAGATTATGTTGCTTCTGTGTCCAAACACATGAGTCTCTGATACTCTCGAATTAGAAGTCACATTTTGAGTGACCTCTGAGGCCTTAGCCCATTAACAGGGCCCTATTTTTCTGATGACCTCTCCTACTCTCCTCCTTGCTTTAGCCCCACTGGGTACCAGGCTTCTCTTAAAGTTGTATGTCAGACAGCTCTAAGGATGCTCTGACTCCTGTTTTTGCAGTGATGCTTTTGTTGGTCTGGAATGCTATGTATTTCCATAGACAGTCACATGTTTAAACCCTTGTTCCTTGCAAGTCTGTACAAATGTTACCTTCCCAATGAGGTCTACCCTAACTCTAGGGTTAAATATGCCTTTATCTCTTTTTAGCCTTCCCAACCAACATTATTCTGTTTAACTTATTTTCTTTCCTACTTAGTTATCTTAGACTGTTAATATATTAAATTATGCATTTGTTAATTTATTATATCCTCAGTGTACTATAACCTCAATAATGGTAAGGATATTAGTCTGCTATGTACAATATTGAAAATACCAGAGTCTAGAACATTTTCAGCCCACAGCAAGTGTAATGCAAATACTTCTCAAGTCAACTACTAGGTAAAGAATAACTTGAGTCTTTAGATAATAAAAAAGTACTGACCAAAATAAATTAAAGAAAAAGAAAAAGGTCCATGGATTGAGAGAAAAGGAGAAATCCATGGATTGTAGTGAACTTAAATAAGTCTCAGGATAAACAAAGTCTAAAAATTTTCTTGATAGAGAAAATTTTGTAGAAAAATATGAATAATTGTGGCTCTAGATTTTAGGAGATAATCAATCTATGCTCTCAAACTTCTGAGTCAAATGAATTTGAAACCTAGAATTTAAAATTTGCATAATTAATATATAAGAATATTTTTTCAAGTTTCTTAGGACTAGGTGTTTCCTGTCACAAACCCTTTTAGAAATGATTTTAATAATGTAATCAAGTGTTTACATTATCAAAATGAAACTGAATATTAGAATGATTAATTGTGATTCAGGAAATGACAAGTTACAACTAGATGACAAAGAAAAGTCAACAATGAGAGGGGGGCCAGGAATCTATTAGCTGGTTCAAATTAATATGAGAAAGATGAGAATTCCAACAGATTTTATGACAAAAAGACTGGAAAATCTTAATGTTATAAAGATAATGTATATAAAATTTTTCAATAAAAATGGAAATACATAAAAATAATCTCTGTAAAAGATAAACTATACTTTTGTGAAATATTGAGAATATGAAGCAAAATCATGTCACAATTTTGAGCTATTGTGGTGCATGAGAAAAGTCTACGTGTTCACTCTTCATGCTTGTACTGGTCTCTTTTAGGTCTCACAGGTACAGTTATAGGAAAATATACTGTATACTACTTTCTTCTGATGGAATTACATTGCTGTGTTCAGTAGAAATCTATATTTAAATAATAACTTTGGGAATGCTATTTATAATGCCTTTAATATATATATAATCAGTATTTATACAAGCACCAAACATACTTACATATGAAATAAGACATGTTTCCATCTGTTTCCTAAAATAAAACATTGTGAAACTTATATATCTTTCTTAAATTTAAGTAGTAAATAAGAAGATATAGTCTTGTGTAGAGATAACTTCATCCTTTATAGTAGTGTATAGTTAACATATTTGTTTAAAGATAATGATTCAACATGGGAATGTTTAAATAGATATTTAAGAGAAATCATTAAGACCAAAAAGTTAAATAATGCAAAATGGGAAATGGAGAACAGAATTATTAGGTATGTCAACTCATGGAACAGCTATCTTGTATTATATCTTAATACAGGTTTAATAGAATGCATATAAATACTTCCATTTTATAAATGGAAGATGAGTCATAAATACAAAATTTTATGATGATAATTACCAGAAAAACTAAAAATAAAAATTCTTAACAGTTATCATGAAATACATATATGGCATCTAAAAAAATTATTAATATCAATTGTGTTAATTTCTAATTTGTGAGATTTCAGATCATTTAATTGATTTAAAAAATAACATGTATTTCTATATTTTGCAACTTGTAGTCAGGAAAAAATGACAAAATTATTAAGTTTAAATGCAATTTGACATCTCAAGAGTGGAAACAATGGTACAAAGAAGTTTAATGGATAAAGAAAGAGGAAAATAAAATGCTGATAAGCAGTTATATTGACCAGGAATAAATGTGAGAAGCTTCACAAAGTGAATTCACTTGCGTTTTAAATAAAGGAATTTTATTTTTTGTAAAAAAAATATCAAAAGCATACTATAAAATCAATGTTTAAAATCAAAAGTCACAGTTTGAAGTATGGATATCAATTCATTAATTACTAGGTTACCAAGGTAATTTTTTCCTTATGTTAAATTTAGGTCTAATTGCCAACTGAGAGAGAAATCTAGCTAATGCCTCCTAGTCAAAAATATGGGAGGACCACTGTGAGTTACCATTGCATATCTAAATGAGTATAGCTGGCTAAGAAAGCATACATATTAATGAAACTTATGGAAATTTATCCTTATCAACTGTTGACCCTCGCACACTGGTGGTAGAAGTGTTAAACAATACAACCACTTTAGAAAGCAAGCTTAGAAAATAAAGTTAGTTGTTTTAAATAGTTGTTTCATGAAAAGCATGCGATTTGTTCTTCCTTAATAATCATAAATAGGAATTGATGTATTTCTGTGTTGTTTTTATTGTTTAATATTTCAATTATACTTGAGTCACATGCTTTTACATGATAGTATTTATACATATTAACAACTCACAACATAGTTTATATAAAAAGATCTATGAATGTCAATATGTATTTTTAAAAATTAATAATCAATTTTTTGAATAATGTACTTCATTAAGAAGCAAAACAAAGTATTCTAGATGTGGCCCATGTGGCTTAGTTGGTTGGGCATCATCCTGCAAACCAAAAGGTCGCTGGTTGAATTCCCAGTCAGGGCACATGCTTGGATTGCTAATTCAGTCTCCTGTTGGGGTGTGTGCAAGAGGCAACCAATTGATGTTTTTCTCTCACATCAGTGTTTCTCTTCCTATCTTTGTGCCTCCCTTACCCTCTCTCTAGAATCAATAAGAGAAAAAAATTTTAAGTATTCTAGCATCTGGCCAAATGTGAATAATGAATAACCTTAGATTTAAAAAAATAGCATTTATTGAGTGATCTTAAAATCAATTAGCCTTGAGTTAGTGAATTAAGGATTACCCAGCAAAGCACTTTCTTTAGTTTCAAAATAATAATAATAATGGAAAGGGCAGAACCCCTTACTTTAGTTCCCTGGTACTTAAAGTACCCGAGAACCCTATGCCACAGAACCAAAAGTGTGTATCCAATCCAGCTGTGCCAACATCTATTTGTCTCCTCTTGGGGGAAGAATAAATGTTGGGAGAAAATGTAATAGACAAAAATTGTGCAAAAAATAGATAGCAGCTCCAGGAGAACTCCTCTTTTGCTGAAGATTATAACAGTTTTACTGATTCTCATTTATTGATACAAACTGTTCTCCATTGCTTCAAAAATATGAATGTGCCACATTTTCTTACCGACTTTATTACACATATCAATTTGTAAAAGTTTTGATTAACCCAAACTCTACCTTAGCAACAAGTTATATAGTATTGTAAAAGGTGATATTTTGTAAAATATTAAGCAGAAGTAAGATAAATTGTATGTTCTGAGTGGTAGAATTCTTATTCATAAATTAGGGAACATATTTAGTGGAAAAATAATATATCAGGAATTATATTTGTTCCAAATCATGCTAATAGTTTCTAATAAAAAGGTAAACTTATTTTTTCAATGGGTACAGTCATGTGTAAACAATACAGATGATTGTATAAAATGAAGAGGAAAGGAGAAAAAAGTTTTGCTTGAATAGACTAATTATCATGGATTTTATTCTTTGTTTTTAATTTAATTTTTTCAGCTGCTGTTTACATTCAATATTATTTTCTAATAGTTTTAGATGTACATAGAGTGGTTAGAAAATCATATACCTTACAAAGTATTCTTCAAAATAATTTTAGTACCCACTGGCACCATTACATTATTACAATATTATTGACTATACAGAGTCCAGCAGATGTAAGGTCTGCCTGAGTGTGGTTGATAGGATAACAATATGAGTGTAATAATTTATAAATTTAATTTGAACATTTCACCTAAAATATCACATGGTGGGCTTCAGTGTGATTGTATTATGTTACTGAATTACATGCTTATGATTTTGTAATAAAAAAGAGATGTTACTTGTGCTGGAGCTTGTATTTTCTATGCTATACTTTACATCCCAATAACTACTTTGTAACTACTAATCTGTACTGCTCAGTCCCCTTACCTTTATCACCCAGTGCCCCAACCCCCTGCCTTCTGGTAATGATCAGTCTGTTCTCTGTATCTAGAGTCTGTTTCTATAACTCTGTATCTATGAGTCTGCTTTGTTTTTTCATTTATATGTTCTTTAAATTCCACATATAAATTAAATCACGCAATATTTGTCTTCTTTTACTGATTTATTTCATTAATGCTAGCATAATATTCTCTAGGTCCATCCACATTGTCTCAAATGGTAAGATTTATTTCTTTCCTATAACCATTTATTATTCATATTTTTTATCTTTTATTTTCTTTTTGGACTTCTTACAATACTGGTTTAGTGGTGATAAACTCCTTTAGCTTTTTCTGTTTGGGAATCTATTTATACTTTGATTCTAAATGATAACTTTGCTGGTTAGAGTGATCTTGGTTGTAGGCCCTTGTCTTTCATCACTTTGACTGTTTTGTGACAAATGCTTCTGGCCTGTAAAATTTCTGTTGAGAAATCAGCTGACAAGCTTATGGAAGCTCCCTTTTGGTAACTAACTGCTCTTCTCTTGCTGCTTTTAAGATTTTCTCTTTGTCATTAAACTTTTGGCATTTTTGTTAGGATGTGTCTTGGTGTGGGGCTCTTTGAATTTTCTTGTTTGGGACTCTCTGTGCTTCCTGGTCTTGTATGTTTACTTCTTTCTCCAGGTTAGGGACATTTTCCTTCATTATCTTTTCAAATATGTTTTCAATTTCTTGCTTTTTCGGTTCTCCTTCCAGCACCCCAACATATGTGAACATTGATAAACTTGAAGTTGTCCCACAGGCTCCTTACACTATCACTTTCGGACTTTTTTTCTTTTTCCTTTCTGATTGCCTTCTGCTTCCTTACTTTCCAAATCATTGATTTGATTCTTGGCTTCATCTGCTCCACTGTTGATTCTTTATAATTTATTCTTCATTTTAGTTAGTGTAGCCTTCATTTCTAACTTTTGTAATGGTTTTTACATCTTTTTAAAATTTATTTATTTTGTTAATTTTTATGGTATTACATTTTCCCCATTTTTCTGCCTTTTCCCATCTTCTTCCATCCCCAAGTTAATCCTCATATTGTTGTCTCTTTCATGAGTTATGCATAAATATTCTTTGGTTAAAATCTTCACCATCTTTCATCCCAACCCCTCCAGCAACTGTCAATCTATTCCAAAATAGGAATGCTCTATTCTTATTTTGTTTTTTAGTTTATTTTGTTCATTAGATTCCACATGTAAATGAAATCATGTGGTATTTGTCTTTCACTGACTGGCTTAATTCACTTAGCATGATATTCTCCAGGTCCATTCATGTTGTCACAAAATATAAGAGTTTCTTCTTTTTTACTGTTCTATTGTGTAAGTGCACCATGCTTTTTTATCCATTCATTTACTGATGGGCACTTAGATGTTCCCAAATCTTGTCTATTTTAAATAGTGCTTCTAAGAATATAGGAGTGCATATATATTTTTGTCTTGGTGTTTGGGGATCCTTAGGATTTATTCACAGAGGTAGAATTGCTAGATTAAAAGAAAGTACCATTTTTAATTATTTGAGGATATTCCATTTTGTTTTCCACAGTGGCTGCACCAGATTGCATTCCCACCAACAGTGCATGAGGGTTCCCTTTTCCTCACACCCCTGCCCTCACTTGTTATTATTGTTTTATTGATGGTAGACATTTTGACAAGTGTAAGGTGGTTTTAGTTTGCATTTATCTGATGATTAGTGATGTTGAGCATTTTTTTCATATGCCCATGGGCCCTCAGGATGTCCTCTTTGGAGAAGTGTCTGTTCAGTTCTTTTGCCCATTTCTTAATGGACTTGTTCATCTTTTTCATATTGAGTTGCATTTGTTCTTTTTATATAAATATTTTGGAGATTAAAACCTTATCAGACACACCACTGGTTAAAATGTTCTCCCATACACTGGGTTCCATCTTCATCTTGTTGATGGTTCTTTAGCTGTGCAGAGGTTTTTTAATTTGTAGTCCCATTTATTTATTTTCTCCTTTGTTTTCAATACTCTAGGAGATATATTGGCAACAATATTGCTACATGAGATATCTGAGATTTTACTGCCTATGCCTTCTTCTGGGATTTTTATGGTTTTGCAACTTATATTTAAGTATTTTATCCATTTTGAGTTTATTTTTGTGTATAAGTTGGTGGTCTAGTTTTATTTTTTTTTCCACATACCAATCCAGTTTTCACAACACCATTTATTGAAGGCACTGTCTTTGCTCTATTGCATGCTTTTGCCAACTTTGTCAAATATCAATTGATCATAAAGGTGTGGGCTTATTCCTGGGTTTTCTCTTCTGTTTCATTCATCTATATGTCTGTTCTTATGCTGCTACCAGGTGGTTTTTATTATAGTGGTTATACAGTATAGTTTGACAACAGTTGTGATACCTCCAGCTTTGTTCTTTGGCAAGGTTGCTGAATATATCTGGGGTAATTTTTGGTTCTGTATAAATTTTTAAAATATTTATTTTAGTTCTGTGAAATATGCCACTGGAATTTTAATAGAAATTGTGTTGAATATACAGATTGCTTTAGTTAGAATGAACATTTTAATGACGTTAATTTTTCCAAGTAATGAACATGTTAAATGCTTCCACTTATTTGTATTCTCCTCAATTTCTTTCTTTAACATCCTATAGTTTTCTGAGTATTGGTCTTTTACATTGTTGTTTAAATTTATCCTTAGGGAAGAAAATATAGCAAGCAAAATCTCGAATATTGCTCATAACAATTTTCTATCAGATATATCTTCCCAGGCAAGGGAAACAAAAGAAAAAATAAACAAATGAAATTATATCAAACTAAAAACCTTTTATAAAGCAAAGAAAATCATAAACAAAATAAAAAGACAACCCACAGAATTGGAGAACATGTTTACTGCCACATCTGATAGGGTTTTTTTTTTTAAGATTTTATTTATTTATTTTTAGAGAGGGGAAAGGAGGGAGAAAGAGAGAGAGAGAAACATCAATGTGTGGTTGGTTCTCATGTGGCCCCCACTGAGGACCTGGCCTGTAACCCAGGCATGTACCCTGACTGGGAATTGAAACTGTGATGATTTGGTTTGCAGCCCACACTCAATCTACTGAGCTATGCCAACCAGGGCTGATAGGGGTTTTATATCCAAAATTTATAAAGAGCTTATAAAGCTCAACATGAAAAAAACAAACAACCCAATTAAAAAATGGGCAAAGGACCCGAATAAACATTTCCCCAAAGAGTACATACAGAAGACCAGTAGATATATGAAAAGATGCTCAGATTGTTATTTCATCAGAGAAATGAAAATTGAAACCATAATGAGATACCATCTCATACCTGTCAGAATGGTTATCATTAATAAATCAACAAACAACAGATGCTCACAAGGATGTGGAGAAAGGGGAACACTTTTGCACCATTAGTGGGAATGCAGGCTGGTTCAACCACTGTGGAAAGCATTATGAAGGAAGATACCTTGAAAAATTAAAAATGGATCTACCTTTTGACCTAGTAATCTTGTTTCTGGGAATATATCTGAAGGAACCCAAAAGACTAATTTGAAAGAACATAAGCACCCCTGTGTTCATTACATCATTATTTATAATTACCAAAATATGGAAACAGCCTGGTTTCCATCAATAGATGAGTGGATGAAAACAACTATGGGGTATTTTCACAGTAGAATACTATTAAGCTGTAAAAAAAGAAGATTTTCCCCTTTGCAACAGTATGGGTGGACATGAAGAACATTAAGTGAAATAAGCCAGTCAGAGAAAGACAAATACCATATGATTTCCTGCATATGTGGAATCTAATGAACAAATTGAACAAGGGAAATGAAGATAGATTCATAGTTGGAGAGCAGATGACGCTTAGTGGGGGGTGGGTGGTTAAGGGGTAGAGGTATTGAGCCAAAAAGAAAAAGGATTCATGGATATGGACAACAGCATGGTGATTTCTAGAGGGAAGGGTGTGTAAGGGAACTAATTGGTAATGGGAAAAAATACAATAAAGATTGCATTTAAAATAATAAATAAATAATTTATTCCTAAGTATCTTATTTTTGTTGTTGTTGTTGTAATAGTAAATAAAGTTGCTTTCTTGGTTTACCTTTAGGATAGCTCATTATTTGTGTGTAAAGATGACATTGATTTCTGAGCACTGACTTTGTATCCTGTCATTTTGCCAAATTCACTTTTTAGGTGTAGCAGTTTTTTTTTGGTGTAGTGTGTAGGGTTTTCTATGTATAATATTGTCCTCTGCAAATAATGATAGTTTTCTTTTCACCTCTTAATTTGTATGCCTTTAATTTATTTTTTCTTTCTGATTGTTGGGGCTAGGACCTCTAAAACTATGTTGAATAAGAGTGGAGAACATGAATATCCCTGTCTTGTTCCTGAACTTAAGGGGAAAGCTTTTAGTTTTTGCCAGTTGATCATGATGTTGGCTTGTTGGGGACCACCCTGCCTGGTCTCAGGAAGCTGTAACCCCCTGTGACTGAGGCTGAGTGAGAGACCTCTGGACCAGGAACCACTAAGAAGACAAAACTTATTCCCCTGGCATGAACGCTGGCTGTTCTGTGCTTGGCCTTTAATGCTTGATCAGTTAACCAATGATGGGTAAGATTCCTCAAGGAAGGAACAACCTAAGACAGGTACTGATCACATAAAGGCCTCTGGGATGAGACTCATGGGGCTGTGGAAAGGAAGGGGTGATCAACATCAACCCCTGCCTCCTCTAAGCCTGAGTCTTTGTACTTAGATGTGGGAAATCCAAGTCTCCTGGCTGTCTCTGTCTCCTGCCCTTCTCAGGGCCAAGCAAATAGCCAAAGGGTGCAGCTCAGACTGGAGATGGTGGACTCCCTGGGTAATCAGGCCTGGGACATAGAATATGCAAGATCCTGTAAGATCTGTTTGTTGGAGGATGTTATTAACTTAGAATTTAAAGGCACAGACAGGAAACAAAAACTAGCCCTTTGAGCCATGTAGTCCTCTCATATGATAAAACTCCAATCTCTGCCCAAAATCACAGCAGGAGTTCTGTTAGCATCTTTGTAAGTTACGTGTTCCCTTTGATCCTTTCTGGCAGACTGTGAATCCACAAACTGAGTCAACTTTCTCAATAAAAATCTGCTTGGGAATGGACATGGCGCACTCTCCACTAGAGAGGGTGGCCATGTTCTCTATATTCCCACAGAATCATGGTAGAATTCTGTGCATTATGCATGTTGTAATGAACATTTGCAGCCGAGATGGGTACTGCAGGACCGCCAGGGTTGTATTTCTTTCACATTGTTGGCTGGAGGTTTTCACATATGACCTTTATTATGTTGAGGTATATCACTCTATTCCAACTTTGCTGAAAGTTTTTTTTTATCATAAGTGGGCACTCAATTTTATCAAATGCTTTTCCTGCTTCTATGGATGTCATGAGATTTTTGCCTTATATTTTGTTTATGTGATGTATAACATTTATTGATTTGTGAATATTGTTCTAAATTTGCATCCCCAGGATATGTCCAACATGATCATGATGTATGATATTTTTGATGTACTGCTGCATCCAGTTTGCTAATATTTTGTTGAGGATTTTAGTATCAATTTTCATTGGGGATTTTTTTGTGTGTCTTTAACGTGTTTTGGAATTAGGATTATATTGGCCTAAATATGACATTAGGATAATATTAGGATAAAAAAGAGCTTTGGAGTCTTCCCTTCTCTTGAGTTATTTTTGGAATAGATTGAGAAGGGTCTGTTTTAGTTCTTATTTGAATGACTGGTAAAATTCTCCTATGAAGCCATCTGGTTTGGATACTTGTGTGTGCTGGGAGTTTTTTGGTTACTGCTTTAATTTCATTCATTGTTTTTAGTCTATTCAGGTTTACTGCTTCTTCTTGATTCAGTTTTGAAATATTGTATATTTCTAGAAGTGTATCCATTTTGCCAATGTTGACCAATTTCTTGGTGTATAATTGTTCATAGTAATTTTATCTCCATTGATGTAGGTTTAGGATCCCTCATGGAAATAAGGCACCTAGCTCCAAGGGCGGATGGAAGCTCTGGAGCTGTGATTTCTATTTGGTCTCTCAGCTGCTGCAGCAGCCACATACAGATTCTTTCCCCTTCCACTTTTAAATTCTTCTTACAAAGACTTCTTAATCTCTACAAAGCAACTTTTGTACTCCTTGACTTTAAACCTTTATATCAGCTAAGTTTCAGCTGATTATTCAGGCTGAGTTTTGGAAATTCAGCTGCATATCTGGACTGGGGACAGGAGCAAGTAGACACAGCTTCCTCCTACTCTACTGCCATTTTCTAATCTCTTTTATGTTCTTTTTTATTGAACATATTTATATTATCAAAATAAATATGATATTTATTTTGAAATATCATAAGTTCTTTGAACATTTTTGTAACTATTGTTTTGAACTCTGTATCTGGTAGTTCATTTACTTGCATTTCATTTAGTTCTTTTTCTGGGGCTTTCTCCTGCTATTTAATTTGAGACCTATTTCTTTGTTTCCTCGTTTTTGTTGCTCCCCTGTGTTTGTGTCTATGTACTAGGTAAAACTGCATGTTCCCTAGAATTGGCAGCATGGTCTATGTAGTAGGTATGCTATAGGGCCCAGCGGCACAGCATCCCCAGCCACCCAAGCTGGGTTCTCTGGGTGTGTCTCCTCTGTGACCTGTGTGCATTGTCTTGTTGTAGTTGAACCTTCATTGCTACTGGCACATCACTGGGAGAGATTAACCTTTAGGCCAATCAGTTGTGAGGACCAGTCAAAGCTGTAACTACAGGGGAGAAGCTGCTATGCAGAGCCAACCCTCCAGAACAGCACTTGCTTCACTGGGGCTTCGGTGCCCACTGAGTCTGTCCATTGTGAAAGTGTTAGGGTTATACTCCAGCATCTTCTGAAGTTGTCCACTGGGTGTACGGTCTCATGGGCCTCCCAGGAGGTACAAAATCAGCCACTACCTGTGCCCTAGCTGGGGCCAGCTAGCACCAGATAAGGGCAATCTGCAGATGGCTGCTACTTGTGCTGGGCTCAGAGGTGCCCTGGAAAGGCCAAACTGTGAACCCAAGCCAGCTGCCACTAGTGCCAGGCCTGGGGCCACTTAGCACAATGTCTGAGGTATTCAGAAGCCAGATGTTGCTTGTTTGGTAGATTTTAGGAAAATCTGAACCATGAGCCAAGAGAGGTTTTTCATGTGGAAAAGCCACTGGAAATGGCTTGGGTGGGCTAAAATGTTGAGTGGGACAGGATATCAGGGAATCACCAGAACAAGACGAACTCTGTTATCCAGGTTAATGAAGACTCAGATGTGTTGCCACATGTTGGCTCCATGTGGAAGAGCTCAGCAAAGGAAAAATGACCTCTGTTAACACTTCTGTCTGGGTAAAAGCTCTCCTTCATTCTTTGCCCCCAAGCCAGACAATTCAGTTTCTCCCCATGTGTCCAAGGGACCTTTTGAGCTGCTGTCCCAGAGTTGGAGCTCAGAGGGAGTGAGTCAGAGTAACTCTGTATGCTTGAGCCCTCTAAAAGGAACACATGGGATTCTGGAAGCCCTCAATCTTAACTCAGCTGCAATCCGCATTGGTTTTTACAGCCAGAAATTATGGGGACCTCTCTTCTTGGCATTGGAACTCTGTGCTGGGATGTTCTGATATGGGGTTGATACCCCTCACTCCTTAGGGGTACCTCCACAGCTTTCCAATTTTTAATGACCACATGTGGGTATGAGATCAACCTGTTCTCACCCCTTCTACCAGTATCAGTGTGACTTTCTCTTTACATCCTTAGTTATAGGACTTCTGCCCAGCTAGATTTCAGGCAGTTCTGAACATTGATTGGGCAGTAGTTAAGTTGTAATTTTGAAGTGTTAGGGTAGATGTACTACATGCACCTATACCACCATCTTGATTAGAACTCCTCATGGATAAATATTATGCAGCTAAACAGTGTGAATTTCATTATGAGAAATAAGCTAGTTATTTGTGAAAATAAGGTATAGCTTCTGACCATAAGTATACAATAAATATGTCTTGAGAAAATGTAAATGCATAATCATTCCTGTTTAGTTAGCAAAACCTAACCAACTTATGCCTCCTGAAGGAGCTTCTACTCAACAATAATGAAGACAAAAATTATAATATGAATTTTAAGTGCATTAGTGTTGGCTATACTGATATTCATTTTTATTTAGGATATCTGAATAAATAAAATAAATTTTAATCAACACATTAAATACTCTATAGAAATTCAAGTTCAATGTGTTTTTGTGTATATATATGTGTGTATATATGTGTATGTGTGTGTATTTGTGTGTGTGTATATATTCCTAGCAAGTTGTTCCCACACATGCATTTAAAAACTCCTATGCAAGCACAGTTATAAATTATGAGAAGTTATCAATGAATAAAGTAAGAATTTGTGAGATTTTGGCTTTTTTATAAAATAACAAACCAGGACCAGGAAGATACTATATGATTGAAATATTCTAAAATTTATGTCTCTCAGGTGAGAAAGAGAGATTTTACAAAGTAAAATATATGATTATTAGTAATTATTGAGCCTTGAGACTCTTGAGTAAAATTTTTGGTCTTTAAAAAACTTTTCTAATCCTCATCTTCATCAAATATGAAAACAATGTTATTAGTCTTTTTGCTAAAACTGTCAATTAAAGAATAATATGTATTTATGTATTTAGCATATTTCCTGGCATCTAGAAGAAATGACAATTACTATAAGTAGCAGTACTAGTAGTATATTCATAGTTACATTTTCTTAGATTTGGAATGTTATAATAGAGAGTCTAACTCCCTCTTTGATATTTGAATGTTGATTCCTCTTGAAGTCTTTCTTACCTTCTCCCTGTGGTACCACATTTAGGTAGGTAGGGTGATAAGTCAGCCCTCACATGTGTGTCTCCTTATCTGACACCCATAAGAAATTTAAACTTCCCATGCACAGGACCATGTCCCCATCCCAACCTCCTTATTGCTGTGAAGGTCCAACTCATTCCCTCTGATTTTCCCACCAACCCTAACCTATTTGTACCTGACCAGCTCTTCCTAGGCAGCTCTTATGTGAGTACTAAACATGTTTTCAAATTCTCATGATGTGTGGAATGCCACCAACCTTGACATTTGAACAAAATTTCTGGTGTTATTCCATTGTGCTTCCATGGGGTGATGAAAAAGATGATTGGCATACTCAAGAGAAGGCTTTAAGCTGTGGCCACCAATCTTTGAGATTTTTCTTCTCTAACTACTGGCTTGCTCTGCACATAGTATACAGAATTGCTCAGCTACTCACTGAGAATATTGCATTTTGAATTGTGCTGTGCTATACATCATTTGTGGAGCCTTATTAAACCTCTTTTAAAGTTGTGCTGACTTAAATCAGAAAGTATAATGTTTGCCATTTAAGGATGAGCACACTATTGGAGGTTTCTTTAAAGTGTTCCTGGGTCATACCTCTCAACTCAGACCTATCTGTGTGACATCAAATGAATTGTGTGTCTATGACCAATGCTAGGCTCAGGGAAAAGATTATGTATTCCATTTTTGACTGGCTGTGTGTCTTGACCAGCCAGGCACTGGCTTCCATCATACAATACTCAGGGATTAAGAGAGAGAAAGAACCAGTGCTTTCCAGATACCCAAGTATGGCACTACATTGATGACATGCTCCTGCAAAGAAATCACTAAACAGTCTCACACAGAACATACACTCATCATTGAAATCACTGAGAGGAGGTGGGCTGTTGCCTTACTACAGTTCAGGGCCTTCCATCTCAGTAAAATTCTTAGGTGTCCTATGGTCCACTGAGGCCTGTTCCATTCCTGATATAGTTAAAAGGTAATTCTTAAGTTGTCAGCACCAACCACTATAAAATAGGTATAACACCTATTAGGTCTCTTTGACTTCTGGAAACAATAAATTCACCTTTTACATATATCATGTCTGTCTGGAAAAAGTCCAGCCATTGTTAATATGAGTTCTATCCAGAAGGTATCCAGCCATGTAATAAGAAAACTAGAGACATTTAATGGAAGAGATACAAGAGAAAAGAAACACAGTACATGAGATAATTACACCCTAGTCCCTTTCAAAGTAGGCACCTTGGGATCTCACACAGTTCTCCCATCATCTGTTCCATTGTTCAAAACACTCTGCAAAATCTTTTGTTGGCATCCTATCAGCTGTCCCATTATAATCTGAATATTACTTACAGTCTTAAATTTCTTCCCTTTCAAATGTGATTTTAGCTTTGGGAAAAGACAGAAGTCACAGGGTACAAAGGTAGGCTGGAGTGGGGCTTTGTCTCCTGGGTGATTTGATGTTTCACCAAAAAAACTTTGCACAAGATGTGATGCATGAGCAGGATTGTTGTCATGAGAAGGCTGTCAATCACCAGCTGCCCATAGCTGTGGCTGTTTCATTAAATTGTGTTTCTCAACCAATGAAGAACATATAGGTCATTCAGCACTATAGGCCAAGCATCAGATATTCATATTGGCACCGCAGGACACCCTGGCCAAAAAATGACCCAGTTATACATTTTCACAGAGGTCTGGGCCATTGTCACTGGCTAAAAATTTGCCCACTTATGCCTCTGCACAGAATCTGGGCCAAGGTCTGCCCAATGGAAACAGAACAATTCTTTATTCAAAGCCACCCATTTTGGGATAAAAAAAACTTTGGAATTCTGTGACTGAGATAGCAAAAAATCAAATTAAGACCACATCTATCTCTGCCCATTCAAGGCTCAATTTATTGCTAAAATTTATATAGCAACATATAAATGTTTGGTTCAAGATTTTATCTCCCAAAGGTTATTGGCTTTATTGCCTTTCTGAACTCATTTATTACTTTGCCTCAGGTTTCTCCCCTTACTCAGACTCCTCTCCTTATTTTCACTTGTATTATCTGCATTTGGGCTAAATATATTCTCTTGAGCTCCTGCCCCTGAGCAAGCCACATCAATCTTTTTGCCAGTGTACTATATTCTTGTCACTTGCCCTATAATGCTAACCAAATTGTGGTGCACTAGTGCTGCCTTTGGAATCCACAATGTTATACAACAAAATAAAATACATTTCATGCAAGTCAAGCACTATTCTAAAATAATATCCAAATATATGACTCAAACCACTACTGCTCCCTAAATGAGGACCAAAGCTCTGTTACAGCTATAGTTGCTGAATAATGACCTAACACTAGGCTAGCGACTGGCCAGCGAACCTTGGAAATAATATTGATTGGAAACATGAAATTTTGGTGCACTAAACTTCCTGTTGTATGTGGACATGCAACACAGGCAAAGTTACTCAGGTGGCTGAACAAATGAGACAACAGGTGGAAGTCAATAATAATAGAACTTGGATATTTGACCAAATACTTAGCACGTTCACAGACACCTTCTCTGGGCTCTCCTCAAGCATCTGGGGCGATTGAATGCATATGCTCTTCCCGGGCCTTCTCATTTTCATTACAGATGTTTACACAGGCCTGTGATTCTCAAATATATACTTAAATTAGCTTTGATTAAATGAGACATGCCATGTATCAGTTATCAATCAAACATATTATTAGTCAACTCCATTATTGGTATTTGACCACTGACTTCTTTTTATGTTTCACTCTCTTTTTTTTCTTTAGCCTCTTATCAGGACAGGTAATAATAATAAAAGTGCAAACACAAGCACCTCCTTCTTTTGTGAAAACAGAGAATGCAAACCTTCCACACTTGTGAGCTTTTCCCCAGTCACATCCTCTCACCACTATAAAGGCTCCACCTACAATCTCTGCTTTGTTCAAGCCAGTCCAGATTTGCTAGCTCCTGCTGAGGTCTATCCACAGGCACCTCGTGTGAGTAATAAACCCTTTCTCAAATTATCTCAGTAGGCACAGTGTCAGCAGCCTTTGCAACTGAACCATCTTTCAGGTGATGTCTATCTGAACTCTGCTAATTAACAAACATAGGTTCATCAGAGTGGGGAAAGCATTACATAGTGTCCAATACAATCATCACTAAATGAATAATCCTCAAAGAGTACTACACAGAACATAGAACTTTAGAAAAAATTTTTCAGCTTAAATAAGATGTTAAGAAAATATCTTTAGGAAACACAGAGGCGAACATAATTAAATATGTTATATAAGTTTAGGTTTTTCAGAACCTTTAATAATCTAATGTAATTTATAAATTGCTAAGATAGCTATATATACACAATTTCACAAATACGTTATTTAGTAAAATTGGGACTAATATTCATCTAATACTCTCTGTTATCACTGTAAGGTGATTCCTACTGGCCATGCTAGACCAAATGTATGTGTGTGTATTTATAAATATATATGTACATTCATATTACATATAAAGATCATACACATATAACATACATAATAAATCACACACATGCCTGTGTGTATAGCACACATATAATATATGCAATATTACACATGCATGTGACATTTAGTGTGTGCATATAATACACACATGTGCACATGTGTGTATATGTGCACATGCATGTGTATATGCATGTACTAGACTACATGTTTCCATGAAACTATAGTCAATGAAGAGTGGAATAAACTAAATCTTTAAACACATTTTTTAAAACACTGTTCTTTTTTTTTACGATTGATGAACATTATCCTATGTATTACTATTTTTCTCAAATATAAAAGACTGTAGTTTTCCTGAGATTACTTTGAATTGAAATTGTCCATTTGATGACTCTGACCACTTTCACATTTTTTAGTTTGCATAATATGTGTCTTTTTATAACAGTTTACTTGTGCATCTGTAGCTAGGACTTTACACCAGCATAAAACCCACATAATCCTAGGTAATCATTGTTGAAGATGGTAATGAACAGTCTTTTTTGTGTGAATTAAAACACTTCACTATATTAGAGAGATCTTGAAAGATTACAAAACACTCAACTTTTCACAGCATTTATATATCCTATAAACTTTTCTTTCTCATAATCCCATGGTGTCTAGTCCAAAAACACATTAAAATTCAGAAATAGATTTCTAACTAATATTTGCTACACATCCTTTCTACATCACAACTTTAGTTTCTTAACTTTGTCCTAGTGAGTTTTAGGGTCTCAGTAAAGATAGGTGTCTCTTGTGCATATTACTAATTTGAAAATCTAAAATTTCAGTGAACCAAGATGGCATATACCCAATCAATGGAAAACTTCATTTTAGTCTTATTTCCACGACCAGATTAAATATTTGTTTACTTTTAAGAAACATATGCATAGGTAGACTTTAAATTGCCTGGTACTTATAAGACATTAGAAAATTGTCAAATAGTATCCTAACTGTTACACTTCATATTTGTTATGAGATTTTACAAGTATAAGAGTCTGGGAAAAGTTATGACCCAATATAAGCATCATTCTAAATTAACAATCTCAAAAGACTGTTCTAATACATGTTTCTATTAATTATACAGAAAAAAACATAAGTACTTTGTTAGAATTTATCAACTGAATCTTTTATTTCTAATTGTGCTTTTCATATCTTTCCCATTTACCTTTTTCAAAAAAAATCTTTCAATTCTCCTCATTGTATTTCATCCTTTTCATTTTTCTTGTCACCAGATCTTAAAATTCTGTCTATGTGTTTCCCATCCTTCACTCTCTAGGTTACTTGCTGACCAAACTTCCCTAAATATTAATCTACTAGAGATACACGTAATTTTTCTTGTTCTCTTTTTTTTTCAAATTTATTTATTTATTCCTACTAATCTGGCTTGCAATTTCAGTACTTTCTGAGACTCATTGTGCTGAATTGTCTCTGTAAACTGATTGGTCCCTTCACATTCTTTGTAGGATTTTGGGGAGAAGCCTGAAGCAACATTTCCCAGAATTTCTTCTATTAGATTCAGCCACAGTGATGCATTTCATCAAATATTGGAAAATGAAGAGAAATAAGAGCCAATATCCTGTGTTGGCAAATTCAGACAGTTTAGAACATTAGTAGCAGCTTCCCTTGAATTTGGACTCCTGCTGAGAAACACCTGGTGCAGTGAGACAATTGAAATCACATCCACAGTGAGCAGACAGCTCCGAACATGAAGCAACGACATCTCTTGAATTCTGCAAGTTTTCATGAGAATCATTCACTTTGATGCTACAGACAGGTGGGTTCACTGGCTGTAAAAAGTTAACATAGTCACACTCTGATATTTCCTGAAAACATGTTACTGTTCTTTTCTCTTTTAAATATTCCATATTTAATTTTATATATTAAAATATTCTTTACTTAAAATGATCATTCTTTTGGTCATCAAATTCTGATGAAGTTACCAGTCATCCCATAATTGTGATATAAAATTGACTTCCTAGGCTGAATCTCTTTTTCCCAGAATTTAATATCATTGACAAGATCATTGTCTTGAAGCTGTCCCTGCCCCCTTTTTATACATGGCCATGTACACTTTTGATTGTTTACCTCTCCTGTAAGCATTCTATCTAATACAATTGTTAACTTCTTAAGGATATGTTCAGTGACATATCTATGCATCCCATATGTTTATGATTCTTTAACATAATACTGTGCTTTTACCTCCTGTCCTTTTTCTCTATCACAAAGTTGGATTTTACTAGCAATTTATGTTAAAGCCTTTCTTCAGATAACTCAGTTCGATCATATTATACATGACTTAACGAAAAAGGCCATAGGCCTTGGGAAGAAGTGCGTATATAGTCTGCCTATATCATTTATAATTACATGACCTTAAATAAGTTACATCATATTCTCATTAAAAGTGGGAATAACATTATTCACCTCTTACTCTTACAAGATTAAATACAAAATATAGATTCAATGCAATCCCAATTAAAATACTAATGACAGTTTCACAGATATAGAACAAATATTTCAAAAAAAATTTATGGAACCATAAATGACCCCAAGTAGCTGCAGCAATTTTGAGAAAGAAGAACAGAGTAGGAGGGATCACAATACCTGATATCAGACTATATTACAAGGCCACTGCAATCAAAACAGCCTGGTACTGTTGTAAGAGCAGAAACATAGATCAATGGAACAGAATCAAGAACCCACAAATAAGCTCAAGTCTCTATGATCAATTAATATTTGACAAAGGGGGCAGGAGCATAAAATGGAGTAAACAGCCTCTTCTACAAATGGTGTTGGGAGAGCTGGACAGCTACATGCTAATAAATGAAACTAGGCCACCAATTTATACCATACACAAAAATAAACTCAAGATGGATAAAAGACTTCAATAGAAATCATGATAGCATAAAAGTGCTAGAGGAGAATATAGGCAACAAAAATTCAGATATCCTATACAGCAGGGGTATCCAACTCATTTTTACCAGGAGCCACATCAGTCTCGTGTTTGCCTTCAAAGGACCAAATGTAATTTCAATTCCTTAGCAGCTAAGGAGTAGTTACATTTATACAGCCCTAAAATTATTTTGGCCCTTTGAAGGCAACCATGAGGCTGATGTGGTACCCAGTTAAAATGAGTTGGGCACCCCTGCCACACAGCAATATTTTCACAGATATGTCCCTTAGGGCAAGACATATAAATAAAAGAATAAACAAATGGAACTATATCAAATTAAAAATCTGCACAACTAAAGTAAACATCAGCAAAATGAAAACAGAACCGACAATATGGGAAAACATATTGGACAGTGATACTTTGAACAAGGATTTGATCTCCAAAATATATAAAGGACTCACATGACTCCATACCAGGAAGACAAATAACTCAGTTAAAAAATGGACAAAATCCTGAGCAGACACTTCTCCAAGGAGGACATACAGAGGGCCCAGAGACATATGAAAGGATGCTCAGCATCACTATCAGTAGCCACCAGAGAAATGAAAATTAAAACCACAATGAAATACCACTTCATGCTGGTCAAAATGGCCATTATAAACCTCTCAACAAACATTAAGTGCTGGAGAGATTGTGGAGAAAAGGGAACCTTAGTACATTGTTGGTGGGAATGCAGATTATTGCAGCCACTGTGAAAAACAGTATGGAATTTCCTCAAAAAACTAAAGGTGGAACTGAGTTTTGATCCTGTGATCTCCCTGCTGGGATTATACCTTAAGAATCCTGAAATGAGACTTCAGAAGAACCTATGCACTCCTATATTCAGAGCAGCATTATTTATACTAGCCAAGTGCTAGAAACAGTGCCCATCAGTAAATGAGTGGATCAAGAAAACTGTGGTACATTACTCAATGGAATATGATACAGAAGGAAGAAAGAAGGAACTCCTACCCTTCATGACAGCATGGATGGAACTGGAAAGCATTATGCTAAGTGAAAAAAAGCCTGGCAGTGAAATACAAATACCATATGATCTCACCTATAAGTGTAACCTAATCAACAAAACAAACAAATGAGCAAAAAGAGCCAGAGACATGGAAATAAATACCAAACTGACAGTGACCAGAGGGGAAGGTGAGGGGGTGCGATAATGGAGGAAAGACAAGGAACATGTACAAAAGACCTGTGGACAAGGACAGTGTGGTAGGGATTGTCTTTGTGAGTAAGGGTGGGTTGAGGCAAGGGAGAGCAAGGAGAGGAAAATGGGGTAACTGAACAACAATAAAAAATGATGTGGGGTTTAAAAATAATAATAGTAATATGTTACATTACTAGTGAAATGTTTAGCAAGTAATGTTTTAAATAAAATGTGCTTCTTATATAACATTAAGAAAGTCTTTTTAGTATTTTCTAGATATAGTTTTGAAGAATAAGGTAGAAAAATATACCTTTCTGAAAAATCTCATTTTATCAATATCTTTCCTATTTCAAATTTAAATCTTTTTTTAAAAAGATTTTAGAGAAAGGGGAAGAGAGGAAGAAAGAGAAGGAGAGAATATTGATTTGTGAGAGAAACACATACCCCCAACCTGGGACCTGGCCCACAACCTAGGCTTGTGCCCTGACTGGGAATTGAACCAGCGACCCTTTGGTTTGGAATCTGACGCTCAATCCATGAACCACACCAGCTAGGGCTCAAGATGAAATCTTTTTAAAGTCTTTCCACACCTGTTGATTCACCATCTATAAAGGATGTGATACACATATGTAGTGTTAGCTCTGTAACTGTACATTTGAAGTTAGGGTTAAAAGGCATTTGCAACATACTTAAATTAACTGCCCATGGTTCACTGTAAAATTAAAATATATGTAATATCAAACATTGAAATATCATGTTTTTTACTCTACAAACTTTTCTTTTTTATTAATAGAAAATTAATAAAAAAGATTCCATTAAAATCAGATAATTTTTTAATGGGACTTGGTAATTTGTTAACTGGTAATACTTTTTTGAAAGCTGTAAAAGCTATACTACTTATATGAAGAATAATTTTGACCAATCTGATTATATTTGTTGTTCACAAAGTTGAAGTTATCAAAAAGTATGGCAAATGTGTATCTACCAACCAAATTTGGGTTAAAAGTATATCTTAAATATTTTAAATTATTTGTCATAGTTATTATACAGGAAAGTTCCTTTTAAAGATAAAAAGCAATTTTATTGTTTTATTGACACATTTATTTTATTATTTTATATAAAATTTATTTCAAAAATAAAAGCTTACAAATATTATTAAGATGAATGATGTTGGAATAATAAGCCTCTTTCATTTGTAGCTTTGTCAGTTATGTAAAGGTCTATTAAATTTGAAAGCTAATGTTATAATGAACTCAGATAATGACAGAGCAGATGCATAAATGAAACCTGAGATGTATAACTGATGAAATTTTGGAAAATTGCTATTGAGTCAACATTTGCTGGATAATATTTTTAGTGTACACCTGTGTTAGCAATATTTAAAAAAATGAAGATTAACTAAGTCTGGTTGAGAGTCCTATTCCTGCTCACTAACCAAATATTGTCAGATAAATGTTTTCTAGGAAATGGAGGTCCATAAGAGTCAAGTATGTACTGTGGAGTGGCTGACAAGTAATGTCCAATAAATATTTCATCTTCTGCCAAATACCTCAGGGTTTCTTTCATTTGAATTGGGGTCATGTGACTAGATCTGTCAGTGAATGGAGAGCAGAAATAACATGCATCATTTCTGTCTGGGTACTTAAAAGCAATTAATGCCTCCTTCACCATTCTTTTTTCTTGCTACATTACATGTGTGATCCTTAAACTTTGATAACAAAATAAAATGATGGAGTCTGGATGCTGAATGACTCCACAGAGAAGAGTCCCTGCTGTGTCTCACATTGGAATCTAAGAAAATATGAAATGAATTTCTGTTGTTTATGTCACTGATGTAGAGTTTGGCATTTTGTGGTAATCCATATTTTCCTGTAATACAGATAATTTAAATTGAGTAAAATATATATGATGGGACTATAGGGCTTACCCAGGAAATGTATGGAAACTTTTGTTACTCTGTGTTC
The DNA here is from genome assembly GCA_004024845.1 of Tonatia bakeri. Taxonomy (NCBI): domain Eukaryota; kingdom Metazoa; phylum Chordata; class Mammalia; order Chiroptera; family Phyllostomidae; genus Tonatia; species Tonatia bakeri. The sequence continues at coordinate 24,350 of PVIA01001853.1, forward strand.
ATAAGGTGCTGCAACCAGTCAGAAACAAACCAAAAAAAATATCATAATAATATAAACATTCAGGAACATCTGTTAGCTAACTAGAGAGTGTGTTTATGTTTGTTTGGTTTGATATAAAGAATGGAAAATTCTCTCTAACTTTTCATAGAAATATGGAAATTCAGTATCCCCCCCTTATGCACAGGAAGTACATTCCAAGACCCCCAGTGAATGCCTGAAACCAAGGATAGTACTGAACCCTATACATACTGTTCTTTTTTCTTTATATACATAGCTTTTCCCTAAGGAAGCACTTTATATTTCTCTTTGACATATCCAAATTGCCAGCATCACTAGTCATGTGCTTTGGGGCTATTACTAATTAAAATAAAGGGTGCTTGAACACAAGCACTAGGATAGCATGACAGTAGAGCTGATAAGCCAAATGACTACTAAGTGATTGATGAGCAGGACACCCATACAACATGAATGCCCTGAACAAAGGGATTATTCACACTCAGGGCCAGAGGGAGCAGGTCTATGTGAGATCTTATCATACTATTCAGAATGTGGTGCAATTTAAAACTTACAAAATATTTGTTTTTGAAATTTTCCAATTTGTATTTTTTATTGCAGTTGACCACAGGCAACTAAAATTGCAGAAAGCAAAACCTTGGGTAAGGGATAACTGCTAGGTAAGAGGTAACTATTGTACAGATTCCCAGATTCCTAGAATGATGCCTTTGCAGCATGAAGCCTCTAATATCTTAAGCTATAGGAACCAGTTTTCAACATCTTCAAAAGTAGCCAGTGGATTAAGAAAAGTTGTGGTGTGTTTACACATAAAAAGAAGGCAACCTTAACATTTTACAACAGCATGGATGGACATGGGGAGTATTAGGCTGAGTGAAATAAGTCAGTCAGAGAAAGACATACCAGATGATCTCACTTATATATGGAATCTAATGAACAAAATAAAGTGATAAACAAAATTGTACCAGAGGTATTGATACAGGGAACAGACTGACAACTGTCAGAGGGGATGCAGGGCACTGAATGAAAGGTGAAGGGATTAGCTGAAGAATATAAATGTTCTTCATTTATAGACACTGACAGCAGTGTGATGATGGCTGGGAGGAATGGGGAGCAGGGACTGGGTGGAGGCGGACCAGGGTGGGTAGGGACATCTGTAATAGTGTCCACAATAAAACTAAAGTTAACAAAAAAAGAGAAATACCACACAAAAGCACCCAGATAGTTCTCTACAAATATTTGTAAGAACAAATATGGATTTCTTAATAACAAAAAAATTAAAATAATACATGTATAATTACAAAACATTAACTCCTATGTGTTTAAGAAAAGTATGTAGAAGTTGACTTCTGAAAAGCAACTCTTTCCTCATGGCATTTAAACAACTACTGTAAAATTAGAGTTCTTCAAGAATAGGTGCCACGGTTGCCATGGTCTCTACTAAGTCTATTTTCTACTTAAAATTTCAGTCTTAAAGGGCTCAACTAAAAAAAAAAAATCACTAATTGTTACAATAACAAGGAAAAACCATGGGCCTCTGAGATGTTGCTCTGGAAGCTACCTTCTTATCAAAAGATGGAGTATGGAACAAAGCAAATTCCTCTCTTCCTTTTGTTTCTTTTTTCCCATCACCTTAATTTATCAAGAATTTTGAATACAGATAATATCTGAGGAACTTATTAATAATATATATTTAGAGGGACAAAAGAAAATAGACACTTGAGAAGACTTCAAGGAATTCCAGTTTATATAAATAAATCTACAAGTTAATTTGACCATCAACAAATGTTATCCCCCTTCATCTTAGAATATTTCATGCTTAATTTTCCTGAAATGTTATCACAGAAGAAAAACAACAAAACAAAAGAAATAGGGATCATGAAAATTTGTTACAAAGTGCAAGTTTTGTGGCAATCCATATTTACTCCTCCCTCTTTCTAGTGCCTCTGAGCCCCTGCACAAACTCCTATTCTGTTCGAACTTTTAGGTCTGTTTAGAAGAAGGTAACTCTCAATAGCTGCAACTACTTTAGGAGTATTCTCTTAATTGAAGACAAAAATCTAGTTCTCTGGGCACCTGACTCTGCAGTCAATGCCTGGAGTGGGTCAGGGCTTAACTCAGATCTTCATCTCAGACTTACAATCTTGTTAAAAGGAAAGGTTTTTATGTGCTTTGTCTTGTGTTTAAGTAATGTGTGAAATGATGTATTGAATTGACTCAGATTTTAGAAGAGACACATTCTCTCCTGAAATTTCTGGTCCCTTAGAAAGAGAAACTAGTATAAATAAATCATTCAAAAATATGCATCAGATCTGCTGAGTTACTAGTGAATTCTGTTTAAAAAGATTATGGAAATGGAGCCCAAGATGGAGATGCAGGTAAAAATGCTTTGTTTCCTCACACAACCAAAAGAAGTATAACCACCAATTTAAAAACCAAAACAATTAGAACTGCCAGAATATCAAAATGCGTGGAAGTCTGACAACCAAGGAGTTAAAGAAACACTCACTCAGACTGATAGGAGGACCAGAGACAGCCAGCCAGGGTGGAGCGGATGCACCGCAAAGTGGCAAAATGCCCAGCGAGGTGGGGGCTGGCTTATCAGGCCATCCCACATTCATGCTCAGATAAGCCGGTAGGAACAAATGGGGAATGAGTCAGACCAGGAAACCCAGGGTTTTCAGCATGGGGAACTAAAGATTCAAAACCTCCGGCTGTAATATCTGTGGGGGTTGTGGCAGTGGAAAAAACTCCTAGTATCACAGGAAAGTTTGTTGGAAACACCCATGGGGTCCTAGAACATACACAAACCCACCCACCCACCCAGGAATCAGCACCTGAAAGGGCACAATCTGCTTGTGGGAAGTGAGGGAAGTGATGGAAAGTGGGGCAACAGCCAAGCAAGTGGCATATTTCCCTCTCTGGCCCCTACACCACAGATAGCACCACCACACAGTGAAGTAGGTTGCCCCACCCTGGTAAATACATAAGCCCCCACTCCTTACAACATAAGAGGCATGCTGAGACAAAGAAATATGGCTCAAAACAAAGAACAGATCAAAACTACAGAAAAAGAACTAAGTGACAAGGACATAGACAACCTATCTGATGCAGAGTTCAAAACACTGGTAATCAGGATGCTCATAGAAATTATTGAGCTCAGTTGCAAAATAAAGAAGAAATGAAGGCTACCCAAAGTGAAATAAAGAAAGATACACAAGGAACCAACAGTGACAGGAAGAAAATCAGGACTCAAATCAACAATTTGGAACAATAGGAAGAAATAAATATCCAACCAGAACACAATGAAGAAACAAGAATTCAAAAAAAGAGGAGAGGCTTAGGAACATCTGGTACAACTTTAAATACTTCAACATCCAAATCACAGGGGTGCCAGAAGGAGAAGAGGAAGAGCAACAAATTGAAAATTTATTTGAACAAATAATGAAGGAAAATTTCCCCAATCTAGCAAAGGAAATAGATTTCCAGGAAGTCCAGGAAGCCCAGAGAGTTGGACCCAAAGAATTTGGACCCAAAGAGGAACACACCAAGTCACATCATAATTACATTACCGAAGATCAGAGATAAGGAGAGAATCTTAAATGCAGCAAGAGGAAAGGAAACAGTTATCTACAGAGGCACTCCCATAAGACTATGAACTGATTTCTCAAAAGAAACATTACAGGCAAGAAGGGGCTAGAGAGAAGTATTTGAAGTCATGAAGGCAAGGACCTACATCTAAGATTGTTCTATTCAGCAAAGCTATAATTTAAGATGGAAGGGTAGAGAAAGTGCTTCCCAGATAAGGTCAAGTTAAAGGAGTTCATCATCACCAAGCCTTTATTCTATGAAATGTTAAAGGGACTTATCTAAGAAATAGAAGATCAAAAACTATGAACAGCAAAATGATAACAAACTAATAAGAATCAACAACTGAACCTAAAATACAAAAACAAAAACTAAGCAAACAACTAGAATGCGAACCAAATAATAGAAGTGGAGATCACATGGAGGGTTACCAATGGGGCAGGGGAGGGGAAGAATGGGGAAAATGGTATGGGGAATAAGAAGCATAATAGGTAGGCACAAAATAGACAGGGGGAGATTAAGAATAGCATGGGAAATGGAGAAGCCAAAAAACATATCAACCCATGGACATGAATTAAGGGGGAGAATACTGGTAGTTGGAGGGTACAAGGAGGAGGGGGAGAAAGAGAGAATCAATAGGACAACTGTAATAGCATAATCAAAAAATATACATTAAAAAAGATACCAAATCAAATAAACTGTCTTTTTTATAGATGACACTAATATGTTTGTAGAAAAACAGAACTTTAAAAAGTTCTAGAACAAATAAGTGATTATAGCAAAATTGCATGATACAAGGTTAATATATAAAAATTCTTATATACCAGCAATAAAGTGAAGTTTGAAATTAAAAACACCATTTACATTACCCCCCCACCAAATAAATAGGTAGAAATCCTAACAAAATGTGTAAGATCTGTATATGAGGAAAACTACCTTCTCTCTGTAGATTTGGCTGTTCTTGACATTTCATATAAACAGCCTCATACAGTAAAAAGAAAGATTATGGAAATGTTATAGATGGGGAGAGAGAGCCAAGTCCAGAGGCCTTCCTCCCCTGCCTCGGTTCTTGTCTCACCATGAGATGATTTCAGGTGAGAAAGATAATATGTACAGTAGAAATGAGGTAACAAGTTCATCCAAGAAACACATAGGAGCACAAAGCTGCAAGCAGGCACCTGGCTAGTCTGGAAAGTTGTTAGGAAGTTTGTTAGTGAGTTTATTCTATACACTTCTACAAGTGGGTACTTAGCTAATCTAAGTATGCAGACTCTTGGGGTTCCAGGGTTACATACACCCCAGCTGGCTTCCAGGCACCCCTCCTTTTTCCCATTGGGAATGACATAGAGCTACATAGGCTTTCTCAGGTAGTAAAGGTTCCTTGCCTTTCCATACAGAGGTCTGCTTTCCCAATATAGCCCCCCTTTTTCTCCTGTGCAATTCCCACTTGCGATGTTCAGAACACCTGGCAATCTTACGTAAGATTGTTACAGAAGCTCCCTTTTCAGCGCAGTCTCAAGCACTCCCCTTCTCCAGCGCTATTTTGCTTGCAGTGCTCTGGACACCTGGCAATCTTATCAACAGAGCTCTGGAGTGTTAATTGGTGAAACATGTCTTCCTTTTGCTTCTAGCTTCCTTTTTTTGTTAGATTGTAATGGTGAGGGACTTGCCTTTCGTTTCCTTCTGGGTGCTCACTCGTAGTTGCTACCTCACAGAAAAAAATAGAGATAATTAAAGATAAAGGTTAAATGATCAATACTTATAAAATTTAAAAAAATATGTGTTTTTAGAAAACCTAGAATAATAGAACAAACCTAGAATAACATAGAACATGATGGCAACGTCTCATTCAATACAACAGTACAAAATTAAAATACACAAAAAATTAAAATGTGGGGCTGGGGGTCGAGGTGGGTTGAAAATGGAGACAGCTGCACTTGAACAAAAATAAACAAACACAAAATTAAAATATGCTGATTATAATAAAACTTCAAGTATAGATTCAATAGAAATACTAAATAAAGAAAATATACTATGTTCTTACATGGAAAATTTCATTATTAAATGTAAGTTTATTCCAAATGTATTTACAAAATTTCAAAAATCCAGACACAATTCTAAAGTTTGCAAATAATTATAATACTACCTAGAAGAATTTTAAAAAACAAAAATAGCCAGAAACATTCCAAAATGAAGAGTTAATGAGAAAAAAAATTGCCTCATCAAATGTAAAATACATTATAATATCATTTCAACTTAACAAACATAATTCTGGTTCAGAAACAGTTCAAGTAACCAATAAATTAAATATAAGACTATTCTATCTGATAAATGTTTCATTGCATTTGAAATACAGGAAATGTTATACATACATATAAATATATAATATATATAATATGAGGTGTTAATGATAATGCAAATTTAAAAAATCACTCTCATATGTATATTTTGCAACTAAATACATTAGCAAACTAGGAAAAAATAAAATCAAGCAAAAATTCAACTGGACATTTTCATCAAATATGAAATACTTTCTAGCTCTTCATTACTATTATGTACTTTGGGAATCTATTAACAACTTATATATGACCCTCTTCATGGAGCTTATGATCTCTCTTGGGAAACTGATAAATAAAACTAACTGCTTAGCCCTGACTGGCGTGGCTCAGTGGATTGAGTGCTGGCCTGTGAACCAAAGGGTCATTGGTTGGATTCCCAGTCTGGGCACATTCCTGGGTTGCGGCCCAGGTTCCCCAGTTGAAGGCTCATGAGAGGCAACCACACATTGATGTTTTTCTCCCTCTGTTTCTCCCTCCATTTTTCTGAAAACTGCTTAATAAATAAATCAGTACGGGACACAAAAAGTTTACAATTGATTACTTGAAACACTTAGTGGGTGTCATTTCTGCAACCCATCTTATTCAACAAAAATTTGTGGTGAATCTGGACATATAATATGAATAATCCCTTGGGGCTTAAGTAGGTATAATGTGTTATAAAACAAACACATTTGTATGATGAAGATAATGATTGCTATCTTACAGAGTATTTTGATTAATAAGCAGAAGGTACAAAAATATCTGATAGAATACCTTACAATGCATGTATGATAATTACACAGTTTATATGTAAGCTTGGCAAGTCAGATAATATTATTGTCACATGAGTTGTTACTGTTGTTATTCTTAATTTGCAAGAAAGGAAAATTAGTCTTTTTGAGAGTTAGTATTTTCCAAGTTTATATAACTCATAATGCACAAACCAGAATTATGGCTGGTAATTCTAAATGCCAGTCCAGTTAAATGGAAAAGAGCTTTCAATAAAATAAATGTAAATAATACCACACACACAAAAGAATATTGATCTGTTAGTTATTCATCAAAAACCAACTTGTCTAGCTGATGACATTTTTGTTATAAGGTCTTTAATAATTTCTAACAAACACACAGAAATAATGTATAATAAAGAAGCATGAGAGTTTGTGATTTAGTAGGTTTCCATCTCTTCATTCAATGTATGTATTGAAATTCACCCTTGTCAGACACTGCTTGAGGGTGGGGAGATGCAAAGAAACAGGAGAATCCTGCACTGAGGAATTCAGACACAGACGGCTAGAGCTCTAATTCTGCCAGCCCCCATTAAAATAACAAAACAGCCATTATTTCATAAAAACCAGAAAAGAAAAGTAGAAAAAAATAAATCTTATTGATTTGAATTAACTTAGTTTAAGCAAATAAAAAGAGTGTTAATTGAAAAATAATCTCAGTTTAGTATAAATTTACTTTAATCCAGCCTGAATCGCAAAATGTTAATTAGACTAGGAGAGATAAAGTTCTTTATTTGCCAACAGAAAATTACATTAGGTATTTTTAAGGGGTACCTAAATTATATTCTGATACTGAGAAAACACATCTTAATCTAAGTTTATGCCATGGTCTTCTTGCTGATTGGGGGGATAGAAACCGAGTACATATTGCACCTGATTCACAGCTTAAATTGTAAGTGAATGGCTTTTTAAAGTATGATGTGATTGGGTTCAAAGTATATGGTTGGAATACAGTAAAAGTAATCTAAAAAATGTTAATACAAGTTTTCAAGGCTTTATGATGTGATTTTTAATTTTGCATTTAATTTATAATTTATAATTTATTTTTAATTTTTGTCTATTATAGTTGACATACATATATTAGTTTCAGGTGTACAACATAGAAATTAGACATCCATATATCTTCTGAAGTGATCATCCTAATAATTCAGTTTGCACCATACAGTTACAACAATATTATTGACTGTATTTCTTATGCTGTACTTTACATCCCTATGACAATTTTTATCACTTAATCCTTTTCATCTTTATGACTATCTACCTGATCCCTCTCCCATCTGAAAGTCATCCTTTTGTTCTCTGTATTAATAAGTTTGTTTCTGGGTTTTTTTTTGTTGTTGTTGTAGTTGTTGTTCATTTATTTTGTTTTTAGGATTCCACATGTAAATGAAATCTTATGTTTGTCTTTGTCTGAGACTTAAAGTGGAAAGTTGTTACAAGTGGATAGAAGGGATTATAAATTGGTGCAGGCTCTATGGGAAAGAGTATGGAGATTCCGTGACAATTAAAAAATATATACATATATATATTTATAATCATATCATCCAGCCATTTCACCTCTGGGAATTATACAAAGAAATCCAAAAAGGTGTATTCACCCCTGTGCTCATTGCACCATTATTTACTATAGCCAAGACATGTAAGCAGCCTCACTATCCATCAGTAGACGAGCAGACAAAGAAGATATAATACATATGAATAATGGATAAATTCTACCTTGCAATTTCAATCCTTTATAAATGAAGCAAGATCAATACCTTTGCATATATCTACCCCTTTCAGTATTTCTTATTTGAATTGTCAAATATAAAATAATGTTACTTTATATCAGTAAGAAAATGAACTTCCTGTGTAACTATAAATCTAAACAATAATTATAAACTTTTATTTTTTTATAGACACCAAGATATAAAAATAAAATATTTAGAAATGTTCAAAGAGAATATTGCTGATGAAATAATTTTTCTATTGAATTTCTCGGGGTGCCATTGGTTAATAAAATCATATTTAGGTGTACAATTCTACAATACATTATCTGTATTGTGCTCACCACCCTAAGACAAGTTTCCTTCCATGACCATCTATCCCCCCTTTACCTTCTTCTGCCTCTTCCCATCCCCCTTTCCTTCTGGTAGTCACTATACTGTTGTCTGTGTCTATGAGTTTTGTTTTTTTCCCCTTAATTCCTTCACTTTTTTCATCCAGGTCCCCAACTGCAGTACCCTCTGAAAGCTGTCAGTCTGTGTCTGTTTTGTTTGTTAGTTTATTTTGTTCATAATGCACAGATAAGTAAAACTAGCAGTCAGGAAAATACAAAATAATTTTCTATAAACAAATTACTGACATTATTTTTTTGTTTTGGTTTAATTTTCATGTGGTTGCTGTGAAATAGAAATATGTTCCACTGAATATCAACATTTTATTTCATGGTGCCTTATAAATATTTTAAAAGAATTTTTATTACCAAGCAAATTAATAGAGTTAATTTTACTGTAATGAAGTCTTGCATAACATTATTTCAGTATTTAATCAATGATTTTAATAATAAAATAATGTTGATTTTATTTCACCAATAATTATTTAATCATTTTATTATTCATTATTTTCCTCCTTATGATAAAAAAATCAATTCAAAGTAGTTTAAGCAATAATGAGATATTATAGTCTTTGAAAACTTAAAAATTCATGTTCTGTTTGGCATTTCCATTTGGGTTAAAGCAGAGGCTCAAGTAAAATTGAGATAAATTGAATCTTTCTTTACATTTTCTTTTTCATAATTCCTCTGAGTGGATTCATTGTCATGGAAGCCTCCCTACACACTACCCCTCAGTGACTCCAAACCATAGTACTTTTGTACTTAACTGTCCCAAAGAAAGATTTTATGTCTCTTTGATCCCAACCACAACATTTTATTCAGTCTCTTTCATTTGATGGTTTAAGCAATTCTTTCTTAACCAATAAAAGTGAACAAAGACTTATAAACCTCTGAATACCTGTGACTGTCCAAGAAACATTTACTTACCCACTTTTGCAGCTGTGGGGTAGAGTCAACCCCACTCAAAACTTTTGAGTCACAAACAGTATTTGATTATACTTTTAGCCACATTTGGTAAATAGGTGGAGCATTAATAAACACTACTACACCTAGATTCATATTATATCTATATCTATATCATCTATACCTATACCTTTATCTACTTCTATGTCTATATCTATGCCTATATAATCTATATCTATGTATTTCTATATATACACACATATATTGAATATTTCATAAATAAGAAAGGGATGGAGATGTGGTAGTAACAAGAGCACATTTAGACTATCAGAAAAAGAAGGAATGTCTGTTTGATAGGCACAAAATGTTCACTTAAACCAACAATAGATGTTTCACCACATCCATCTATCTAAATGAATTCTGTGAGTACTAGGACTTTGCAGGAGTGGGTAGTGGCATTTAAGTTTTCTGACTTATTTATGCCAACTACTTTTCTGAATTTTGAATTCTCTTTCCACCACTGCAATTTTGAACTCAGGTTAATTTCTTTGATCATCATGTTTGGAATCTTTCTTCCCAACTTCCAAAAGCTAAATGTAAAAATTTCTGAACTGTAACCATCACTTATTAAGTGAATAAGTGAGAAGCAGATATATGAAGGCAAAGAATTAGTCATATTTTTAATATCAAAGATTTATTAATTGAAGAACCAGAGAGCTAGCTAGAAGCACAATCTGAAATGTTGAGCTGTTGAAGAATACAGTTTAAAAAGTGCCATTATTTGACAAAGTTTCCTCACCATAGTCCATGCTACTTTTCATTATCTTGATATCATTCAATTATTAATCTAGCATATCAATGTATCACTTTAAACACATTTTCAAAAGTCTCTCTTCTCCTCTACCTGTGGAAATCAATTTTAATGTGACATAGTAACCTGAACACAGTTTCAGCTTCCTGTCCCTATGAAAGCCCACACTCAAGAGGCAGGTGCTGATGTAAAGAAAAATGGTTTATTTTCAGGTGCTGGCTACCTGGATGATGGGCATTCATGTCACAAAGCTCATCTCCTGGAAAGATGGGGGCTGACATCTCAGTGCAGTCAGAGGTATTTATAAGGAAGAAGATGGGAGCAGAACTAAGAGATCAAGGAAGGAGGTTGGAAAGTACTTCACATACAGATGAACACAGCCCATTCTGAGAAGGCCAGTGACAGTCTGTTTTTAGTCACCCTGGCTTCACATCCTGCTGGATTCACGTTATCCTGGCTTCCCAGTTGAAGGTAAGCATCTAAGCATATCTCTCAGAGCTAGGATGCCTGAGGTCAAAGTCCGTATCTTTGAAGTTAGTCCCTAGGATTCTTATATAAACATGCTGCTCATCTCCAAGCTACATATTAGTCAGAGTCAGCACTTACAGACACAGTGTGAAAACAGCGGTGGGTTGGGTTACAACCTCCCACTGTTACACTCTCCCATTCTCAAGTGTTCTCCAAAACTCCTAACTGAAGCTAAATTGTTCCCGTCTTTAAAAACTTAAAAAGAAACACATATAATTTGAAGATTCCCAGTTTGTTTTTAGATTTGGTGCATATAGTCTCCACTAAAAAATAAATTAAATTGTTAGACTTAACAAAACACGGGGATTATTTCCTGTCTCTAGAAATGACAACAAATAATGTAGATGGGTGATAATTATTTTGATCAATTTTTAGACCACCATGTATGCTTATTTTTAAAGGCTGATAGTTGCCTTATTGATAATTTTATATTTAGATATATCACAATGATATTCTATATTTGAAATGAACATATAAAACTTCTCAGTGAAGAAAGAATGTGTTTATATTAGTAGGTGATTAAATGGAGTGTTCATTTTTATCATTTCAGTAATGCCTCTTTCATTTTTTCTCACAGCTACAAGATACAGAGAAAAAATATGTCTTTTATAAGTTAATTCATTTCATAGAATTGAGGTGTTCACATTTTCTCCAGAAATCTAGCCTGCAGGGCAATAATCAAATGCAGGTGGGACCTCTGCTCCTTTTAAACTTCAAAGCTGATATTAAATGTTTTCCATTTTGATTTTCCATTTCAATTCATTTGGTTTCCACCGCTGACTCTGGACTGACCACTGTTGAAGGACAGGGGAAATAAACAGCAACTTAATTTAATGTGCCTTCCCCAAAGCTTGCTTACACAGAACATGAGGTAACGTTCTTTTGTTCAAGCAATAGTCTTCATACATTTCATGATGTCAACAAGACAAAGCAACATAAAAAATAATTATTCATATTTCAAAAAAAATAAGTTGTTAGGGAAATAATAGTTTGGTCTATCATGTGGTCAGGTTCAGTTTTTCACTTGAACATGTAATTCAGCTTTTGAGACAATGAGACAGACCAAGATTCTCCTGGGATATTTTCTTTTCTTATTTTTAACTTTCAATTACAGTTGACATGCAATATTATATTAGTTTCAGGTGTACAAAACAGTAATTAGATATTTATGTACCTTCTGGAACTATCATCCTGTATATCTAGTACCAACCTATTATCATACATCATTTCTAAAATATTGTTGATTCTATTCCCTAGGCTATACTTTACACTCCTGTGACTGTTTTTATTAGTGGCAATTTGTACTTCTCAATCCCTTTCAACTTTTCACCCATCTAATTCAACCTCGCTGGAATATTTTCACAAAGTGACATTTATTGACATCTTAAATTTTTGTAGTGAGTCTATCTCTGAATTCTTGGCTTGCTTCACAATTGTAGTTCTAATAATAGAAAATATTCCACAAGATTATTAGATTTCTTCTTTGCCCCCTTCATTTCTCTATGTAATTGGTATATTCTTCAAATTTATTTCATTGGATTTATAATTTTTAAAAATTCTTGTGTGCATTGTATAGCAATTGACTTCCCCTCTTTGAATCTCTGCCTGCTTCTTCTATAGCTTATATTAGAGGGTGATTGCTTAGCTGTATTTTAAACTAATGGTTTAGTACATCCTCCCTTTAATATTAAAAAAATAGTCTTCATTTGGTAACAGTCAAAAACACTAGAGAAATATTGGACTTGGAGAAAAATTGCTTTAGAAAGGTAGTAACTCAAATACACACAGGGAAGAACACACCTACATGCACTGTAAGACAAAGTGAGGTCTCCAACTGGTGGTGAACATGCAGCATGCTCTAAATGTTCATAGTGACCATGCTGCTTTTTATGCCTAAAATGTCAATACATTAGTAAAAATAAAATAAGGTTTGTAAGAATATATAGTTTGATTATACTAGTAAAAGTTTATTTCATAATAAAGTTATCAATAAGACCTGAAAAGTATTAGTGGAAAAGTTTAAATCTAATTTCAGAGCCTAAAATAGTTACCTGAGTAATTTTACAGAAAAATTATATCTTGCTCTTTCTCCTTTGTTAAAAAAAATAAACTAAACCAACAAATAAAAAAAAAGCTCAAGGGAGCTTAATAAACTTCTAAGATTATGTAATATTTTCAGTTAAGCTATAACTTATAGGAGTTTTTGTCTGAAATTTATTCTATAAAATAATATTCTATTTATACTCATAGTCTTTTCAACTGTCAATAAAAAAGAACTTAACCAATCCCAGAGTCAAGCTTATCTGAATTTTCCTACATATTTCTACTAGTTAAGTTTCATTTTCACCTTAAAAAGATATATTTTACCAAAATAACAATAATATTTTATTAAATGTCATTTTAAGAGTGAATACTAATTTTAAATATAATTAGAATTATATCCAAAATTTATTTCTTCTCTTCTCATTTCACACAAATATATCATAATATCTGAGAGTATTCATAAAATCAACCTTGACATTTACCAAAATGCTTATTTTTCCCAATCAGATAACATTTTATGTTAATATTTATTTGATTGTCAGTGAGAGGGAACACATTGCTATGAATCAGCCAGCTCTACAGTATGCTTTTGCTCTCTGTTTCCTGCTCATGTACTGACAAAGTGTTAATCTTATCTCAGGGCTCGGTCTGGAAGTCTGTTACTGACGGCTGCAGCAGCCCATTCCGCCGTCCTGTGCTGTTTTGAGAATTTCTTATTCTGGTTTGTCTCTTAACTCAAACTCATTAGTTTTATATCTTCCAACATATTTCACAACTTTTAGTCTTCTAGTGACATCTGTATTAGGGTTCTCCAGAGAAAACAAACAAGTAGAATCTAATAAATATGTGTATGTGTGTATGTTCCCTCATGCTATTATGAAGCTTGAGGAATGAGAATCCTGGAATGAAGGATGAAAGACTGGAGACTGAGAGAAAGGGTGATATCCCAGTTCCTTCTGTGGGAAAGCAGTCTGGAGCCAGAATCTCTTCTTCCTTCTAAGACTTCAGTCTTTTCTCTTGAGGCCTTCAACTGAGTGGACGGGACCCACTCATATCACAGAAGACAATCTGCTGTGCACAAAGCCTGCTGATTTAAATTTTAATCTTATCTAAAAATGACATCTACAGATGTTTGACCAAATATCTGCATACTGTAGCCTAGCTAAGTTGACATATTAAATTAAACATTAAAATACCCAAGATTTTTTATTCCAATTATGGACTTTACCTACTTTTATGTTGTTGCTTATCAATTCAATGAAATTTAGGAAAGAACACAAATTTAAAGTATGTACATTATCCTTATTATATGAAGTGTTAAAGGTACTTGTTTAAGAAAAAGAAGATTAAAACCATGAACATTAAAATGACAACAAATGCACAACTATCAACAACTGAATCTGAAAAGCAAAAACAAAAACAAAAAAAGCAAACAACTAGAACAGAAGCAAAATCAAAGATATGGAGATCATCTGGAGGGTATCTGTGTGGAGAGGGGAGGAGAAGAATGGGGGAAAACATACAGGGATTAAGAAGCATCATTAGTAAGTACAAAATAGACAGGGGGATGTTCAGAGCAGTATACGAAATGGATAAGCCAAAAAACTTATATGCACAACCCATGGACATGAACTAAGGAGGGGGATTGCTGCAGGGAATGGGGCTATTGGTAGGAGAAGGGCAAAGGGGGGAAAACTGGGACAACTGTAGTAGCATAATTAATAAAACATACTTTAAAAAATGCATAAGTTCCTATATGTTTGATTATTCATTTAAATTACTTTCACATTTAATTATCTTTGTAAGTAGAAAAAATAGAATTTCCTATGATTTTAATCTTTTAAAATATTTTATTATTAAAAAGCTATTAATTAAACACTTTAGTTCTTTATGAATTACAGTTTGATTGGCATGACAGTATTTCATATAATTAATAACTTTGCAGAAAGTAACTCCTTGAAGTCAATTAGCAAAGGAAACAGTTCTATCCTGAATTGTCTATTCAAACTCCCTCTACAGGGGCTATTTTTTTCTAAAGCCTAGACAAGAGTTTGAGCACATCCTGTGATTGTAAGTTCACTCTAGGATAATAAGTCACCTTTGTTTATAACAAAATTAGATGGGCAATTAATATGCCAATTCCATATAAAAAATCAAACTTATAAAGTTAATTACTAATAAAAACATGTTTTTCTTTCCCCTAGATATCCCTTCTTTCTCCTAGGATTGGCCTGGGGGAAAGTAATCAGTAGGAAATATCTTATTTCTACAAATGTAAGTTGTTCATGTTTTCTTTTAATTTTGGTAGATGTTTGAATAAGCTTTTTTCTTTTGTGGCCTTTAAATATTTTCCTGTTGGTCCTTTGACCCTTGGGAATTGTCTCCTTGTACCAATTCTACTTATGCCACCCATAAGTATCTAGTAGGACCATATTAATGACTTATTCTCATACCAAGTCTGCATAACAAGGCATCCAGAAATTCAGTGGCTTAAGTCTGCAATCATTTATTATTGCTCATAATTTGTAAGCAGGCTGTGGTTTAGCTGATCTAGGCTTTGTCTGATCTAGGCTTTTCTTTCAGTTTCAGTAGCAGTGGTTGGCTATGCCTATAAGTGTATGTCTATAGTAAGAAGAAAATGTAGAATCACCTATGATAAGGTACTTCTGCTCCAAAGGCTTTCTTCTTGTCTGTTGACTAGTTAGCTAAATTGTGTGAAAAAGGAGTATAAAGGTAGCAGAGAAATGTGAGGAGACTTTGGACAGTTGGTGTTTAGAACTGACATATTGTTACTTCTGTCACATTATATTGACCAAAGAAAATAATAGTTTACCACAAAGTCAAGAGTCTGGATAATATCTAGTCTACCCATGATGGGACCATGGCAATGCATGTAAATATAGGATGGGCCGAAGAATTGAGGCCAAGAGGTCATTCTACTAGAGGTATATATCTAGTTTTTCCCTGCTTAGGTGAACTTGCCCTCTTAGGTAGAAAACTTTGAAAACAACCCAGACACATATCTTTTCATTAGAATATAGAAGATGGCTTTAGACCACTCCCTATGCTACAACAATTAGGAAAATAAATAAACAGCCATATATTTTCAACATGTCATGTAGACTGCTATGTGAAGATCTTTAAAGCTATTGAATGATAGAGGAACATACCCTACCCAGGGTGAAAGGGACTAATGGCTGCTTTCATCCCTGGAAACCATGATCAAATATGGCTACAAGTAAATAATGTTTGGTTGTGTCATATACAGAGAAACATTTCCAGGGTGAAGAAAATCAGAAAGAGCTGCTAAGAACTGTACGGGTAGATGTGTCAGGTAGGAATCTGAAAACAACCTTGAACATAGAGGTAATTCTCCCCACAAGTTGATCTTTACTTCTGAAGTTATCGCTAAATTCTGAGTAGTAATGACCATTAGTTTGGAGACTGGAGACTTAGATGAAATTCCGAGAGAGAGAGAGAGAGAGAGAGAGAGAGAGAGAGAGAGAGAGAGAGAGAGAGAGATATCACCATAGTCTTAAGCATTTAGAATCCAAAGTCCTGCTGGAAAGAGAAGCCTATCATACAAGATCCTCCCATAGGACTCTTGAAACTAGAGGTGACTGAAATTTAGAAAAGATTTAATCTAACCCTGATTCAGCTTTACTGTTGATTGCAAATAAGTGATTGGCCTCTCAATATGGGTGGCAGAGAAAGAACGTGTTTCTTCTGTTGAAAATTATATTTATAGTATTCTTTTATTATTTTAAAACAGTATTTAACCCCAAATACAAGATGTATGAGAAATTAGCAAATGTGATCCACTTTTACAAGAGAAAAGAATTTGTACAAGAAGATCTAAAGATATCCATGATATAATATTGATGGCAAGAGCTATTAACTGTTTTTTTTTTTAAATCATGGAATGAGTAAATTGATTTAAAATAAACAATTTAACAAAACAATGAAACCACCAAAAAAGAAACATTTATATTTTAGGACTGAAAAGAAAACTACTAAATTAAGAATTCCATTAATAATAAAAAAAAATAAGAGATACAGCAGAAGAAAGTATTTAAAAATCATGAGGTAAGTCAAATGAAATTATTAAAATTAAAGAATAGAGAAAAAATTAAAATGAAATCAACAGAGCATGAGAGATATGTGAGGAAATAGTAAATGGAATATAACTTGTAATGGAATCCTAAAAGTAACATGTATAGGGCAGAAGATAAAGGTAATGGACTGAAACATTCCAAAACTTATGAAAGATATATAACTACAGATTTAAGCAATTCACAAATTCTGAGAAGAATAAATACAAAGATTATCACATCTTGTCCAATTACCATAGAATGGCACAGCAAATCTGAATAATGATATATATGTTTAAAATCGCAATTCTGGCTGTCTGAAATATCAGAAATAGAGTCCAAGCTGTGCTACAGATATGGTACATTCTCAACAAAAACAAAAACAAACCAGCTAGCCAAACTATTTGGTGGCAATATAGTGGTACTGAACTATTCTATTCATCCATTTGGAGACAGGGGTGATATAACCTGACCAGGAGTAGCACTTGTTGCAAGTATGGGTTTTTCTCTTCTGTCCACAATCAACGATTTAGTATTTAGTCTTTTGACACGGAATGTCTCACATAATATCCACCTGAGCCATATAACCTACTTTACATCAAAGGTAGTATTATGGTAGGCACTTGACTGCTGGATCTTCTGATCTTACCACAGAATGCATCATATCCAAGGTAGTCCTGGCCTGAGAGCATGGAAGAGTGCTAACATGACGGTGCTGCTGATTCACCAGCTGGGAGATGGAATGCTTCAACGGCAGAGTAGTATCATTTAGAATGCTATTTTGCTATAAAGCAGGGACTATTATATGATGCTATGTTTCCAGTTGGTATAATATGAGTTTTGAAATCAAGGGGTAGAAATCAAGAAGTTTGTTCATTAGGTTCCATATATAAGTGAAATCCTACGGTATTTGTCTTTCTCTGAAACAGATACAGACTCACAGAGAGCAGGATGCCAGCTATTGTGAGGGGTGGGGCGGGGGGGGCAGATTAAGGGGTGGAAGGATCAAGCAAAAAGGGAAAGGGACTCATGGACATGGACAACAGTGTGGTGATTGCAGGGGGAGGGAAGTTTAAGGAGGTTTAATGGTAATGGAAAAAATACAGTAAAAAATTTAAAAGTAACGTTAAAGTTAAATACTTCAAAAAAAGGAAAAAGAAGAAAAGTAAGAGTAGGCCCACTTACCATTAGTCTAAATGATCTACTTAAGATAACTCACCCTCCTAGCTTTGAATCTACAGGCCCTGCTTGTGTAGAGGTCCTCAGGGAAAAGGATGGCTTTACCTGAGGACACAGTAGGAGTCCTACTGTCCTTGAATCTGTAACTTCCAGAAAGTCATTTTGGGCTTGTCTTTCTAGTAGCAAACACAGAAAGCAGTTATTATACCTGCAGGGCTACTTGACCTAGATCGTCAGGGGAGGCATGGCTTTTTCTACATGAGGACAGGGAATATGTTTGTCCCTCGTTTAATTCAATGAGACACTTATTTGTTCTCTCATTCCCAGATTTAACTATAAATTGGCAAGTAAAGTAACCACAGTCTGTTGAAGTCATGGCAATGAAGGACTTAGAACATTCAGGAATGATGATTTAGTAAGCCCACCAGAAAACAATCTAGGCAGCAGTAGTAATAGTTGTGTGTGAGGGAAATCTAGAACAGCTGACAGAGGAGAAAGATAGCATCAAATTAACTGGAACACCAGGGTATTAAGTTTATACCACTAATGCTTATAATTTTCCTCCCAACTATGACCAATCAGAACCATGTAGCATCTGAAGTTATTTAGGATAAAACTGATTTGGAAATTAGCAGCTATATTCAAATATTACCTGAAAATTTTACAGCTGACATAGGTCTTGGTATAGGGAATAGGAAATGTTAAAATTACCCTACTCTCTTATATTACAAATATAGATAGAATGGAGAGAGAGAGAGAGAACGGACTTCCTGAGCTTTCAAATGCATTTAATATGTACATATTTTAGAAAAATTGGATTTGTCAGTGAAATAGTTCTAGTGCTACAAAAATCAGAAAAAAAGTGTTATCTTCTGTTTAATAACATTCAATCACATGTGTTAAGAGAACATTTATTTCAATATCATTGAATACATGAATATAACATTAATGAAGGAGATGACGATAGTGTGCCATGAGAAATTACTTTTAGGATAAGACTGATGAATTTCAAAGAACTATACATCTGGCAAGATAAAATGTAAAATAATGCATTTAGGAGCATGACTAAAGTGTATGAAATACATAGGTGTTTCTTTAAATGGGATAATCCAAGCCTCTGGTTATTTAAATAGTTGAGATTATGCAACCTGTGAAGGAATGAAGAAATGTTAAAAAATACTCATCCCAGCCCCATGAGAAACAATACCTCCTGCTGGGAGTAGAGTGGGTTACCAAAAGCCTATATTTTTTCAAGTTTATAAGGGCTGCACTCAGGAAAAGGAAAACAGTCATTTAGAAGCAGTGACAGTCATAGCTTACACATTTTAAACATTTTGTCATATTTTCTCAACAACATAATCTGATTTTGGGCATATGAAGGGCAGACTTAGAGAGCATAGTGGCAGAGAGATTCTATCTTTATACTTCAAATTTAGCATTTCCAAAGTCTTTCCAGATTTGTCCTTTGACAGTCTGGATTTGCTGTTCAAAAAGGATCTTTTCAAGTTAGTATGTTGATTTTTTTCTTTCTTTGATCTGTAAGCGGTGAGAACTGGTACACATGTCATAGAAGGTTTCTGAGAATAAAGAGAAACAATTTTAAACCTGTTGACATAGGAATGGCAAATAAACTTTTAGGAGGATTCTGAGAGTTGCTATTCTTATATGGCTGCCATTTTGTTTAATGTCTGTCTTTGTTACTCAAATGGAATTCTTTATTGATGACATTAATAATAATTTTATTGAAAAATACTATGTCTCCTCATAGCTGTATATAACTGAAATGTGGATAAACCACAATTTCTGCATTTTAATCTTTCTTAGAAGAACTTCACAAAAAATTTTTAAAATAGAAGCTTAGATGATCCAAGGATGCTTTGTTCTAGGAGGCTATGAATTGGCTTGAAAATATGTATTCTCATTGTCAGTTGCTTTCAGGGACTGATAAAGTAAGCATGATTCTAAATCAGAAGGTAATACCTGTAAGATTCATTAGTTTTCAGTGAAAAAGTAATTGAAATTTGGATAACTGATAATTCCACATTTTTTGCAAGTTCAAAATATTATTGAACTTCAGATTGCAAATTTTGGAGGTTGTCATTTACATTCTTGTGAGTTATAATGTGAAACATATTCTTACCTAAGGCATTTAGTCTGGTCTATTCCTTTGCTTGAGAGGTTCTTCAAGATATTCACAAGATTAACCCCTTATTCAAGTCTTAGCTAAATATAAACTATGAAGGAAGATTTCTCTATCTTACAGTATCCTAAAAAATTACCCTCTAATAGAGATTTTTGAACTATATGTGCACACTAGAATAAATATCCTAGGAGAAGGCAGATATCTGTTTAGAAGTTATTTTAGGAGATAACTTTTGCCTCTAGACTAGATAAAATAGTGTGGATCATATTTATTCTCCTGCCTGAAACAACCAAAGTAAACAAAATGTTTGAAACAACCTCTTTCAAGAGAGTAAACATGAAATAATGAAAAAGAGTTATCCAAGAGAGAAATGTGGGGGGAGTGTTTAATCCTATAACTGTCCCAAATTAAAGCCTTGAGGAATTTACAAGCCCTGCACCAGGACTGAGTACCCTTACAGTCTTTATGAGCTGGGGAGACAGAGCTAAATCCAGGATGATCAAAATGATTAAGGTTGCCTGGGTTCACAGAGCAGAGTAACATAAAAGAGAAAACTGCACCCAGGAAAAATATTAGAAATCTGCAGATGACCCTGCTTGATAATTTGTTAGAATTTAGAATATTACTAATTTGTGAAAATGCTACACAGGGTATGAAAAAAAAAATCATTTTCCCTGAGGAATGAAAGAAAGAGAATTCAATGTCCATTTATCATTGAGATTGGTGCCTCTTCCTACTAGCCAGACTGAAAATACTCATATCCATAGACACTGGGAAGAATGTAGTAGGCCAAAACTACCTCCCCAGACCAGAGGTTCTCAAATGGTGGTGGTAGAAGGGGCCACAATTATTCACCTTAGTGGTAAATTTGCAATGACTGGAGACATTTTTGGTTGTTACAACTGGATGGGGATGCTACTGGTATTTAGTGGGTAGACAACAGGGATACTGATAAACACCCTACAATACAAAAGTGAGTGAATCTTCCATATAAAGGATTATCCATCCTAAAATATTAATACTGTTGAGTTTAAGAAAACTTGTCTTAATCCCTGCTCTGGTGTGGCTTAACCTGTCATAAAACAAAACCTGAAATGATTAGACTGTTTCCAAGTAACTTGAGTCTGTCCATGGATTAAGATCAAGAATATTATAGGATATAAAAATATTCAGTAACTAATACTGTAAAACTCACAATGTAAGGTGTACAATTGCAAAAAAATAAACATGGAAGAATTAGGTAGATATGGTCAATAATTAAGAGAATTATTAATAAATCAAAACATAAATTAACAAAAATGTTAGAATTAGCAAAAATTCATATCAAAAATACATATCAATACAACTTGTTAAGAAGTAGGCACAAAGAAGACATTAAAAATACCAAAAACAGCCTTCAAGATATAAAATTACAAGTGAGATGAATTAATGGCAGATTAGACTTTGCAGAAGAAATAAATCAGTGAACTTGAAAAAATAGCAATATAAATTATCTGAAAATGAAGTACTGAGGAAAAAAGGGGGTTGAAAAAACAAGAAACAGAATACCACCAGTAAACTATAGAACAATAACGAAGGCCTCTACATGTGACTACACTCTCCAAAAGAGGAGAGAGAACTGGATTGGTAGCTAGGGGCAAAATATATGTAAATAAACAAAATGACTTTTCTGTATTGGATAAAAACTATGACCTTAAGATATAATAGCCTCAACAAACCCAAGCACAGGAAGCATGAAAATGATTATGTGAAGGCATATCACAATAACATTCCTTAAAAGCAATGATAAAAACATCTTAGAGTTATAGAAAAAGACATATTTTGTCCATGGAAACAAAGAATAGCATGCTGGCAGATTCACTTCAGTACCTAAAAATGAGGACATAGTGGAATAGATTCTTTAAAATATTGGAAGAAAATAAACAAAACTGACAACTTACAATTATATACCTAAAATTATTATCTTTCACAAAAAGAAACAAAATAGATACTCTTTGAGACACACAAACATCAACAGAATTTATTAAATGATTTATACTACAAGTAAAAGATAACTCAAACCATTTAGTGTAACTGAAAGCAAGTTGCAAGGATGGCTACTATTTAAGCCAATACTACGGAGGCAGGTGTAGATGTAAAGAAAAGTGGCTTATTTTCTGATGCCAGCGTGCTGGAAGATGGGGGACTCATGTTTCAAAGCTCATCACCTAAGAATAGGGGGTATTCATGTCATCCTGGCTTCCCAGTTGAAGGTCAGCAAATATCCCAGAACTGGGATGCCTGGAGGTCAGGATCTGTGTCTTTTGAAGTTTGTTCCTAGGATTCTTATACAAACAGGCTGTTCATCTACAAGTTACATGTTAGGCAGAGTTATTGCTTATAGAAAAAAAGTCAAAAAAATGGTGGGGTGGGTTGCAATTTCCCACTGTCATAATTTTCCATTATTACATATCCCCACTGCCAATTTTACTGCCATTTCTATGGAAGTTAGAAGGTTTCAGCTAAAACATTTAAGAAAACTAGAAAAATTTAGAATTTAATCTTGTTTATTGGTGAAAAATAAAATTTTACAATTTACTGAATTAGATTTTAATATTTGTAACTGTGTATAATAGATTCAAGTGAAACATAATTTTTCCCTTAAAACCACCTTCATTTTCATCAAAGAAGCAAATCAAGACCATTTTTCAATTTGGCCTGATTATTTGCATAAATAAAACAGGTATAATAATTGATAATTTGGGCTTTCTTAAACCTATCTTGCTGGAATGTTACAAGAACTTCCAGACTGGACTCTAATTAGCCTCTAAGGACAGTGATGCCAAGTCACAGTTGTCATAGGGTTTTGCCTGTAATGCCTATAGGTTTGAGTAAATTCCTCAAGTTTTTGAGGTCCCCAAAATGTCTTGAAGTACTTCCTTGCCATCTCCCAGGAAAGTAACATTTGCCCCTGACCTAGAAAGACTGCCATGAACCATGTAAATAAGCAATGTACTAGAACATTTTTCCAAGGGGTTTTTATTGTCTTTAAGGTCGATCTCTATTCCTTAAAGATTTTGGCTTTAAAAAGCCAAAAATGTCTTTTTCAGACATGACATCCTGACATTCTAATCAAAGTCTTGGCTAATAAATCTACAATTAAGATAACTAGATTATTCAGATAACTAGAACTTGATAGCTTCCAGTTATTATTCAGATAACTGGAAAATATGAGATTTCTATTGGATTCCTGCAAATAAATATATTGCCATGGAAATAATAACACTCACTAACAGTTTTCAAATTTTGGAGGGATCACATAGGGAGAAAAATAGAAATGCTTCAATATTGCTACAATTTACCAAATTGCTCTATGAAAACAAAATTTTAAGTCAGCAATATTTTAATAAAGTCACAAGAACAATGATTATCCTCAGTTCATTCAGCCACACAATTATTATTTTTCCTGATTATCTGGCAGTATCTTTATAAACCCAGTCATTCCCCAGAGCCCCACAAATCTCCATCTATTTCAAAGGTATGATCTGAAAATATTTCTCAGAAATTTATATTTTAGAATGTTAGAAGATATAACATTTTGAAAATGAATCAGAGTAAAATAATGATTGCTTCTAAATCATAAAAAGTATTTAAAATAACATAGTTATAGACCTGATTATAATGGAATTGACAGGAATTTGCTTTCTTTATAACATTTTAAGATAATAGACTTACACATGAAAGTATATCAGATTAAGAAATAACTTAATTTGTTCCCCACTGTCAATTGTACCTGGGTTTTCTAAAATTCTCACTTTGATTTACCATTTGTCTATGTGTCTTTTCTTTCTTATTTCTTTTTTTTCCCATTTCCATTTCCCTTCTTGGGTTTCCTACTCCAATGTCTTTTCTTCCTGTATGTTTCTTTCCTTTATCTTCTCTCACCCTTTTTTGACTTCTCCAGCTCCTTATCTTTTTGTTCCTTCACTCTACACAATCCTTCTTCCACTGGCACAAAGCCTCTTTGACTCACACAGACCCAAGGCAATGTTTCCCGTTTGCATTGCCCTTTTAACTCATCTAGACACAACCAGTGTTAGCATGACCTACTATCAATTCCATTTCTTTCAAAATATATTGTCATAACTTATACCTTTTATTACCAAAAATATATATTCTTTCCCAACATAATTAGATTTTTTCATTTTTTGTGACAACTAAAAGTAATTAGCATTCTTTAGACTGGCAACTTTCTGAACACATTTTATAACTTTTAGGAACAAATTTTCTCCCCATTGGCAAATACTTTTACATTTTTAAGAGGCATAATAGAGATAACAAGAACTTTTTCATAAGTCCAGGCAAAATCAAATATGTTTTACGTTAATAACTTTAAAAGATATCAATTTAACTTAAATCATCTATTTGGATTTTTGGTGATTACTGAAGTCCTTCAGTGTGCTCAGAAGTGAGCTGTTTAATGGGTGACCTTGACAACTTTTAGGAGGCTAGAGAAAAGGTGGAAGGGATATCAGGCTTGGCATGGGTTTAGCCACTTAGGTTTCCAAATGCTCTTTTTTTTTTCTTTGCATTGAGGTGGAATTATCACCTCTGCCATTTCCACAAGGTTCAGGTGGTGGCATTAATTTGCCCCTTGTTCCTAGGACCACCACAGCTCTCCAGCTTCTGGGAAGAGTATTAGGAGCATTCAAAAGACTCATTTTCTCAGTTTTGTTCTTTCTGAGTTTTACTATCAATTTCAATCATTTCTGAGTAGAATCCTCATGATGCAACAACATGAAAGCTTGCACATTAGAGATCTTATCCCATTTACCAGACCTTTAGCAAAACAATTCTAATTAGTCAAAAATGCAACCTAATGGCCTCTCTGATGGAACAGAGACTGAGGCATTTCTTTCAAAACAGAAGCAAAAACAAAATCTAAAGCAAAGGCAAAGCTCAAATAAGTACTCTCAGACTAAATCCTCTAAAAGGTGGGGCTCTGACTAGCTTTAGAATCTTATCTCAAAGGACACTGGTGAGGCCCAAATGGCATAAAAGCCCAAAAGGTAGAGGCTCTATCTCATGGCAACCTATACAGTGAATGACCTTTACAAAGTTCAAATGGCACAGCCCAAACAATGGAGACAGAAGATTACTGATGTATACAGAAAAAGTAAGCAAAGACAGACAGATGAAAGAAACAGATAAGAGCTTTCAAAAAGAAACAGACTTCTCCCACAGAGGACCAGAGAAACCAAACTAACAGACAATTAAAAAACAGTATGCAACAAGAAAAGCAAACAACACCCAACCAAAAGAACACTCCAATCAAATCTCACACTGGGGAACTGGGACTGTTTGTTTGTTTGTTTGTTTGTACCTGAGCCATGCCTATTGCTGAGTGGTATCTATTGATTTCTACAGAAATTCAAATGGTTCAAAGAACCTAAGTGGCAGGTCAGGGGCTCCGGGTTGCGTACAACAGGTACTTAACCAGAG
The DNA here is from genome assembly GCA_004024845.1 of Tonatia bakeri. Classification (NCBI taxonomy): domain Eukaryota; kingdom Metazoa; phylum Chordata; class Mammalia; order Chiroptera; family Phyllostomidae; genus Tonatia; species Tonatia bakeri. Next base: position 50,330 of record PVIA01001853.1, read on the forward strand.
TGGGCTTGTCAGCCCATCAATGACCAGCTTCCTTTTACCAGCAAAGTGTTTAAAGGTGCCTGATACCTTTAGAAGGATAGCAGGCAGAATCCCTGAGATAAAGAACTCTCATCAGTTGGTGGAAAAGTCCTGCAATTCTTGCCATGAGGTCAGCCTTCCCCAAGCAACTTGAACCCCAAACCTGGGCACTCCAGGCTTTACCAGGGGTTTTCATAGTCCCATCCGGAGTCACCAAAAACTGTAACCAAAAGCAGGTCTGACTTCTTGCTACTAGGAAAGCCAATAATCAAGAGGCAGGTGTAATGTGAAAGTCATTTCTTTTCAGGAGCTGGAGGCCTGGAAGATCGGAGACTCATGTCTCAAAGCCTATCTCCTCATTGCAGCAGAGGCAGAGGTTACTATAAGGAGGCAGAGGGAAACAGAACAAAGAGATCGAGAAAGGGGGTTAATAAGTTCTCTATGTGAAGACTAATACATCCCTTCTGGTAAGGCAAGTGATGGTCAGGTGTGCGTCATCCTGGTTTAGTCTTATCCTAAATATCATCCTGGCTCTATGGTTGAAGTTTATCAAATCTCCAGGAGTTAGGATGACTGAAATTTGGAACCTGTATCTTCTGAAGTTATTTTTTAGGATCCTTATACAAACATGTTGTTTATCGGCAAGCTACACATTAATCAGAGTCAGCACTTACAGAAACTATGTCAAAAGAGTGGAGGGGTGGGTTACAATGTCCCACCATTACAATTTTTCACTGTTACATTAGGAAGAAAAATAATGCTAGGAAAGGTACCTCAGAAACTACCTCCACACTTCACAGATGAATTAATGCCTGATAAATGATTAATTAGATGATTAATTGAGAAATTAAGAAGTAATTAATTAAAGAAGTTAGCAAGATGTCATTCAAAAAATAAGACAAAAATGATTCAGTTCTCAAATCTAATTCAGTTTGATTTATCCCTCTGAATAATTAAAGCATTAAAAAATATGTAGAGTGGCACTAGTTCTTTGAGACAGGTATTTAAGAGCAGGTTTTTAGAGTGAGGCTCATCATCATATGGAATTCCACTTAGAGTGATTGAAATAAAAGCCTTTCAGAATTAGTCAAAGTTTTCTATGGGTATTATACAGTTTTTCCCTAGCTTCAAGTAAAGCAATTCAATCTTAATTTTGCCTCAAGTAGTAGGGAGTGGCAATGTCCCCACTTACACTGAAGAAAGCTTTAAATAATTCTAATTTTTATTAATGAACTTAATAAGAAAATGTCAAGTAAATCTTTCACTTGAGATGGAAATATACGTCTCCTTCAAATATTAGTAATTCACCAATGAAAGTATCCACAAGAGTGAAAACTTTTTTCTTTTCAGTTATTTAACAGCATATATAAGCTGAAATGCCATCAAATGTGATAAAAATAAAAAATCGAGTTTCTTCTCTTAGGAAAATCATAGTAGATTCTGTTTTTCCTTAATACCTCTTACAAAGAGGCCTCATGCTTCCACAGGATATGAAACCTTCTTTGCTGCAGAGCATTGACTTCAAGTGTGTTCTTGGAGATGTTTGACTCACAGGTATAACATCTTCAAAATACTGAAAAAGAAATCTAGAGCTCTTCATTTATAAGATTCCATTTAAATATTAAAACTAAGTAAAAGCTTATGCACTCAAAAAGATAAATTTTTCTCCTGAACTTCATCTTTGTAAGAAATGAAAAAGTATTTTATATAAAATTGAAAGGATTGAATAAAAGTATTTTTGAAAAAAAGTAGAACAAAATGAGAATATTTATACTATAAGTTTTCAATACTTATTAAAAACTACAATATTGAGAATGTTTTAAGCATAGAAAATAGATCAGTGGATCAGAAAAAACTACCCAGAAATGGAATACTGTTTATGTTATTTATCAATATTTGAACAAAGTGCAGGTCAATGCAATCGATAAAAAATACTGGAATGCAGATTTAAAAAGTATAATGCTCAATAAGCACATGAAAAGTTGATACATTTATCATTAGTAATGCAATTAAAAATAAAACAATATATTGGGTTGGCCAAAAAGTTGGTTTAGTTTTTTTTTTTTTCCTTTAAAATGGCTCTAGTAGCACTTAATTATCTTTAACTTCATTCAGAACAATTTTGAGCCCCTGGCAATGGGTGAGGACACACCTGATTGGTGGTGTTGCTCTTATATCAGTCAGGGGCAAAGCAGTTGTACAGTCCTTAGTTCATTCTAGCTTGTTGCCTATGTTGGTGGCCAGAGCTGGTTAGTGCCTGGGGCACATTAAAAGACAAAACAAAACATAGCAAAAAACAATTTTGACAGATTGGATTGTGACAGCTGTCATACCAGCCTGCATTTAAAAAAACATCAAAATTGGAATATTTCTGTGCAGTCATTTTAATATTGAAAATGAAAGAAAATACACAACATTTTTGAAATACTATGCTTTATTATTTCAAGAAAGGTAAAAACACAACTGAACCATACAAAGAAAAGGATTTGTGCAGTGTATGGAGAAGATGCTGTAGCTGATCAAATGTGTCAAAAGTGGTTTGAGAAGTTTCCTGGTACTATTGACATTTTGGCCAAATAATTCTTTGCTGTGGGGCTGTCTTAGGCATTGGAAGATGTTTAGCAGCACCCTTGGCTTCTACCCACTAAAAACCAATGGCGAGAGACAGCCGGCATACTCAAAATATCCAAATCAAGCAAGTTATTGGTGAAAAATATACCTTTTACAGAAAAAAAATAAATGGACTTTTTTTGGCCACCCTAAAATCTTTTCATATATGAAGGGCAGAAAGAAGAAGACTGATAATGTCAAGTGTTTTTTATTATAGAAAATAAAACAAACTTTAATTCATGATGGTGGGTTGTAAAAATGTTACAACCACCTTGGGGAATTATTTGACAGTTTCTTAGAAAGTTAAATATACACTGATCTTAGCAATTCAATATTCTGCCATTTATTGAAAATAAAAATATATATACATATACATATGCACACACAGAGAAGTTTGTTCAAGAATATGCTCAAAGTTAGATGAACAATTATAAACTACATTTGAGTACAAACTATCAATAAAAAGCAGAACACTGAATTAAACACAACTCAATTTCAAAATCAATATGTGAATCAAAGGAACTCAAACACAACAAAAGTAAATACTAGATGATTCCACTGGTGATTTATAAAACTATCCTAAGATGAGGTAACAAATATCAGAAAATGGTAGGTTATGGGTAGGTGGGTAAAATTTATTGGAAATTCTCAGCAAAGGACTTTGTATGGTGATGACATTGTTCTGTATCCTGTTTTGGGGGTATATATAATAGTATACAATATAAGATTTTCCAGTGGCATGGAACTGAACATTTAAGATATGTGCATTTCACTGCTTTTAAAATATATGTAAATAATAAAATGTTCAAAATGATATATTCTTAAACGTTAAAAATGGGGCTCCATTTTGACCTAGCAATTCTGCTTCTGGGAAGATACACCAACGATTCCAAAACACCAGTACAAAAATATATATGCCCCTATTTGTAGCAACATTATTTACTATAGCCACAATGTAGGAATCAGCCTAAATGCACATCAGTAGATGAGTGGATAAAAAAAGCTGTGGTACCTTTACACACTGGAATACAACACAGCAGTAAAAAAAAAACAAAGACACTCTTACATTTTGCTACAGTGTGGATGGAACTGAGAAAACTATACTAAGTGAAATAAGCCAGACAGTGAAAGAAAAATACCACATGATCTCCCTTATGTGTGGAATCTAGTGAACACAGTAAACTGATGAACAAAATAGTAATAGAAGTTTAGATACACGAAACAGACTGCAAGGTACTGGAAGAAGGCAGGAGGGATGAGATGAAACATAGTGAACGAATTAACTGAAAACCATTTATTCACAACCCATGGACATGGACAGTGTGGGGATTGGCTTGGGGAGGGGAGAGGGGTTGGGTGGATATAGAGAACAGTTGTAACACCATAAACAATTAAAATAAAATTTAAAAATATTATAACAAACTTTTTGTAAAACAGCATACTTTTATAGTAATAACATTAAAATACTAGAAGAACTTCCAACAAAGATGGAAATGTAGGTAGCTACACTTAGCCTTCTCACACAACCAAAAGGACAGCAATAAATTTAAAAACAAACAAAAAACAGAACTTCCAGAAATTAAACTTTATGGAAGTCCAACAACCAATGCATTAAAGAAGAAACATTCATCCAGACCAGTGGGAAGGGTGGAGACAGGCAGTGGGGCAGAGAGGACTCATGGCAAGGTGGCTGTGGAGGACCAGGGCAGATGAGGTAGCAGCTGGCAGATGAGGCCACAAGGCAGCATTTGTGTGCAAATAAACTGAGAGGAAAAACTGGACATTGAGACAGACCAAGCAACCCAGGGTTCCAGCACAAGGGAATAAGCCTCAAAATCTCTGACAGAAAACACCTGTGGGGGTTGCAGTGGAGGGAGAAACTCGCAGCCTCACAGGAGAGTTCCTTAGAGAGACCCACAGGGTCTCTAGCACATACACAAACTTACCCTCCCTGCAATCAGCACTAGAAGGGCCCAATTTGCTTGTGAGTAGCAAAGGAAGTGACTGAAAGCCCGTTGAGAGCTGAACCAGCGGCATTGTTCCCTTTCAGACCCCTCCTCCACATACAGGGTCACAACACAGCATCCTGGGTTGCCCTGCCCTGGTGAACACCTAAGGCTCTGCCCTTTAATGCATAACAGGTGCTCTAAGACAAAAAAAATATGGCCCAAATAAAAGAACAGATCAGAGCTCAAAAAAAAAAAAAAATACAACTAAGTAATGAAGAGATAGCCAACCTATCAGATGCACAGTTCAAAACACTGGCAATCAGGATGCCCACAGAAATGGTTGAATATAGTCACAAAATAGAGGAAAAAGTGAAAGCTATGAAAAGTGAAATAAAGGAAAATATACAGGGAACCAACAGTGATGGATAGGGAACTGGACTCAAATCAATGGTTTGGAACAGAAGGAAGAAATAAACAGTCAACCAGAACAGAATGAAAAAACAAGAATTCAACAAAATGAGGAGAAGCTTAGGAACCTCCAGGACAACTTTAAATGTTCCAACATCCAAATCATAGGGGTGCCAGAAGGAGAAGAAGAAGAGCAAGAAATGGAAAACTTATTTGAAAATATAATTAAGGAGAATTTTCCTAGTCTGGCAAAGGAAATAAATAGACTTCAGGAAGTCCAGGAAGCACAGAGAGTCCCAAAGAAGTTGGACCCAAGGAAACAAACATCAAGGAACATCATAATTATATTACCCAAGATTAAAGATAAGGAGAGAATCTTAAAAACAGCAAGAGAAGAGAAGAAAATTACCTACAAAGCAGTTCCTGTAAGACTATCAGCTGATTTCTCCAAAGAAACCTTGCAGTCAAGAAGGGCCTGGAAAGAAGTATTCCAAGTCATGAAAGACAAGGACCTACATCCAAGATGACTCTATCCAGCAAAGCTATCATTTAGAATGGAAGGGCAGATAAAGTGCTTCCCAGATAAGGTCAAGTTAAAGGAGTTCATCATCACCAAGCCCTTATTATAGGAAATGTTAAAGGGATTTATCTAAGATAAAGAAGAAGATCAAAAATACAAATAGTAAAGGGACAACAAACTCACAACTATCAACAATTGAACCTAAAAAAACAAAACAAAACAAAACAAAAATGAACTAAGAAAACAGCTAGAACAGGGTTATCAATGGGGAGGGTGGCTAGAGAGAATGAGGGAGAGGGTATAGGGAATAAGAAGCATAAATGTTAGGTACATAATAGGGGGAATTTAAGAATAGAATGGGAAATGAAGAAGCCAAAGAACTTACATGTATGACATGAACTAAGGGGTGGGGGATGAAGGTGGGAGGCAGGTACAGGGCAGAGGGCAATAAAGGGGAGAAAAAATAAGACAACTGTAATAGTACAATCAATAAAATATATTTAAAAAATAAAATTGACATTTATATTCCACTATCAAAAAATAAATATTAAGGAAGCAAAAATTTAAAAAGTAATAGTTTGGATATTGAATATTTGCAAAGTATAAACAACACATCTGATCTAATTAGGACTTGGAGAACACCGACTATAACACAGAATATGTATGTTCTTTCCAAGCTTTGTAAAACAATTTTTTAATTGGAAACATAAAACCATAAAACAAATCTCAAAAACAGGAAAAAATTATACTTGTCAGGCTCTCTAAAGTCACTAAATCTGTGTTAAAATAACTGTAAGCTTAGACTCTGATATAAACTGAGAGAGTATATTTTTATGTCTAATCTTTCATAACAGTAGAGAAATATATATAAGATCTATTTAAAAATATCCCTGTATGATAAATTATGTGATAACCATAGTTAATTCAATAACAACATAAGTACTTATAATGTGTTTGAAAAAATTTAAATGACTCATGGATCACAAAATGTCATACAGGAACTTATATTTAGAACTGGTCAATAAATTGCTATAAGTCGCCTAAATTGGTACCTTAAAGCAGCATTTCTCAAACTTTTTGTTCTTATCACCCCTCTACAATTGTACACTACTGAAAATCCTGAGTTTTGTGCATATGGGTATTATCTTCCAATGTGATCAGTATTCAAATTTAAAGTTGAGAAATATTTAAAACACAAGGTTACACAAGCTCAAATTTATGAAAATAATAATAGCAGTGTGAATGAATCTGAATTTCTAATACCAAAACTTATTTTTAAGAGGACCCATGATCTTAATTAGTCTCCCAGCCTGGTTGCATCCATTTTTTCTGCATATTCAAAGTCTTTCTCCTCCTCATGTCATATTGCAAGTAACACAGCTATTTGGTTGGAAGATAATTGCTCGACCCAGCCATTTCAGTGTTAAAGTGTGGCTGGGCCAGGACCTACAGCTTGATTCACCTTAGACCAGACCAGGGAGAGATGAATTGACCCCACATTTTTTCTTTTACAGTTCTTTGCATAGTGCTTCAACCTGTAGACCTCTGGGTCTTAGTAAAATAAGCAAGTCAAAAATAGGTGTTTTATTCTATCTTCATCCACTTGTTTCCATAGGCAGTGACACAAAAGTTTTAAATTGTAGTAAAGTAGGCAAGAGGAAATCTTTTTAGTAAAACTATGGCTATCTTCCTATTACAAGTGTATTTATATTCTGGCTGCATATTATACTTAGCACAGGGACTCAATTTTTTAGACTAAATTTCTGTGATGGAAACATGTGAGAAGTCATTAACTGTGAAGCCACTTCAATATTTGTGGATTTCATGCAGGAATGTAACTGCTACATTACGAACTTCCTAGGAGACGCTGAGGAAAAGTGCTTTGCTTACTTCCTTAGTATGCCCACCATTTACTGTCTCTCTTCTGGGCAGTTTAGCTCTTCTCTACATCTCCTTCCACATACTTTTTGTTGTTGTTGTTTATTTACTAGCCCTAGTAATTTCTTGAAAGGTCACATAAGACTGGCTCTTTCAGCTTCTGTTACAGGTTTGCTTTCTCATTCAGGATCCTGATAAAGAGAGAATCTGTTCAAAGTTGCTCAGGTGTATTCAGCAAATTGATGGAGAAATCTCATTATCATTGAACCAGGCTATTTAAGGACTCAAAAATCAGAAAGTTTTTTTTATTCTTGTTCAAGTACAATTGTCTCCATTTTCCTGCCACCACTTTCCCCCACTCCACCCATCCCCAATTCCCACCTTCAATCCTTTGGCTTTGTCCATGGGTCCCTCATACATGTTCAATGATGACCAGGACTCAGAGAATTCTCTAATCTTTGGGAATGTCACTGATGACAACATGATATATTCTCACACAGTTTAAACACAAATACAGTAACCATAGTGTGGCAAATAGATTTTAGGGTAGCTCCAATGTTCCCCATTTACTGGTGTTTACATTTTGTTATTTGTGTGATGCAGTTCTCTTGAGTGTTGATGAAACTTGTGATTTGTTTCCATGGAATGGAATGCAGCTAAGGTAATGACATGTACTTAATTATGTATACATATCACAAAAGACTGTAGCACCCATCTTGCTAGAATCTCTCTCACTCTCTTTCTCTTGTGACAGGACATAATGTGCAGAACTATTCTCACATTCTCAGACAGCAGCCAGTCCCAGATAAGAAGTTATCTCAAGGTCGTACGCTAACTGCTTTCTGCTCCTGTAAAACGGCTGCCTGCTTTCAGCAGCTGCACCCCTTCCCCCTCCTCCTTTTGCTTTTGTAACAGGAGTATATAAACCATCCCCAGTTTGAACTTGGTACCCAGAATTTGGAATTTATCTCCTCTGGGTCCGCATGGGTAAATAAACTCCACTTTGAAAACCCCGAGGCCATCTGAGTCGTCTTTTCCGTAACACTCTCTCTATCTCATTGGTTTTGAAGTAATCCTTCATGAGTCCTACAAGTGTCAGGAAATTAATTCTGCAAACAACCTGAGAAAATTTAGCAGATCCTTCCCAAGTCAAGGCAATAACACTGATTAGCATTCAGCCCTTGATGGCACACTGCATGAAGCTTTGTAAGATCCCAAGCAGAGGACCCACCTAAACCAGATTCCTGACACACAAAAATTTTGAGAAAATATCTGTGTTGTTTTAAGACATTAAGTTCATTAGAATATATTTTGTAGTAAAGAAAACTAATGTATACAGCATTTTTGTTTAAACAAAAATAATATATTTTTCTATTTTATTTTCTCCAAAGTAACCTGTTTCACTGGTCATTTGTAATAGTGTCTATGATATGGTTGCATTGGGGATGCTATGGATTCTTTGCCTTCAGTAATGGAGCTTTTTCTTGCATGCATTCAGCAGTGTAGGAGTTACTGAAAAGGTAAATATGTAACATTTAGATTCTTTTTAATCTAATATTAAGTTTTGGTTGAAGATTCATCAAAATTCTGTACTATTTCCCTGTAGCAAATTATAACATACATCATTTTAAAATGTGTTTATTGTATTTCTACCATAATTAAACATATATTCTGCATAGCTATATTCCAAATAAAAGTATTCTGATAATTAATAGCCTAATGCAAAATATTTAAATATATTACTGATTTAACAATATTAAATTATAAATAAACAATAATACTGATACTTCAATACTGTCCCTAATATATGGAAATTAATAGAACAGGCTATTCATATATAATTGCATAAATAAAATCCAAAGAGCCAATACTAATTAAAAATTCAGTGACCTATATAATGGGAAAAAAACAGTATTTTACTAATAACTTTTTACAAGTAATTATAAAAATATTTTATAAAATATAGCTCTCAGATTACTTACTTCAAGCATGTATTTTTATAGAACCAATAAATAAATAGTAATAGAACAGATCTAATTACTTCTGAAGGTAGTCACAAAGCTGGCCAAAATGTGGAAATAAAAAAAATGTACTTAAAGTAAAAAAAAAGTAGGGATTGCACAATCATATATTACACTTAAATTCCAAGAGGTGACATAACAGTTAGGATCCCAATATAAACATAGGTGGGAAAGGGAAATTAGAACAGATAGAACTGACAACATAAAGCATCCATAAGACAATGCTGAGTTAATAATTTATGTGTGCTCAATTGTAGTGCAGGCATTCTGTGAACTTTCAGGTAAGCAATGGTTCTATCTAGAAAAAGAGTTGGAGAAAATATCCTTTAAAAATATAGTGTAGGATAAAAGTGAAATTATAATGATCCTCAGTGCTATTAAAGGACTAGGTAATAAGACATGACTTGCCTATTTAATTATTCCAATTATTCTTATAGTGAAAAGACTTGTGGTAACAACATTAACCAACAGAATAGTACTAGGATAATTGTAGAATAAAATTTAATGTGAGTTTGCAGCTGAATCTCCCCCAGAGAGTTGGACTTTCTATTGATATTTTGTTTGTTTGTTTTTTCATTTTACCCTTTTGAAAATGCAAGACTGAGAGCTGATATAAATGATTTCTGGGCAGAATTTATCTTTATAAAAATGAAAAATTAAATATATTAAATATCAAATTAAATATAAATATTATATCCTTGAGTTTTGGTTTTAATATGATATATATTATAATACACAACTATGGGAACTGAGAAATTTTTATTTGAGGAGCTCCTTTAAACTATGTAATGATAATATATTATCATTTTTGGAAAGATGTTTTCAATAACATTAATGATAATCTGATTTATAATATAAACTATTACTTTAAAAATGTCTTTTACACATTCTTAAAAAATTTATCATTTACTCTTTTACTTTTATTTTTAAAATTTAATTGTGTTTTAACGTTTATTAAATATATTTTATTGATTGGTATAACACTTGTCCCATTTCCCCCCTCTTTATTCCTCTCCACCTTGCACCACCATCCCACCCATATGCTCTCCTCCTTAGTTTATGTCCATGAATGGTACATATAAGTTCTTTGTCTTCTGCAGACATGAAGGGCAAATTGGGCCCTTCTGGTGCTGATTCCCAGGTGAGTGTGCTTGTATACATTCTTGGACCCTGTGGGTCTCTGCAATGATCTCTCCTGTGAGGCTGGGAGTTTCTCCTGCTGTCTCAACCCCCACAGGTTTTTTCAGGCAGAGGCTTTGAGGCTTTATTTCCCCAGACTGCAACCCTGGGTTGCTCCATCTGTCTTGCTGCCTGGTTTTTCCTCTCAGTTTATTTGCATACAAATGGTGCCTCCTGGTCTGGTCTGCCAGCCGCCATCTCATCTGCCTCAGTCCTCTAGCAGCCACCTTGCCTTGAGTCCTCTCTGCACTGCTGCCTGTCTCCACCCCTCTTACTGGTATAAATGGATGTTTCTTCTTTAACTCCTTGGTTGTCAGACTTCCATAAAGTTCGATTTTCTGGCAGTTCTGGTTATTTTTGTTTTTAAATTTGTTGTCCTTCTTTTGGTTGTGTGAAGAGGCTAAGTATATCTACCTACACCTCCATCTTGGCCGGAAGTCTAAATCTGCCAATTTTTATTTCATGTTTTATAAGTATGTATTCTCCTTCTCTAGCTCTAAAAAACCTAACTATGAAGTATAATATTAATATTGCTATAAATATTCCAAATTTATTTTGTTTTAATATTTGATATGTATAAGCATTTCCATTATTTTTTCTTTTATGCCTATTTTTTAATAAAGTTTCTCTTCTGAACTGTGGATGGATATAGGAAGTTTCTTACTGGAGCTCCACTTGACTATCTGAAAGCACACATAACTTAGGATGTCACAAACCCAGCGATCTTACCACCAAAAGCCTTATGTTTCTTCTTCTTAATGGAAAGTTTAACTTTCTAGTTTCTCAGAAGACATCTATGATTTATTTCTCTCATAGTACACATTCAATTTTAGAATGCAGTATTGCCTCTAACTTCAAAATAGAGTCAACCACTTCTCACTGTATTGCTACTCTACTCCAAACTAGTGTTTTGTCTCCTCTGGATTATTATTATTATTATTACTTATTTATTAAGCACATCTTTCACTGAAATCTCGTATAGTAGCAAAACACTTGCACAGATCTTGAGATTATACATTTTCACCTGAAACAACTAATCAGATCACAGGTTTTTCACTTTGAGCATCCAAAAATCCCCCTTTTGTCCCCCAGTCATTAACCACCCAAAATTAACCATTGCTCCAGGTCTATCACAGTAGATTAATTTCACCTGTTCACAAAATTTAAAAATGGTAATATACATTATATACTTATTTAAGTCTCCCTTCTGTTGTTCAACATAGGGTTTGTGAGGTTGATATGTTAATGTGTGGAGCAATAATTTCTTTATCTTCATGTCTAAATATATAGATATACCATGATTAATTGAGTTATTTTACTGTTCATGGACAACTGTATTGTTTCTAGTTTGAGACAAATAAAATTGTTATGGACATTCTTAACCATGAAGTTTCAGATGCATATACATGTATTTATGTTGGGTATGTACCTAAGGGTGGAATTGTTCAGTGATAAATCTAATTTGTGTATTGCATCTACAAAATGGAGGCCACCCCAATGGCCCTGACCCCCTCACAAATCTAAACCTAAATCATCCTGCACTTATGGAAAATACCTATCAAGGAAACCTAATATACACCAATCACAATCCTCCAACTCAGCTGTAGCTAGTTTACCTTATCCTAGAAAACAGAATCTATCAACCTGAAAAGGAAATCCCCAACCACCTAGTTAATCATGTTCTCTCCTCTTGTTGCCTTATCTAATCCTCTGTAAAACTGACTGGTGCCCAAATCTCTCAGGAACGGTGCTCCTCTGCTTGCTAGATCCCCCAATTCATGGGTTGTTTTCCCTTGAGCAGAGAACATCAAACTCATTACTAAATTGTTTTAGGTTTCTCATTTGACAATTTTGGCAACAAGATGGAAGCAGAAAATCACTGTTAAAGAGTCTGGGTGGGCTTCTAGAGGTAGAGGTAGGTACCTACAAAGTCATTTTGGTTCATTGTCTCTGGTCGCCCTCCAGGATGGGTAAGCTTGGATTGAGCTCTGCTTATTTTGCAATTTCATCTTTTTGAGTTTGTTTGTCCTAATCCTTCTGGGTGGAAAATTGAGATGTAAAGTAAGAGATTTCAGATTTTTCTGAACTCAGTGGGACTTAGTGGAATATAGCATGTGAGTTGGTGGCAACCTCATCTACAAGGTGAGGTCTTGTGAGATCTCAGGGACTGTGCAAAAGTAGCCAAAAACAGCAAGTCTGGTTAAGTTGAAGTGGGTTATTTCAATAAGGGAAAATAATGAGAATCCTTCAATCTAAAGAAAGTAAAGCTTTTGACTTGGTCAAGATAAGGTCTATGAACTTACTAACCAACTAATAACCTATATTGTGCTGGGTAAAACCCAAAACTTCCCTGTTGATATGCAGGGTCAGTTTGTTTGAAGGTTACTTTCATTTGGTTTAACTGATTTGCTGGCCTGGCTTGATTACATGATCAGAAAAGCATTTGGAAAAAAAATCCCTGCTATGAAGATCTGTATTGAGCTCTTTAAAAATAAATGTTCATTACATAAATTTTGGAAGTTTAATCTTGAGATTTAATGCCTCATATGTGAAATATAAGGTTTTAAAAGCACAAATCTGTTTGTATGTTGCTAGACTTCATGTGATCATTAGATATATATGAATCCCCTCTTATAAATTTCATTTCTTTTACTTTGGCTTCTTTATTTTTACTAAGAAAGAATTTTTATATTGCTTTGAACACATTTTTTGTTAAAAATAATCTGAGTTTGACCATTCTAGCAACATTTGGAAATTTGTATCTTCCAATAGAGTTCTTAAAATGATCTGTAGCATTTAAATATGCTAAAATTTTGATAGAAAATATTTTTTCAAAATTAAGCAATGCTATGAATGAATTCAAAATTATATTTTATATTTCATTATATATCTTGTATTGGAAAAATATCAGTTCTGTAAGTTACTCTGTATGACTTAATTAGGTTGCAAAAATTGCACAATTTAAAATATTTTGCAATATTTTAAAGTATACATTTTCTATTGTCTTATGTAGATCTGTGGGTTAAAGGAAGTTAATGAAGACAGGCTCCCATTATATTTCAGCTTTAAACCTTTTAGATTTTTGCTCTTCATTGTTTCTGAGTGTCACGAACAGGTAAGACAGTGAGCAACCCTCATGCTACTCTCAAAGAAATGGGTACCCTTTTCAGTGTCTACTTCAAGTACAATTCTTTGAAGTCTTTACAAGCACCTTCTAAGGACTTGAACCTGAGATCAAAAGATTAAAGGGAAAAAAAATAAAAGCAAAGAAGCACCGTTTCCGCCCCTATTTTGTGGAAAACGTATTGCCTGTTTGAAACCAAAATGTATCTTCCTTCTTTTCCTTTTTTCTTTTTGGTTATATTTGCACAGATCAATTTAGGAACTGTTTATATATGGTTTTATTTTTGCCAGGGACATACTTTATGCTAGGGATACAAAAGTGTAGAAAACATGATTCTTAATTTCACTCTTCAAGGGTACAATGATTACTGTTTGAGAGGTTATGTGTAGTCAAGCTTAAACACACTGTCTTATTGATAGGGGACTCAAGACTTGGAAAATTTTAGCTTAAGGAGGAAGTTTTAAGTCTAGCAAGTAAGGTGTATGTTAAAGCTTCTGTTTCAGAAGCTACAGATAAGGCCCATCCTGGCTCCTGGGGAAACAGCCGGCCTCTTGGGGCACTGTTAGAAGATTACTGCCTGGGGACATCCAGACCTTTTGTGTTCCAGGGAGAGCAAACGACCACCCTCCCTTGGAAACAGCTAACTGCCCAGAATAGGAATGCTGAAGCTTCACTCATCTAATCCTACTTGAACTTCAAAGCCCTCACTCCTCCCAGTTTATCCACTTACCCTGACCTTACAAAAATCTGGCCAGGAAAGAGAAGGGAAGATGGTTTGTTAGGGCATGAACCCACCATCTTCTCAGATCGTCGGACATTTGAATAAAACACCCATAAAGATTCAATCGTTGTCATTTCTTATTGGGTTTGGTAGTGACAGGCAACCCGAACGCCTGTCTCTTTTCTGGTTACTTTATGATAAAGCAGAACCAGATTTGAATCTAATTTTTATCTTGATTTTATTAAGCTATTACCTGTGATACTTTAAGCATTTACATATTGGAGCATTAATTGTCCCTATTTTATAAGGGGATAGTACTTTCTTTAAAGTTTATGTTAACAGTTTAATTATATAATGTAGAAAAGGAAAGGGAAGTGTCTGTGGAATGTGTGGCAAATAGTAAGTGTTAAATCAGGGGAAGAGCTTTAAATATCCTGTTCTTTGTTATTGTCATAATCACCATCATCATTAATTTCTCATTATTATAGTATACTGCAATCTATCTATAATAATTATTTTGGAATTGGGCTTAATATTAGATGTGAAATATATATAAATATATCCCTATTACCATCCCTGTTTGATTATCTTACTAGAAAATACTAGGTAGCAATATTGATTACTCACCTTTCAATGTTATAGAAAGATTAACCTAATTAGATTAATTTGATATTTTTTCAGATAATCATAATGAGCTAATGAGGCAAGAGACAGCATAGCAAGAACTCTGAGACTGCAATACTGTCACTGGCCAGCATTTAGCACCCTGGTTGCTAGGAAACACCTTTTACCAATTAGGTAGAATAAATAGTAAACCGAGGCAGGGAGGAGGAAAGAGACAAGTCTCACATGCTAACTCAGCAGTCCTAAGCCTGTTCTGATAATATTGCCAGGTGTTCCAATGTCACAAGAAATACTGTGTTAACAAGAAAGAAGGAAAGTCCTTGAAATTCTATGTAACATTTCCACTATCTGGGAAAGAAAGCCTTGAAACTGTGCTTTCATCCCAAGGCCTGGATGTGGGAGAGGGTCCCCAGTGCCCAAAGAAAGAGCCCATAAAACAACTTCGGTTAATTGCCTACCTCTGGTCACTACTGTTTTACGAGGGAGTCCCTGATGCTTACAGAAAAAGCCCACAAATAACTTTGGAAAGTGCCCCAATTTTAATTTACTGCCTCCTGTCACATATTCGTTTTCTGGAGCAAGATAAAGATTCAGGCTAACAGACCCCCATACATCCCTAAGTGTGGGTAGTCACATTCCCCAGGAAAGCTGGCGCCACATTTACCCATTAATCAATATGTAACTTTTTTTCCCTCTTATCCCACCAACTATATAAATCCTGAGAACAAAGGATTCCCTCTCCCTCTCTCCCTCTCTCTCCCTCTCTCTCCCTCCCTCTCCCTCTCCCTCTCCCTCTCCCTCTCCCTCTCCCTCTCTCTCGCTCAGGGTGCTCTTGGCTCTCGAGCCACAGGGCCTCTGGCCACCTGGCTTCAGGCTTGCCACTCTGGTCTTCAGCCTCTCTTACTTTTCTCACCCTGCTTTGCCCTGAAACTTTACCTTTTACCTCCTACTTTATGCAGTCCTGTTCTCTTCCCTGGGAACAGGCCACTAGTAAACTGATTACATACTACTAGATTTGCTGATATGTAATTCTTTACATGAGTCAGCAAGAAGAACTAGATCTCTCCCATCAACACTATTAGTCAAATAATTTTAAAAATCACTATCATTTATTTTTTACATTTATTTAGTCTATGATCACTGTCAAAGCTTGTGCAACTCTCCTCTTTTTTTTTATTCTTAGGATATTCCCTTACCTATTAATAGGTTAAAACTGAGGAATACTGGGGTGATCAAGTAAATGAATATCAAGATCTCTGACCTGGTAAGTCCTAAATCAGAAGTTCACATCTACTCTATTAGCGCATAATCTATTTTTAGCACTTAAATTATATAGCACTGTTCTAGAAGTACATGCATATATGGAATAGTACAGTCTCTGGATTCTATGGAAGGAAATGACTAGACCTTTCTTTTTCATTTTTGCCAGCTGATTTTTTAAAATTATAGTGAAATACATATCACATATAATTTATCATCGTAGCTATTGTTAAGTTTACATTTCAGTGACATTACATACATCCACATTGTGCAACCATCACCTCCATTCATCTTAGGACTCTTCATTTTGCAAATTTGAAAGTGTACCAGTAATTAATTAAACAGTAATATGCCAATTGATTTTTTGTGATATCTCATTATGATGCTAATTCCCATTTCTTTTTTCCTAATTTTAAAATTAATTTTATTTTTTAAAAAAATAATGTATGTACAGCCGACATACATTATTATTAGTTGTGAGTGTACACCCCAGTGGTTAGACATTATATAACACACTTAAGTGATCATCCTGATAAATCTCACACCCACCTGACACCATACACAGCTATTACAATATTATTGACTCTATTCCATATGCTGTATTTATATTACCAATGACTATTCTGTAACAACCAATTTGTACTTCTTAAACCCTTTACATTTTTCATCCATGCCCTCAAAACCTTTTCCCATATGGAAACCATCAAAATGTTCTTTGTAACTGAGTCTGTTTCTGTTCTGCTTATTTGTTTATTGTTTAGATTCAATTGTTATAGGTATGTATTTATTGTCATTTTATTGTTCATATTTTTTATCATTGCTTTTCTTCTTCTTAAAGAAGACCCTTTAACATTTCTTGTAATACTTTAAGTTTTATGAATCCTTTAAGTTTTCCTTATCTGGGGAGTTCTTTATTTGTCTTTTAATTCTAAATGATAGCTTTGCTGGGTAAAGTAATCTTGGTTGTAAGTCCTTGCTTTTTATCACTTTGAATATTTTTTGCCAATCTCTTCTGGCCTGAAAAGTTTCTATTAAGAAAGCAGCTGACAGTTTTACGGGAGCACTTTTTAGATAGCTAACTGCTTTTCTCTTACTGCTTTTGAGATCATCTCTTTGTCTTCAACTTTTGGAATTTTAATTATGATGTGTCTTGGTGTGAGTCTCTTCTGGTTCATCTTGTTTGGGACTCTACACTTCCTGGACTTGTATGTTTATTTCCTTCACCAAGTTAGGGAAGTTTTCTGTTATTTCTTTCAAATAGGTTTCCAATTTCTTGCTCTGTCCCATCTCCTTTCATCACTCCCATGAGGTGAATATCAGTACACTTGAAGTTGTCCCAGAAGCTCTTTACACTGTTCTCATTTTTTAAATATTTTCTCTTCTAATTGTTTCATTGCATTCCTAATCACTGATTTGATTGTCTGCTTCATCTACTCTACTGTTGATTTCCTGTAAATTATTTTTCATTTCAGTTAGTGTATCCTTATTTCCAACAGGTCATTTTTATGCTGTTGAGACTCTTACTATTTTTATTTAGCATCCTTATAACCAATATTTTGAACTCTGCATCTATTAGGTTGATTATCTCCATTTTTTTTTCTTTTTAGTTCTTTTTCTGGAGTTTTGTTCTGTTCTTTCATTTGGGATATGTCTTTTTGTGACCTCATTTTGGCAGCTTCCCTGTGAATTAGGTGGAGCTGCTATACCTCCCAAGCTTAGTAGTATGACCTAATGTAGTAGTTGTTCTATAAGGTTCAGTGGAACCGTCTCTCCTATCACTCAAGCTGGGCACTTGAAGTGTGTTCACTGTGTGGACTGTGTACACCCTCCTCTTGTAGTTGAGCCTTGATTGCTGTTGGCACATCAATCAGAGGGCTTTATCCTGAGGCCATCAGCTACAAGGATGGTCTGTTACCACTTACCACTACCCTTGACACTGTGGAGGATCATCTATTCAGGGCCTCACTCCTAGAGCTGGATTTTCTTCAGTAGGGCTCTGGTTCCCACTGAGTCCACCCCTGAATTTGTCATTTGTGGTTATGGTTGGGTGGTGATGCTTCAATGTGGTCTGAAGCTGTCCACTGGATTTGCTCACTCTGGGGCCTTCCATGGGGTGCAGAACAAGGTCAGCCACTGCCTGTGTTCTGCTTGGGGCCACCAGCATGAGGTATTAAGTGATCTGCAGAAGGTTGTTACTTGTGTTGGTATTGGAGGTGCCTAGGCAAGGCAAAGCTGCAAACCAAGGCCAGCTGCTGCTAGGGCTGGAGATAGGGCACATAGGGAGAGGTACAGGGCACACTGAGACCAAGTGCTCCTTGTTTGACAGATTTTAGGAAAATCTAAAGAATTAACCAAGACAGGCCCTACATATGGAAAAGTTTGCAAATGGTTTAGGTGGGCCTGAAATTTAAATGGGGTAGGGCCTGAGGGAATGACCTGGGCAGGCAAACAGTGTGAGCTATGTTGATGGAGTATCAAATATGGTGCCTTCATCCTGGCTGTGTGGGGAAAGGAATCATGGAAAGAACAAGGGCCTCTGCTAGCACTTCTCTCTGGGAGAAAGCTGCGCACCCCACTAGCTCTTGCCCTGATGACAGGCCTTTCCGTTTCTCCCTGTACGTACAAGGCACTTTTCAGCTGCTGCCCCAATGCTGGAGCCCAGAGACAATGAATCCAAGTAAGTCCATGTGTGGGCCTTAAGATGAGCTGGCTAGGACTCCAGAAGCCCTCTGTCTCCCTCATCCTCAAACCCCGCAAGTTTTTACAGCAAGAAGTTATGGGAACTTCTCCTGTTGGTACTGGAACCCTGGACTGGGAACCATCGTATAGGGTAGAACTCTGCTCCTCAGAGAGGACCTCTACTGGTGAAATAGCCCTGCCAATTTTTTTCCACCATACATGGGTGTGGGAGCAGCTCCTTCTGTGTCTCCATCCTCCTACCACCTTCATTGTGGCTTCTTATTTAATTCCTTAGTTATAGGACTTCCACTCAGCCAGATTTCAGGTGGTTCTGAATGATGTTTGTTCAGTAGTTCAGTTGTAATTTTGATGTGGTTATGAGAGGAGGTGAGTACTGTGTTTACCCATGCCACCGTCTTGCCTGAATACCGTTCTTATTCACTATTGCATATTTAACATTGGATCATATTCTTTTTTAATATTTTATTTATTAATTTTTTAGAGAGAGGGGAAGGGAGGAAGATAGGGAGAGAAACATTGATGTGTGGTTGCTTTTCATGTGCTCCCTACTGAGGACCTGGCCCACAACCCAGACATGTGCCCTGACTGGGAATCAAACCTGGGACCCTTTTGTTACCAGGTTGGCACACAATCCACTGAGCCACACCAGCCAGGTCTGGATCATATTCTTATTTGTACTATATGAAGGTCATATATAAATAAAGCTTCCACCATTCCTTCCAAATTTGCTTAAACAATTTAGTTAATATATTTTAAAAAATAATGTCTTTTGCATGAATCTCACAACTAATGTTTTTATTGTGACATAGTTTATATACTGTTAAATGCTCAAATCTTAAGTATATCTTTTAATCAACTTTGATGTCTAAATAACAAGACAGAACATTTCCATCTCCCTACAGAATTCCCATGTGCCTCTTTCCAGACAAAGGCTGTACCAAGAAGAAACCTTTGATCAATTTCTATCATTATGGTTTAGTTTTATCACTTCTATAATTTCATATAACTGTAATCACATAGTATGTGCTTTTACTCCCAGTTTCATTGACTAATTATAATATTTGAGATTATTGATATTTTTATAGGTATAGCTAGCCCATGCCTTCTCATTTTGAGTATTATTCCCTATAATTTATTTTACTTAAAATTCCTTAAAATTTATTTTACTTATTGTAGAAGTCTGAATTGTTTTTAGTCTGTGGCTCTTATTGCTAAACATATAATTAACATTATTATAAAAAGGCTTTTGGTAGACATTGGTTTTCAATTTCTTGGGTAAATATCTAGGAGTGTAACTGTCTAGGTTTATAAAAAACTAGAAATTACTTCCAATATATGAGTAACATTTTGTGTTCCCAGCCACCTTTTATGGGCATTATGGGTGCTCCACATCTTCTACATATGATAATGTCAGTTGTTTTCAGTTCTCCATTTTCATAAGTATCTAGTGTGTCTTATTTAACTAAATTTAACTTGCTATGGTGACTAATGAAGTTGAGTTTGGACTGATAAAGTGGAGTTTAAAACTTCTATATTTTTATGGATTTTTTTCTACTTTTTCTTCTTATTTTTAAAAGAAGGATGCTAATGTCTTCAATTTTAATTGAGAGATTTGTGTCTACCTTCTTTCATTCTTGTTAAATACTTTCACCTAGATTTGGGAACTTGATTTAAGGGTACTTAGGCATTTAGGATTATGTTTTCTTAAAAAACTAACCATTATTTTTTTTGAAAATGACCATTATTTCTGGCAATACTCTTTATCTTGAATTTTATATTGTCTGAGATTAGTAAGGCACACTTATTTCTGCTGTTTAATATTTGTATAGTAGTTTTTTGCTTCCATTTCCCTTTCAAATTACTGTCTTAATGTTTATGTTTGTGTTTGATAAACATATTTCTTCTTATTTTTAAATATCATGATGCTCTACATTTGAACTGGTGTCTTGATTCATTTAATTTCATTATTGATATGTTTGGATTTTAAGTCTTGATATCTGATTTATATATTTTTTATATTTTGTCATTTCTTCTATTCCCAATTTCCTGTCTTTTTTTTGTGTGTGTGAATCATTTATGTTAAAGAATTCCTTTCATCTTCCTTAATGGATTTTTAACTATTTTTTATCGTCTCATCTTAATTACTTTTTGGGAAGCATTACAAAATAAAATCTTAAGTTATCACACATCTAAAACTACTATCTTAATTCACAAAAATCTTAAAAACTTCATAATGTAGTTCTAATATATGAACTTCAATGTATTGAGTGCCCTCCTACATTTTGTTTTTACTTTCATTTATTTTCATCCTATAACAATTTTTCTTATTATTCTATACACTTTCAACTGTTTATAGTCTCTAAGGAGACTAATGTCATCTTTTGGATTTTAGTTCACTGGGTTAACTCATAACCTTAGCTCTCTGACAGGCTTAAAAATGTCATTTTATAGATTATCTACTTAGACCTTACTGATAGATTGAAAGGAACTTTCTCTTATAATTTCCATAAGCAGAATTTCTTGGAAATATATATATATAACTAATATGTAACTAATATGTTTTTATAAAAATAAAAACTAATTTTTTAAAGAGATACATATTTTGTACCCATTCTCTAGATCAGAGATTTTCAACTGGTGTCCTACAAGAAATTATAAAACACTCAATACCTGACTATTCAGTCAGAGGCACTGACCTCTTTTCTCTTAGATTTTTAATTTGAAAAGTGGCAACAGCCAACACAATTGTCATTCAGTGTGAATAAATCAAAATTATACTTATTTTTGTCAGATCAGCAAAATTTATAACATAACTTTTGGCATACCACAGATTTTTAATAATTAGTTTATGTGTGCCATGAGATGAAAAAAGGTTAAAAATTGCTGCTCCAGATGCATAGACGTAAGAGATACTGATATTGTGTGAAAATTTTTACCAAAGCAAATTAAGTTCTACTTTTGACTGTGTCCCTAGAATATAAGTGGACTTTTCCCCTCTGATATTGCAGTTTGGGACTTGGGGACTAGCTGTGATAGTTACCCATAGCATTATTTTGCTCACTGTTTGTTTTTGATAGGTTATTGGATATCAATTTCTTCCACTTGTTTATTGAGCCTCATAGCTCTCTTCAGCAGAGTCTACTTAACTTTTATTAAAAACAACAGAAGAAAACAAACAATAACAAATAGATAATCAAAATACAGAAATTATTCAGTTTAATATTTTAATAAACTGTGTGACTCATAGTTCTCCTCCTGTAATACTCTTCTCTCTGAAATTAGCAACACAATTGATTTTGTTACATAGGATAACTTTTAATCTTTTCTTAGATGTCTGGGATTGATGTAACCAAGAAGAATAAAAGTGAGGAAAAACTCCCAGAAAAATCAACAGGGTTATTTACAATAACATTACCAGGATTCAGCTGAAAATATTGGTCTGTTTCTCAGGATAGAGTGGGTCAGATATAAAAATTTGGAGCAAAACATAAATGAATCAAGGGGAGATTAAGAATAGTATAGGAAATGGAGAAGCCAAAGAACTTGTATGTAAAACCCATGGCCATGAACTAAGGGGGCAAGGGAATGTGGTGGGAGGGGGCTGTGGGGAGGAGGGGCATAAAAGGGAGAAAAAAGGGACAACTGTAATAGCATAATTAATCAAATATATTTTAAAAACCAAAAAAAGAAACAAACAAAAAAGACTAGAACTCTGGAGAGTATCAAATTAAAAAGTTGGTTAGAGAGAAATAGTAGAGATACGGATGGATAGAGAAAGGGAAGAATATGTTAGTAGTGGTTTCCTGAATATTAAAGGAAGAAAATAGTTCTTAATATTAATAAAACCTTACACTCTTATCTACTTTATAGCAGTTAGAAATAAATTGTTTTCAATTCTTGGAAATTTTACAGCAATAACAGTTTCACTTGGAGGATGGGGATTATGCACATTTTGCCAACTGACAAAGAACCTGTAGTTCTCATACTTGTTGAGTACAGGAGACTTTATTAGCCTGTTAGCATTTACTTCACAGTATTTACTTGAATTCTACAATGACCAATTAACAATAGTTAAGTAACTTTCAGAGGTCATAGGACAAAGTAGTAAGCATAACAAATTTTAGTATTCAAAGTCACATTCAACTATAGCTTGTTGCTTAGTAACTGACCTTACCTGCCTTCCAAATAGCAAATTGAACTTTTCTTGTAAATAACAGCCTAGTCAATTTCTCCCTCCTGCCCTTGAGCACCAGTTGCAAAGGAGGTGGTTGAATCAGATCAGAGCATTTCTTGGAATCGCAAAAGAACCGTAAGAGTCACGTAGGTGAGAGAAAAACATTATCTGCTGTGTGATCAAAGCAATAACTGTACATCCCATCCACGGGGAAGAAGCCAAACTCTTCAGCAAAGGAAGAAGCATAAGGAAACAAGAGACAAAGAAACTAACATATTTCTGAGAAGTGATGCTTGAAAACTTAAAAGATTAAAATTACATTATTAAAATTGGTAGAAATTGCCTCATTAAAATTAGTGGGCACACAGTGCAATATATAGATCATGTATCATAGAAACACCTTGGAGGCCTATATAATCTTATTAACCAATATCACCCAATATTTAATAAAATATAAAAATTTTATTCATGATTATAACCATTTATCTGCAATTAACAATTTCAGAAAGTCCTCAAAATGTAAAGTTCCTTCACAGCTTTGTGACAGGCAACCCCCGTGTTAAGTTTCTGTACTTTGTAACTTCCATATTAGACTCCTGTGCTTTGTTCTTTGTTTTTGCCAAATAAGGTAGCGAGACCTAATTTCCGCATTACGCTTCTGTAACCTTGCTTTGCTACATAGGCAGGAAGTCTGGGGCTACCTAAACCCCGGAAGGTAAGAGTTCGGGGCTCAGAATTTGGAGTCCCTCTCCTCTGAGCCCACGCGTGTAATAAAGGATCGTGCTCCACCATCTCTCCCACGTGTGAGTTATTTTTCCGCAACAGGTTTAGTACCTAAAGCTCATTTGGTGAAATATCTGAATGAACCTCACCTTATTTATACATGTAGTTAATTCATTTAGTGTTCATACTCATATATTTTGCTACCAAAATGTTTAAAGGATGGATTTTGTGTTGCTTTTCCTGATACCACTGTGGGGTGTTACATAACATATGGTGTATGTTACTTTCCAAAATACAAAACATTCCAAATTGTCAAAAAGACTATATGTTTCTAGGTTTTGTTTGCTTTTCTGTTTTATTTTTGTTTGTATGTTATTTTATTTTTTAGTGACTGTGTAATCCTGTGACAAATTAGAAAAATAAGAAATACCTAAGCCCTAGTGTTTTCAGATTAATCAAGTGAAAATACAGAATTTACAATTAAATTTTAATTTCAAATAAATAACATTTTTTTAGCACAAGTATGTCCCATACAATATTTGGAATATATTTGTAGTGAAAAATGTTTGGTTTTTTATTTGAAATTCAAATTTAACTGGTACCTGGTAGTTTACCTGGGGAACCTTAGCCTAGAGTCTAAGGATAAAATAATCCTTAATATATTTATTTTATTATTAATTTTTATTAGAATATACCTAGGAGTCAATAACATTTTAGTTTTTATTTTTAAAAAAACTTTATTTATTTTTTAGACAGAGGGGAAGGGAGGAAAATAGAGAGGGAGAGAAACATCAATGTTTCGCTGCCTTTCACACACCCCTTACTGGTGATCTGGCCTGTAACCTAGGTATGTGCCCTGACTAGGGATTGAATGTACCTCAGTTTTTTGATCCATTCATTTACTGATGAGAGCTTAGGCTGTTTCTAGCACTTGGCTATTGTAAATGGCACTATGAACATTGGGGTGCTTAAGTTATTTTGAACTGGTGTTTCAGGATTCTTAGGGTATAGTCCCAGTAGTAGAAATACCAGATCAAAGGCAGTTGCACTTTTAGTTGTTTGAGGAAATTCCATACTGTTTTCCACAGTGGCTGCCCCAGCCTGCATTCCCATCAAGAGTGTATTAGGGTTCCCTTTTCTTCACAACCTCGCCAGCACTTACTGTTTGTTAACTTGATTATGATAGACACTGTGACAGGTATGAAGTGATATCTCACTATGGTTTTAATTTGCATCTCTCTGATGGCTAGTGATGCTGAGCATCCTTTCATATGTCTCTGAGCCCTCTGTATGTCCTCTTTGGAAATGTGTCTGTTCAGGTCCTTTGCCCATTTTTCAATTGGATTGTCTTCTGGTATGGAGTCATGTGAGCTCTTTATATATTTGCAAGATCAAACCCTTATCCAACATATCATGGAAAATATATATTCCCATATGGATGGTTACCTTTCCATTTTGCTGATGTTTTCTGTAGCTGTGCAGAATCCTTTTTATTTTGATGAAGTCTGATTTGTTTATTTTTTTCCCATATGTTCCCTGTTCTAGGGGACATATCAATGAATATATTGCTGCACAGAATATCTAAAATTTTCCTGCCTATGTTCTCCTCTAGAACTTTTATGGTATCACAACTTATATTTAAATATTTTATCCATCTTGAGTTTATTTTTGTATATGATATTAGTTAGTGGTTGAGTTTCATTTTTTTTGCATGTAGCTGTCCAGATCTCCAAACACCATTTGTTGAAGAGGCTATTTTTACTCCATTTTATGCTGCTGCCCCCTTAGTCAAATATTAATTGACCATAGAGACTTGAGCTTATTTCTGGGTCCTCTATTCTATTCCACTGATCTATGTGTCTGTTTTTATGCCAGTACCAGGCTGTTTTGATTACAGTGGCCTTATAATATAGTTTGATATAGGTATTATGATCCCTCCTAATTTTTTCTTCTTAGAGATAAGCATTTTGTTGTGCTCCTCAGAAGTATTGCTTCAAGATAATCATGGATGATGTTTCAAAGGTATATTTTTTATTTACATAAGAAACCATTTTTGTTTTAGTTCAATTAAATTAATATGAATTTTAAAAAACAAAAAAATTGGAAGCTAAATTTTCTGTTTTTCAGACAAATGTACCCATTTCAAAAATTTCTTAACAGTTCAAAAGTCATAAAGCAAGAAATTTGTATAGGTAAATATATTTAAAAAGAAATAATATAGCCATGGCTGGTGTGGCTTAGTGTATTGAGGGCCTGCCAGCAAACCAAAGGGTCACTGGCTGGATTCCCAGTCATAGCACATGCCAGGGTTGCAGTCTGGGTCCCCAGTAGGGGACGTGTGAGAGGTAACCACATGCTACCTCTAACACTGATGTTTCTCTCTCTCCCTTTTTCCCTCTCTTCCCCTCTCTATAAAAATAGATAAATAAAATATTTTTAAAAAGAAATAATATAAAAATTTAAGAACCAGCATTGTTTTATTATTTTTTAATCCTCACCCAATTATGCTTGTTATATTGATGCTATTATTTTTAAAATCTTATAAATGCTGATGCTATTATAGATGTCCCCCATTTTTCACCCTTTGCCCCCTCCCCCCAGCCCTCTGTGCCCACCCCATACCTTCACAATATTGTTGTCCATGTCCATGGACTATACATAGTATGCATAGATAGCCTTTGGCTCATCTCTTCAGTTCACCCCTACCATCTCAGAATTTTCAGTCTGTTCCATGTATTCATGTCTCTGGGATTTTGTGTTCATAGTTTATTCTGTTCATTAGATTTCACATATGAGTGAGATCACATGGTATTTGTCTTTCTGTGAATGGCTTATTTTTCTTAGCATAATATTTTCCAGGTCCATCCATGGTGTTCCAAAGGAGAGAGGAAGAGAGAGAGAGAGAGCAAGAGAGAAACACATTGATGTGGGAGAAACAATCGGTTGCCTCCTAAATATTCCTCAACTGGAGATTGAATCCGCACTCTGGGTATGTGCCCTGACAAAGAATTGCAGGAATTGAACCCACACAATTTAGTGTAAAAAATGATGCTCCAACCAACTAGCTACTGGTCAGGGCAGAATAATTTTATCATTCTTTTATTTTTCATGTATATATAATGTTTTTGATATGAACTTAAACTATTGTTATTTATAAATTTTAGTTTATAAAGTATATGGGAACGCAGTTAAAAATAGCAATATTGATACAAGAAAATTTAAAACCTAAATGAGTTGTGACATTTTATGTTAACCAGAGATTGCCAAAACTTTCATTATAGAGCTTGAAAGTAGCTCAAAAACAATTTTATTAATAATAACTACTGTCTTTGAAATATCACAAAGAAGTTTTGAATTGTCTAAATACAACTAGGAATATATACTGAGCTGCAAATCCTATGAGTACCATCAGGCCAATTCCTTAAAATGCAGTGTGAGGATTCTATATTTTATGTGGTTTTTGTTGTTACAGAATTTTATAAAAGCCTCTATGATATTTTGCTGAAAGCATTACTCACTATTCTTCTGAAGAATTTGAATTTTACATCTCAAACTCTTTTTAAAGAAATATGTATTGGTCTTATAATATTCCATCACCCTATTCCTTTTTTCTTGAACACTAAATTATCATGTCTCTGGACCCACTGTGACTGGACTTAGTGTTTTATCAGGACTGAGACAAGCCTGGCTCTTCTACACTTTCTAGGGAAGAGTGTACTATACCACCCCAATATGGTGTTTGTATATATATAGCAGCTCTTTTCAATGGGTGTGCCAGAAGAACTTTTAAAACATGATGTACCTGACTGTTTAGTCAGTGGCTCTGACCTCTTTCCCTTAGATTGTCAAATAAAAAAATGACATCAGCCAAAAAACTGTAGGGTCTGCGTGAATGAAAAAATTACCTATTTTTGTCAGACTGGCAAAATAAATATTTTTTGCTGTGCTGCAGAATTTTAGTAATTAATTTGTGTGTGTTATGAGATGAAAGAGGTTGAAAAATTGCTGATCTAGAGTGACAAATTTTAAATTCTATTGTTAGTTTACTTGAATTTTACAGTAGACATAATGCTAACTGCCTTGCCTATATTTTGCAGGGATTGGGTAAGTTATGATTAATAAGATGCAAAAAGTACTGTTAACACTGAATGAAGTTAAAATTGAAACATTCACAATTATTAAATTCATGAAAATGAGGATTGTTTTCTATACTTTTTAGTATGCTAAAAGAATACTAAAAAGTACTATCTTTATAGTACTTTATTCAGGACCTTTGGAAATTACTGCTAGCTGTCTACAAAAGCCATTCTTTATTTTTATGGGGCACTAAGTTGGACAACATTTTTCAGCCTCTTTTGCTCTTGAGTGTGGCCATCTGCCTGAATTTTAAGTAATGAAATGAGAGTGGAAGTATATGCGCCCAGGCTTATCGAATTGAAGTTTCTCTTGTTTGGGTTTTCATACTTTTCCTCCTTGGATGACTGGATATAGAAAATAACAAGGCTATTGAGAATATTGTAGCCACAAAATGAATGAACCCTAGGTGTCTAAATGAGGAAAATTTGTCAATGACAAACCGAGTTTTAAGTACTAGGAAATGAAATTTGAGCTGTACTTGTGTTTAAAGCATGGGCATCCATAATTAGTCAGGCTCTGTTTTCTTTGAAATGGAGTCCCACGATTGTAACAAGGAGTCAGGGGGTAGAGACGTTACCTTTGTACCATTATAGGTTTTGGAGGAATTGTGATCAGAAGATGCTTATCTGTTTTGTTTGTTTTGTTTTTTGGATTCCTCATATAAGAGAAATCATTTGGTATTTGTTTTCTGTGACCCATTTCACTCAGCATAATATCATCTGTGTTGCAACAAATGGTAAGATTTTTCACTGAATGACAGACACTGAAGTTGCTTCTATATCTTGGCTATTGTAAGTAATGCTATAACAAATATAGGGGTGATATATCTCTTTAAATTAGTGTTTTCATTTTCTTTAGATAAATGTCCAGAAATGGAGTTGCTAGATTATGTGGTAGTTATATTTTTAATTTTTAGAAAAACATCCATACTGTATTTTATAGTGTCTGTATCATTTGATATTTTCATCAACAGTGTGCAAGTACTGTTTCTTTTCTCCACAACCTCTCCAACACTTGTTATTTTTGTATTTTTGATAATAGCCATTCTGACTGGTGTGAGATGATATCTCACTGGGTTTTTGATTTTCATTTCCCTAATGATTGGTGATGTTGCACATCGTTTCATGTTCCTCTTGTCCATCTGAATGTTTTCTTTGGAAAGCTATCAAGTTTTCTCCAAATTATTTAATTGAATTGTTTGATTATTTTTGATATTAGGTTGTATAAGTTTTTATGTATTTTGGATTTTAGCCCCTTATCAGATGTATGACTTCCAAGTATCTTCTTCCATGCAATAAGTTGTCTCTTTATTTGGACAGATTTGTAGATACAGAAAGCAAACTTGGGTTTAGCAATGGTGAAAGGGGTCGGGAAGGCATGCAGAATAGGTAAAAGGGATTCAAGGTACAAACTTTCAGTTCAAAAATAAATAACTCATGGGAATTATCTGTACACTTTGGAGGATATAGTTGGTAATATTTAATAGCTTTGCATGATGACAGATGGTAAATAGACCACCATGGTGATAATTTTGTAATGTGTTTAAATATTGAATCACTATGAACTAAACTGAAAACTAATAGGATATTGTATGTCAATTAAATGTCAATTAAAAATAAAGATGCTTACCTCCAATGCAACTAAATGATAATTATCTGAGTTTCAATGCTGCACTATTTTTGGCTAGTTGTTGCTAAAACCATAGCAAATTTTACAAGTATCTATAAGAACAAGAAAGAATAAGGTCTGTGTATACTTTCTACATTACTAAAGTTCTTTATAAGAATATTAATAGTCTAACTAAATTATCTCTCTTTTTCAAATAAGCTTGATTCTGAGTAACTGAGGAGGAATAATACAAATAACAGAGTAAAGCTACCTTGATTTATTAGATATTTATTCTTGATTTTTAATTGCCTAAAAGTGGTCCTAGTTTTTCCTGTTTCATTTTAAGTAGATAAAATGACATTATAGAAAACTTTACCAGAGGTCATAAAAGATTATTTAAACAATGGAATAATATATATGAAAGGTAGATGGGGAAACTCCTTGAGAATACCCAAACAACATCAAATGATGTCAACATTGAAAGCTTAGACTTTTTGAATCATGTATGTTACTGTAAAAATGTGGATACATTTAGCCTGAATAATCTGTTGTAATTTGTATTTGAAAATGTCACATTCTTCCACATGAACATCAGGGAGACATGAAACTTTAATAATATTTTTGGTGATGGATTGTTATGGTTGTCATTTTGCAATATACACAAACATTGAATCATTGTATTGTACACCTGAAACTAATGTAGTGTTGTCAATTATTTCTCAATTTAAAAAGTATTCAATATATTTTTAAGGAAGACCTCAGAAAATGCAAATGCTGTGGTTTACTTCTGATCATTTAGAATATCTAAATTCTGTTTCATAAAAGTCATGTACTTTAGGATTCAAATTGATACATTCAAGATCCAAATTTTAATATATGTATTAAATAATGAGATTGGTTAACATTGTCTTGTAGCCATTACAGTACAGGCCTGTTCCAAACCACTCAAACTTAAACTGTGCTCCGTGTGCTGCACAGGAAGGAGGGTTACACACACTGCACATTAGAGAGAGATTTCAATAAAGATTTCTGGGGTTATATGGCATGTGTCCACACATGGACTAGGTTGCATAAGTAGATCAATTTTATCATAAAATAGTCTAAAGAGAAGCAGATAAAATACTCTGCATGTCTGAAGATATAGAATGATTATTAAAATATAAAAATGAAACTTAAAATGTTATTCAAGTGTTAAAGCAAATCACCTAAATATTAAAACTCAATCACATCTTCTGTCCTCCCTAACATAGTCAGTAGAGAATTATAATTGTGCTCTACCCCTTCAGCTATGTCCAGGTGCCAGTGATATTAGAAATAACTCTAAGTAGCATGTCTCAAAGCCTTGTAAAAGGGTTCTTTAGGATAGCTTCTGTTATTTCACTCAGGGATTTTAGTATGGAGAGTAGAGAGATTGGAGCGATAAGTGTCAGGGGAAAAGAAAAACAGTATTATCTGGTGAAGAAATGTATTTTTCTTTCCACTCAAACTTGAGAGTTACAGAATTCATTACATTTCACTCTCAGTGTAAGCTACTCAAAAATTTCAGCCTGTGCCAAAAAAATTAAAGTTTTCTCCTCCTTCTTTACTGTATTACTTTTGTCCTGCTTTCTTTGTGATGAGTGAATTACTTCTTGATCTTCTTTCTTTGTGGTTTTATTATAATCTTCCTGAAATTAATATGATAATAAAGACCATAGTAGTATACATAAATGAAAGCATACATTTGTAGTTATGAATGTACATATGTACAAAACTGTACATATTTAGTTATTTTTTTAATTTTTTAATTTTAATTGTTGTTCAAGTAGTTTTCTGCCTTTTACCCCCATCCCAACCCACCCCCCTAGCCCTCCCCACCTCCCTCCCATTTCCCCCCTCCCCTTGTTTTTGTCCATGTGTTCTTTTTACTTGTTCCTGTAAACCCTTCCCCTGTTCCCCTGAAATTTAGTTAAAAATTTTGTCATTTATCTCCTATTTTACAAAGCAATTTACATGTTATCTCTTTATGTTATGCATTTTTAGTAAACCTACATATTGGTTCAAAGGCTCGTTAACAACAGGTACTAAAGAAAGTCCAGCCCTGGCTGGTATAGCTCAGTGGATTGAGCGCGGGCTGCGAACGAGGCATCGCAGGTTCGATTCCCAGTCAGGGCACATGCCTAGGTTGCAGGCCATGTCTTCCAGCAACCGCACATTGATCTCTCTCTCTCTCTCTCTCTCTCTCTCTCCCTCCCTCCATCCCTTCCCTCTCTAAAAATAAATAAATAAAATCTTTAAAAAAAAAAAGTCCAGATGAAGAAGAATAAGTGAGATTAAAGCTTGAGTGCAGAAAAAAAATTGAATGGTAAAGATTTTAACAATTTGATTCATCCCTGTCCCCACCTAATCCCCAGAGGAAAGGAAAGATATCACAGTGAGAGTTTGGTAATAACCTTGCTCTCTCTGCTCTGTGACATTAGATGTTGAGCTTGTTACATTGTGAGAAGAACACTACTCAGATTTGTGCCACCTTCCATGAAAGGTTAACTCGAGCCTTCTGGTAAATGTTAACAAAATAACATTTATTTTGCTTACTTCCCACATTTTGGAAAAGGTCAGCTTTCCAGAAATATTATTTCTTACTTAGCATCCAGTTTTCTTCTTTTTAATGATCTTATTAAAATTTTCAATTTAATGAGAAAAAAAGGATGATTGAAAATATAATAGAGGCCAATAATGGAGCAAACACCACCCTCAACATACTCTCTGTCTCTCGGTCTCTCTCTCTCTCTCACACATACACACACATGCACACACACACACACAGGTCAATAAATCAATGTGGACATAATACTTTAGTTTTCAAATATGCATGTATTGCAATAATTTCCATTGGTATAGGAATTGAGCAGTAAATATATCACACTGTCAATACATAATTAATACCATGTGGTAAGAGGTTTAGTTTTGTCATTTGTATGGCTCCATTGTATGTATGTATATCACTTTCATAGACAGAGGAGCTACTAAAAAAATTAGATTATTTGTATGAGAATTTGTAATTCAAATTAGGCCTCTCAAATTCAGTAACTTACTACATTTTACTTAAATGTTCCTTAAAACATTTCCAAAGATCAGAAGATGAATAATAAAATAATATAACCTACTCTTATTTTTATAATTTATGCTATGTGGTAAAGCCTGCCTTCTGGGAAATTTGTGTGTAATAGATTTGTATTCTGGAATTCTCTAAATATTGTGCTTCTAAAATATTATAAAGGGATTTTTATTCACTTGAAAGGCTAATTTTGTGTTTTCAAACTTACTCTTTCTGCAATAATTTTTTGATTAACTGACATCTGTTGATAAGTATTAAAAATATAGCTAATGTTTTTATTTTTATTGATTTTCTTTTTATTCCATTTATTGGGGTGACAATATAAGACTATATAGGTTTCAAGTTTATAATTCTATAACACATAGTCTGTATATTGTGTTGTGTGGCCCCACCTAAAGTCATATCTTCCATCAGCCATGATTTTGGCCCCCATTGCCCTTTACAAATGCTCCAAACCCCTTTCATCTGGTGACTACTGTACTTTTGGTTGTGTCTATGAAACACAAGTAATGATTTAAAAGTTTCTCTTTGTTTGTTTTATTTTCTTGCATGCTGAGAATTTGCTATAATTATTAAAAGCTTTTTGTTTTTCTCTATCAATTGTGGAGTAGACATAGATGAACCCCTAAAGACATATGAATATGTTAAAATAGACTATTTACAGTGAAATTCCACTATTGCTTTTTCATTTTGCATAGTATATTAATATATAAACATAATACTTTTAACTCGGAGGTCCTCAACTGGAATTATGAAGGGGTGTGGGGAAAGAGAAGAGAAAATAAATAACAGAATCAGCTTGATACCTACTTTTTACAATGCATTTACCCCTGCCCCAGACAGGCTAAATATCTAAAACTCCTTGTATGGATATATAATGAGGATGGATTCAGACGTGGGAGCTCATTTTCATGGTCTACAGTAAGAATTAGCAAACATTTTAATGAAGGACTGGATATGAATATTTTAGTCTGTGTGCAACATATGGTCTCTGTTGTAATTACTCAGTTCTGCTATAGCACAAAAGCCTTCACAGACAATACATAACTGAATGAAAAGTATGACCATGCTTTTTTGGAATCGTGTCTTATCCTTTATATCTTCAGCTGGCAATATGGATTTTATCAAAATGGTATACATTGACTTCAATTCAATGAAATTGTATTTAACTGAAATACAAAATGTATCATGTAGAAATAAGCTACTTAAATCACTTCATTTTTCAAATATAGAATTGGAAGCCTTAAAAAATGAATTGCTTGTGTTCAACTACAGTATAAAAGAAACTGATTTGCAACAAAGATGTTTAATTTCTGCCAAGTATATTTTATTCTTCAGGAATTATCACAATCAATTAATTAGATATCTTAATTTACTAAAAATACTTGATACATTTGTTTAACTGATGCTTCCATCAAAATTATTATCTACATAATTTTAAATTTATCTGAGAACACCAGATATTGGCAGAAGTAAATTTGAAATTAAATGTAAAAGGGTATGCCTAATTGAAAGGATGTAAGGAAAATACTAAATTTTACTATTTTAACATGCTCTTTAATAACTACACTAACATTAGTAAATTTTGAAAAACTACTAAATATGTATATACTGTTAATTAATTCATCTTATGAATTATTCGTTGGTGTTTGTTTAGCAAACATATATTTCATCCAACAGGATTTAGGTGTCATATCAAGTATCAGGTTATAATGGTGAGCAAAAGAGGCATAGGTCCTTACTCTTATAGAGTTCATAACCTGTTGATAGTAAAACATAATATGAAGTTACTTTTTATTTAGTGCTTATTTTGTGTTTAGCACTTTGATAAACATTTACATGCGTTTTTATAATAGTATAGGCTTTAATTTATAATATTGAACATCAAATAATTTGAAATGGAATAAAAAGTCTGCACACAAAGACATGAATATGGGCCTTATACTAGTAAAATGATTAATATATGGGCATAATATATAGAGTTCAATGCATAATATATTGAATCTTATAATATAATACTATTTTATGTGCTCTTTAAATTAAAAATAAAACATATGAATCTCAAAAGGCAAAATAAAAAATCTTTCTATGTATTTACGTATCTACCAGACTATATTTCTTTCTACCTGGATAAGTTTTGTCAGTAGGGAACACTACAATTTATGCTTTTATATTTACTTTTTATATCTCAAGATGCACATTTACTGATTTCCTTTCTGTACTTTATCCTACTGAACATGTGTCATTTTTTACTAAATGTTGGACTCCTAATCTCATGGCACCTAGAAAGAACAGGCTTGGAAATGTAAAATTTCTATTTATAAAGTAGAGTAAAAAGTCTCTTGACAAGATTCCTGTGATGATTAATATAAATCTTTAAATTTCTGGACATAGCAAGTAACACAGTGTCTTCAAAACACATTACCCTCTCTTGTTCTTATTTACATTGTTAATTAAAAGTTTGCACTCATAATAATTTCATAAACAGAATCATTTATGGATATACCAATAGTACCTTTAGTACTGAATAAGTAAAATTTACTTAGTTTATTTATTTGTAAAATCTCCCCTAAAAACTCTTTCCTTTCATAATCATTGTCTCTTCCTCAGTTAATGTTCTCTCATCTGAAATCCTGCAGACACTCTTAATAACAGAAAGCTTTGCTTCTAGATTCTCAATCTCCAACCTATGTTTGTTTGTTTGTTTATCTTTACTGATATTTTAAATCTGGCAATGTTCACTTCAGGTGCCTAACAATCTATTTCCAGTTTTTTCTTTCTAATATTTTCAATGAAAAGTTTTTTATTTTTTGTGTTTATCAGATGCAATACAGAGCCTTTTCTATTTCTCTTTTCAAATCCAAGGAATCAAGCTCCAGAGCTTACACTCTTTTACTTTTAGCTTTCATTACTAGGTTTAATATTTTTACATATTTTTTGAAATATATTTCACATATTATACAATTTGCCCATTTCTTATTAAATTTTTTGGGATAACATTGTTAATAAAATTATATAGGTTTCAACTGTACAATACATCATCTGTATATTACATTGTATACCTACTACCAAAGTCAAGTCTTCCATCACTGTATGTTTGACTCTCTTTACCCTTTACTTCTCCCAACCTGCTTCCCTCTGGTAAATATCATACATTTGTCTGTGTCTATCATTTATTTACAAAGCTGTATGCACCCCTATGTTCATTGCAGATTTATTCACTGTGGCCAAGAAATGAAAACAACCAAAGTGTCCTTTAATAGATGTTTGGATAAAGATGTGGTACACATATACAATGGAATACTACTCAGCTATAAAAAAGATAAAACACTGACATTTGCAACAACATGGATGGGTCTTGAGAATATCATGCTAAGTAAAATAAGTCAGACAGGAAAACAACCACATATTTCACTCATGTGGAATATACAAGGGTGGCAAAAAGTAGGTTTACAGTTGTGAGTCCATAAAACAATTTATACTTGTATTATTATTTATTCATTACTGTATTATTTATTTGTATTACAACTGTAAACCTAGTTTTGCCAATCCATGTAAGACTGAAAGCAACAAATGAACAAACAAAAAAAGCCTTTTGTATTTCAAAAATTCTATTCCTCAACTTTCCCATTTATATTTTCTAGGCTTAAATAGTTTCTTAATATCATTTGACTTCTACAAAATTTATCAGACCAATATAACTTTTACAATGGCAGTTCATTAGCTATTTTGAATATAAAAAATTTTAATCTAAAAATACTAAATTAGGAGTGTCAAATTTTCCAATAATATGTGTTTTCAGAATTTGAATATCTTGATTTGGAATTACACATTAAAAAAATAAAATAACTTTAAATCTATAGGTTTTGTTCTTTTAGATTTATAAATTATTTAATGACAGATACATGCAACTTAATGATTTTAATTATTTTATCTTTTGCATTACAAAGCACTGTACACATTAAATAAATATTCATTTAAGCAATTATACATTTTATGCTTAAACCACAAACTATGGCTTTGAGGAAATGACTTCACTGAAACATAGAACATAAATGTCTTATTAATAGCCTCATAGTCTTACAACAATATGTAGATTTCTACATTCAATATAGCAATTACAGTGAAGTATTTTGGGGCAACTCTGTACTAACCAGCTTAGTGACATCTACCTATCTATTCTCTTCAGGACTTCTGCTTGTGGTTGATCCACAGAGGGTGGTATTGACCTACCTCTCTCTGTGACCTAAGACATAAGGGACAGCAATATGCAGGAAGTCAAAGGCCAAGGACATGTGATAGCCTCTGTCTCCAGAAGAACCCAGTCTACAGCTAGTAGTTAATGTTCTAATGATGTGCAGTACAGGGCCAACATGAGCAGTTTTTATACCACCTGTCCATAGTTTGTTTAGAAGCTACAATCTCTACAAGGAGGGAGTCATGAGGGGCATGAATGGGAATCTCTGTTGTATTGCAATTTAGAAAGATTCTAGAGTCTTTAGATTCTGGGGAGTATTTGTTTGTTTATTTTTGTTTTTCCTTTTTCTCCAGAAACATTTTTTAAATTGTTGTTCAATTACAGTTGCCCCCATTTTCTCCCTATTACTCTCCCCCACCCTATGCATCCCTCCTCCCACATTCAATCTTCCCCGAGCTGTCTTTGTCCATGGGTCCTTTATAAGTCTTTAGTTTTTCATGGTGATATTCTAACCGGGCAAATTTAAGAATATAAAAAAAATGAGTTTAGGAATA
Source organism: Tonatia bakeri (assembly GCA_004024845.1). Taxonomy (NCBI): domain Eukaryota; kingdom Metazoa; phylum Chordata; class Mammalia; order Chiroptera; family Phyllostomidae; genus Tonatia; species Tonatia bakeri. The sequence continues at coordinate 87,833 of PVIA01001853.1, forward strand.
ATTTCTAAGTATAGGATGTGTTGCTTCTAGAACACAAGATGGCCAACATTAAGTTGGGTTTGTTTTAATGTTGTGGCTCCTAGGAGGGTAAATAATTGTTTCTTGAAAGTGTAAGTGATGGAACAGCCCTTGACTGACCGAATAATGTCTAGGAATCTTTACTTGGGGATGGGGCATTTTACTTTGTGTGGGTCATTGGCTTGTCCTTGTTTTTTGTGTGTGAGTATTTTTATGTCCTGAATAAGTATATAAAATATACCTTATATTTATAAGATTTTTCCTGCATAACTTTTCTAATTAGTATCATCATAATAGTTAAGGGTCTCCTGTGTACAAATTTTACTTTAATGTATTTGTTATTGTCGTTCAAGTACAGTTGTCTCCCTCTTCTTTCCACCACCTCCTCCCACCCCAGCCACCCCACTTCCCACCCTTGACCCTAACCCCCTTTGGCTTTGTCCAGATGGACTTTATTGGGTTTACATTAGTGTTTGCATGTTTATGAGCCATGGCACTCAATGAAACTTAGTATGTTTTGCAGTTATTAATTAGGGTGATGGTGTCCCCTGGCCCTTTCAGAGTTGTGGAAGTAAAAGTTTTTATAGTCTGTGCCATAAATGGGCCACAGATATTTTACTCTCTTCCTCTGAGGTTCAGGTTCTATTTTGTTGACAGACATAGACAAAACAATAGCTTTTCATAGGCTCTTAATGAGCTATCTGATTTTAGCGGTATAGACTTCAGCAACCAACCCCTTGGACTCACATGTTGGATAGGATATAATTTTTCTCCCTGAGCACTCTAGAGAATAGTCTTATGCCTGAGTAAGACAGAAAACCAATGACCATGGAGTAAGAGTCATTACCAAAGCTTATGCTAAAATTGTCAGCTATAACTATACTAAAATTTAGGCACAAAATTTAATCCAATATAAGTGATTGGCCTATGTTAATACACATGACCCAGGGCCCCTTTAACGAGGGCCCTAATACTGTACCTACTCTTATGCCTAAATGACAATTACCTACTAAAACTTCCAACTTAAGTTGGTTGAACAGAGATTCAACAGGCTGAGCAACTGTAACACAAAGCAGCACGACTTAAAGGGCATATTTGCAAGCAGGTAATGACAGAACTAAAAGCACATGATAGACAATAGGCAGCAGCTCAAAGTGCATGCGTGCCTGCAGGCAGCTAGCCAAGTAAAGTAATACAACAAAGCAAGAAAAGAAAGGCCACTTCTTAAATCATTGCCTAAGACACCTTGCTTACTATGCAGATTGCTTTATGATTTCCCTGTGGAGGGTGGAGTCAACACTTCCCCATCCAAAACTGGTTCACACTGTGACTGATAATGCTATATATACACCAACAGTATATGAAGAGAAATATTGCCTATTGAAGTTTTCTGGATAGAACTAGACAGAAACTGACTCAGGCTGGTGTGGCTCAGTGGATTGAGTGCCAGTCTGTGAACCAAAGAGTCACCTGTTCAATTCCCAGTCAGGGTATATGCCTGGGTTGTGGGCCAGGTCCCTAGTAAGAGGCACAAGAGAGGCAACCACACATTGATGCTTCTCTCCCTTTCTTTCTCCCTCTCTTCTCCTCTCTCTAAAAATAAATAAAGTCTTAAAAAAAGAAGAACTAGATAGAAACCCAAGGTGGTTTAAAAGTGACTTATCAAGGCTGAGTACCTTTGTTTTTATTGTATTTAGGTCTTGGGCCATTGTAGTGTTGTGTGGGTTTAGGATTATGTGTTTCAAACTTCCCAGTTGACACCAATGGAAAAGGGTCCAGAGATTCTTATCCACTTATCCAGATGGCACAAAAGAGAAAATGGAGGCATGGTGGGGCTTGAAAGATGTCTCAAACATCAAAAATGGAGTTAGATATCAAGTATTTTTAGAATATGGTTCATAAGATAAATACTGGAAACATTCAATTTAATTTTGAAGGTATGCACAGAAATAATTACACACTTACTGATAACTGGTAAAGTTAATGAAATTGGCAAAATTCCCTTTTCCATGTGAGTAATCACAAGTGTGATATGTTACCATGTTCATAATTGCACTTTTGATTTAATCATACTATGTGTTAAGCTATAAGCAAGTGTGGTGCAAAGTGTACATGAACATAGTAGCACACTATTGAATAATTAAGTTTCAATTAGAGATATAATCAAGATTGAGATTAATTTGAATTAAACATGAAATTGTTCAAAAAACTCTGTCAACAACCTGAAAGAAACTCAAATGTATTGCCTGCCAGATACTTCATAAAGTGAAATAACCTGGCCAAGCCCTTGATTTCAGCCTTGTGAAACATGAAGCAGAAACCCTGGTACATACCCACCTGTACTTCTGCCCTACAGAACTGTGAGATAATAACTGGAATCTGTTTTAAGCTGTGTAGTTTGGGGTACTTTATTATGCAGTGATGAAAACTGATATAAGCTGCACTTGCATTTTTGGGCATGCCTTTTGGTAAACATGTTTTTTTCCTCTTAGGTAAATTGCTAGTAGGAGAATTACTAGGTTACTGGGTAGGACTATGTTTAACTTCATCAGACAATGTCTGCAAAATATTTCCCAAAGTTATTATATTATTTTGTAATTCTACTATAAATGTGACAAAACTTTAAATTTTATCATTTTAGTTTTAGCTCTCTGGTTGTTAAAAAAATTATCTTGTTTTGTCTTTAATTTGTATTTCTGCAATTACTAATGATGTTGAACATCTTATCATGTGTTTGTTGGCTACAGATGTTTTTGTAAATCTATATTCTAAATATTTTGTCAATTTTATTTGGTTATGTCTCTTCTCATATTGATTTATTTGATTTATTTGAGATATTTATATTTTTATATATTTTAAAAAATGTTCATGATCAGACATATGACTAAAATGCAATTTTTATTTTCATTTGCTTAATAATGTGGTTGAAGAACAAAAGGTTTAATTTTTAATTTACTTATTTTATTGTATGTGTTTTTTGGGGCCCTGTCTACACAATTGTATGCCCTTCTATTTTTCAAAAATATTATCTGAGAAGAATTTATAATAATTGTTTTGTGTACATACTATCATAACACTTTTACTCCAATGGTTCCAAATTATTTTAAAGAATTTAATTGTTTTTAGAGAGAGGGGAAAGGAGGGAGAAAGATTTGAAGATTTATGTGCCACAGAACATCAGCTGGTCAATTGCCTCACACACCTCCAACCAGAGACCTGGCCCACAACTCAGGCATGTGCCCTGAACTGGGGAACAAACCAGCAATATTTTGGTTTGCAGGATAACACACAAACCACTGAGCCACACCAGCCAGGACAGCAAGGTCAATTTTTTAACAAAATCATACTTTGGAAATAAGATGTTACAATTTTTTTTGCTTAAGTGAACAGTACATTATTTCAATTAGTCATTTTCATATTTTAATTAAGTGTAATCTTTTCAGAATAAGAAGTTATTACTAAGATAACATTCTTTTGAATCTCATTACAGTAAAGTCAAATTACCTTGCAAAAAAATCACAATTTCAAGAACAGAGTAACATACCAAAAAAAGGAATGCAAGATAATTTTAGTTTTTCTTGTGATCAGCATCTCTATTTTCATACAAACATTGAATAGTGAGGGTTAAGAAATTTTCAGCTTCACTCTTATCCTTCTCACTATAACTCACCTCAAATCATACTAATTATCTAATTTATGACTTCCACCCCCCCCAAAAAAATGTTGTAACTGCCAATATAAAAGGGACTAAAGACAGTTATTTGAGATTTACCTAAGTTATTATTCTACATTTTAGATTCATGGACCCATGTTCAGGACCACTGGATTATAGGTTCACACTCTGACTACACCTCCTTAAAACAATTCAACTTGCATCAGATAGTCTGTATTACATTGCCTTGGCTGTTTTTAATAGGAGAGACCAAAGAACTACACTTCAGGCTAATTTACCCTTGCCTAACATATTCTAACTACTCTACCATTTGTGTAATCATTTACATTGCAGTTAATTCATAGCATTAAACCATTGCCATGATTTTTTTGCCTTCCTCTTTTTTTCTGACTTCTGTCTTCTTTAAATATTTTATTTATTTGTTTTTAGAGAGAGTGGAAAGAAAGAAGAAGATAACATCAATGTGTGGTTGCCTCTCTTGTATCCCCTACTGGGGACCTGGCCCACAACTTAGGCATGAACCCCAACTGGGAATCAAACTGGAGACCCTTTGGTTTACAGACTGGCACTCAATCCACTGAGCCACACCAGCCAATATTTTTTACTTTTAAATAAGCATTTTATGTGATGCTAGTTCCTCTCCTCAATTAGCATATCAATTATACATTTATTTCATATTAGCTTGTCTAAATCTGTGTTCTACTAGGGCAACCGAATCAAATTTGTGCATGTGTATTTGTTTTATCAGCCCATCTGCTTGGCTACTGTTTTGAGTAGCAAGGCATGTCCCATTTTGATAAGCATTCCTTGCTCCTTTCATTCTATCAGTGCTTCTTCAACTGACCATAAAACATATTCTCGTGGTGTTTGTGCTTGTTTGTGTGAGTGTTTACTTCTTTGTTTGTGTTTTTCTTTGGAGTTTAAACTATAGCCTCCCTTTCTCTGTTTACCAGCAGCCTGTAAACCTAAAATTTTTTTTGTGCAGTAATTCCACCTCTCTTTCAAACTGGCTATTTGTTTTAGGACTTGGGTGGTGGATATACACCAATGCTGGCGCCATATTAGTATTTTAGCAGACATCTCTGAGCCCCTCCCTAGCAGGATTCTGGATAAGTAGAACCAGTGATTACCTCCCCACATCATGGATAAGCAAATACAAAGACCATTTTACCCAGTTCTACTTGATAGTCTTGATGGAACTGATTTCAAAGGAAGGAAAAAAAGAAATACAATTTTAAATGAATGTATATTTAGAGTTTCCTCCAGCATCTCAGCAGTACAGTAAGGGTAGATAAACATAAATGTCTGAGGAAATGGGTCAAAATAAGCACCATGAAGGAAATTACGGTATGTTTTAAAAAATAAAAAAATCTTTGCATGACTTACTGTAAGGACACTAGCTATATTCAACAACAACAAGAAAAAAAATATGGGGAAGGTACCTGTTACAAAAATTCAAGGACTCAACACACTGCAGTTTCAGTCAGAATAGTCATATCTCCTTTCATGCTGTGCCTAGGTAGGATCCTAGGCACAGGTATTAGGAGGACAGTGAAGGAAATTTGAAGAAGAACATTATATGTTTACTTTTTTCCCAAAGGGACAAAGAAACTAAAAAATAATTCAGCTGATAAATGGGCAGTTCATTTTTTTTGCCTGTTTTGCCTTCAGTAGACTTAAGGATAATTTAACCTCAACTGATTGACAGTTTGAATTACTTATTTAGATCAAGGACAAAAGACCTATATGAAATTGCACATTGAACTTGCTCTACCCTTACAGGTTGCTTATGAAGATAAATTAAAATCTTGGTAACCTTGTGAAACTTGGTTCTGATTGTTCTAGAAAAACAAAGACAACTAAGGACCATCTCAACTCAAAATGTAAAGTGGCAGACCTTAATTGGTTGTGAGTATATATAATCGAGGTCTGTCCAAAAATTATCTAGTCATGTACTATGAAAAATAGAGATATTTATTGAAGAACATAGAAGAAACATTGTACATAGGACAATGACACCTCAGTCATCTTTCATGTAGGCATGCTGGGACCGCACAGAGTTTTCTCAATCACCATCAGCTGCCCCACTGTATTTTCCCAAATCTCATAGACAGTCTGAAACCTCTTCCCTTTGAAAGGTGATTTTGGTTTTGGGAAAAGCCAGAATTTGCAGGGTGCCAAATCTGGGTTTAGGGGGCTGAGTCACCTGGTTTATTTGATATTTTGCCAAAAAGCTCTGCATGAAATGCAATGCATGAGTGGGTGAGCTGTTGTGATGAAGTTGCCAATCAGCAGTTGCCCATAGCTGTGGCCTCTGAATCATCAAATAGTTTCCGTGGAGGAATGTTCAAGCTTTATGCAAAAGTTGATGCAGATTTGTTGCTCTACTCACTCAGTCATATTGAATGTGACAGCCACACAATATACATGCTTACTCAACAGCACCTACTACCCCCACTGACTAGTATGGCGAAGTTGTTATTGTTCATGCATGTACATTCCAGTCCAGACTATGTGTGTGTGTGTATGTGTGTGTATATATCTGTGTGTGTGTATATATTATATATATATTATACATATATATAACCTCCCAGAAAAATTGTGTATGCCCAAATGTGTTTAGGTATTTTTTATTATTATATTAAAAATGTCAACCAGTGCTGTTAAAACATTGTGCTGTAGTACTGCTAAAGCATTGCTTCCTACTGGACCAGTTCCATAGGATCTTTTGCATGTCTCATCCCCAGACATCACAGTGGAAAAGTAGGTGACCTGTCACTAATCAGAGTGAACAGAGATATTAATGAGTGCCAATAACCCAAAGGTGGATAGTGACACACATTTATAGGGCTGAAGATCATTAACTATACACTTTTAGTAACTTAGTAGATCTGACTCAGCAAATCTGAGTTAACTCAATTAAAGTAGGGCTTGATAACAGTCACTGTGTTCTGAAGTCTGGCCCATTTTAACAAGGACAGTTCCCAGATTAAGAAGCTTGTATTGCTTCACACATATTCTGTGCTAGATTAATGGTAATGGCCCCATTTTTTTTACTCTTCTCTGTATAGGTGGCCTTTGTCAGGTAACTTTAGTCCTGTTTCTCTGACTCAGCAATGTGGCTGTCTTTATGCAAAGGGATTATTGCAAATGTGAAATTATAAGGATCCTGCGAGCTTTTTCACAGCTCCATTTGCTGGCTTTGAACTTTTTCAACTCTAATAGAAGATGATGTCCATTACCTCTATTTTCCCGGATGATAGTCAACCAAGTACCAGACATGTCAGTGATCCTCAACTTAATTGGGAAATGTTACCCAGTCAAACCTAGGTAAATTGTCCACCTGTGGCTTTGTGAGCTAAACAAAAAGATATCATTTTAAGCTACTGAGACTGGAGGTTTCTTATACAATGTCTTGTGCTAAATAGAATATATATAGATTACTTCTCAATTGTAATGTGGACCACTGTCCTTACAGATTATCCACACCTAAAATAAAGTGTGAGACATTGAAAACTGGGTGGACTGTAGTGTTTTACACTACTTCTGCTTAAGTTTTCCCTAGAAATCTTTATTTATATCTGTTCTTCTGTGACATACCCTTCCATTCAACATATTTGATTATATGTATGTGAGTATGAGTGTGTGTCTGGGAGACAGAGAGAGAGAGAGAGGCAGAGAAAGAGAGGAGGGGGAAGGGGAGAAGGAAACGATAAATATGCTCAACAAAGTGTATAGAAAATTAGGACAATAATAGAATTCTAGGTACAAGTAAATTTAGATTTACTTATAATCTCAACACCCAGAGTAATTCTGTTGTTTCATTTTTGTTTATTTTATAAAGGGATGAACATAGATAAGTAAATAACAAGTTTTATTTTTATTAACTTTTGTGTAAAATGTTATTAAGACATATGTATTAAGTTGCTACCATGTCCTAGTCATTGTAAGAGATGCTGCATTTAAATGAAACTGTATATATAGTTTATAACAGTGCTTTGTTTATATTGATTTCCTAAACAATTTTTAATTTTTAGAACATTTTATACATATATTATTTTAAGTTAAATTATTTATCTATGTATTAATTTACATGCTTTATTTAACCAAATAGAAATTATGGGTCATTGTTTATATATTAATTTATATATTCAATTCATGTAAATACAAAATAGAAACATAGCTCTATATCAAGCTATTATTATTCACGGTTTCATAGATCAGAAGGTCTTTGGTCCTGGTAGATCTGACCAGGGTGGTCACTGTCAGTGTTGGATCTCAGGGGCATGAGTTAGTTCAGTGGGTTTATTCAAATCAGGATTGACTTTAAGTTGAAATAATACGGAAGAATTTTAAGTAAATGTAGTCAAGAACAGTGCCTAGGCCAAAAGAATTCAAAGACTGGTTCCAAACATTAGAGCCCAAAGGGAGTAAGGCTGGGGCTAAAATGAAGTGTGTTGCACTAAAGGTTCCTTCCAGATAGCTAGTGACCTTTTCTACATCTACATTAATCATAACTGGGTTTCAAGCATCTGTATACTCGCCAGGGAAAACACCATTTACATGCTAGAGTTTTCTCTTCTCCCTATGAAATATGTGTAAAATTCAACTAGGCTGCTTTTCATTTCTATCTGGGTGACTGTTGAGTTGATAGATTTAATCTAAGGTTGTAATGACTGATTATAGCATTAACATTCAGATAGGAACTCCTGGATGTGATGTTACTTGAACTAAGAGAGTTAGTGCTTAATGGGGTTTCCAGGCTAAGGGAAGCAGATACAAGATAAATCAACCATAAAATATCTACTGGCACTTAAGACTAGTTTTCCTACATGATGCAGAATGTTTTGATTGACATTACAGTCAATTTAATCACAAAATAGCTGTCAGCCGTTTTATGTTTCTGCTCATTCATGTAACCGTTTGCCCATGGCATTTATAGCAAATAGCGGTCTTGAGCATTTGGGTCCTTATAATCACGGAAGATTGCAGTTGGATTTTGGTAATCAGCGGTTAACAAAAACTATTACAGAACATTTAAGATATACTTTGCTTATTTTGGCATTAAAATTCCCCATTTCTTCTGTATTTTCATTTAAAAGGGATTGAACCAAAAGCTAATTGCATATTTCTGATAGTTTACCTCTATTGACGTTACAAATCCTGCTGACAGTTTGACAGTAATCCTCTTTAGCATGAATGATTCAAGGAATTGCTTGGGACTGAAATAAATTGCAGCAGGAATTTAAACTACAACATTCACCTAAAATCTTTGTTTTTCTAGATGAGGAGGGACATTTTAAAATTAAAATTAATGTGCTAGAGCTTTTGGAAAAACATAAAGGGTAAGGCTAGCCCATAATATTTTGTAAAAGGACAAGGTCAGCCATGTGAATTAATAAGGTAGAGATTTATCATGAAATATTAAACTTGGCAGGTAAATAGACTACCTGGAATGTATGATGGTCAAATGCAGCACTGGTAGGGATGGATTCAAGACTGAAGGTCTTAGTAACTGAATTACTGAATCTAAATCAATTCTGAAAATACCAACATGTCATGCCGTGAAATTACTTTTCTAAAGTTACTGGTAGCAGGTTCCTCTCTATCCTGTTAAAATTTAAACATATCTTCTAGAAAACAAAATAAAGAATGTATTCCAAGCTTGATCCCTGACCTAAGACATATCTTGAAATCATAACTCTAGAAGTTTAAGGATCATTGAAACTAAATACAAATAATATGTTATAATATTCCAAAATACTACAGAGCAGTAAAATGCTATTAAACTATATTTGACTATATTTGACTGAAAATATTTATAATTTAGCCAAAAATAAAATTATTAGAATTAGTAGAGAAATATAATATTCAGGATTTAATTAATAACTTAGAGAGTAGGAAGATAAACTGTTTTACATATGTATTTCAAGTATGAAGACAGAGAAAGTAAGCTGTCATGCTCAACAGTCCCAGCAACCTCCATATCAAATGGAAGATGGGACAAGTGAATCAAGTCAAGCATTTTGGACAAGCAAGAACCAACAGCCAGTACAATTTCACTGAATTTAAATTGGAGAAACTAAGACTAATTTCTAAACTAGGTGTATTGGGTAATCTCAAAAATCCCACTAACACCATATTTATTATGTCACTGTGGTGGGTAATTTTACATATCAACTTGTCTGGGCTAAGGGATGCACTAATAGCTGGTCAAACATTGTTGGGGTATGCCTATGAGGGTGTTTCCAAAGAAATTAGAATTTGAATCAGTAGACTGAGTAAAGAACATAGTCCTCACCAATGTGTGTAGGCACCATGAGATCCATTAAGGGACTCAATAGAACAACAGGGGGAGAAAGGGTGAATTTATTCTTTCTGGCTGAGCTCAGACACCCATCTTCTCCTGCCCTCTCACCTCAGTACTCCTGGTTCTCAGACCTTCAGAATTGCTGGCTTCCTGGGAAGCCTACAGAAAGCAGGTTGTTGTATTTATCCTCCTTAATCACATTAACCAATTCCTCATAATAATTATTTTTTACATGTCTACATATACTATTTGTTCTGTTCCCTGGAGACCCCTAATATAATCACATAATTCATACATATGCACAGGGATCACTCTAAGTGACAATTTATTCAGTCTCTATTATTCTCTTTCAATTATAACCTCACAATAAAAACCTAACAATCACAGATATTAACAATTTTTCACCCTTCATTTGAAAAATATTTTCAACTTTCATTGGTTTTTCTCTGTTTAAAGAAACTTTGCTTTCTTTAAACAATTACACATCATATCTACTTATTTATACTTTGCAATAATTTTGAGGCTTAAAGTATTCCCCTCCTAAAGCTTCATTTTTCTACTTTTTATTATGTCTATGCAATGATATGAATCTCCTATAAATTGTTCCATTTCTTATATCATTTAAGGGTTTCCCTATATTGAATAAAGTACTTTAAATACAGTATGCTTAATAAAATTATTTGATATTAAATTGAATTTGTTTGCTGTTAAAGGTGGCTAAGACTTAAAAATAAGTCATGACATCATTAAATCCTAGAGGAAAACATAGGCAGTAAAATGTCAGATATCCCATATAGCAATATTTTTGTAGAAATATATCTTAGGATGAGGGAAACAAAAGAAAAATAAACAAATGGGACTGGGTCCAATTAAAAAAACTTCTGTATAGCTAAATAAACCATCATCAAAATGAAAAGGGAATCCACAGTATGGGACAACATATATTTTAACAATATACATCAAGAAAGGCTTAATCTCCAAAATATATAAAGAATTTATGTTACTCAACACCAGGAAAACAAACAATACAATAAAAAATGTGCAAAGAATCTGAATAGACACTTCACCAAGGAGGCCATGCAGATATCCCATAGACATATAAAAATGCTCAATATCACTAATCATCAGAGAGATGCAAATTAAAATCACAATGAGATATCACCTCACATCTGCCAAAATGGCTATCATCAATAAATCAACAAACAACAAGTGCTTCTATGGATGTGAACAAAAGGGGTTCCCAGTGCACTGTTGGTGGGAATGCAGACTGGTGCAGCTGCTGTGGAAAACAGTATGAAATTTCCATAGAAAATTAAAAACTGACCTGCCTTTTGTTCCAGAGATTCTACTGCTGGAAATATATGCTAAAAATCCCAAAACACCAATTCAAAAGAACTTATGCACCCTTATGTTCATAGCAGCACTGTTTATAATAGCTAAGATCTGGAAACAGCCGAAGTGCCCAACAGTAGATGAGTGGATAAAAAAGCTGTAGCACACAATGAAATATTATGCAACAGTAAAAAAAGAAGGGATTCTTACCTTCTGTGGTAGCATGGATGGAACTGGAGAGTATTATTCAAAATGAATTGAGCCAGTCAGTGAAAGAAAAATACTACATGATCTCACTTATGTATGGAATCTAATGAGAATATAAACTAATGAGCAAAATGGAAACAAAGGCATAGAAACATGGAACAGGCTGACAGCTGTAAGAGAGGTGGGGGAGGTGAGGACTGGTTGACAAAAAGTGAAGGGATTATTCAAGGAACATATAAGGTATGAACCACGGACATGGACAAAAGGGTGGGGATTGACTGTGAGAGTCGGGATGGGCTGTGGGAAGGTGAGCAAAGGGCAAAAATTGGAACAACCATAAAAGCATAAATAATAAATATTTAAATTAAGAATAAAAAAATAAGTATTTCAGTATTTAAAAAGATGCTCCTGTGTATTTTCAGATAGTCTCAACTCTTATAAGATGTGAAGTAAAAAGTAATGTATAATCTTTGTGACATAATAATGCAAATATTTTCAACTCAAAGAAAAGGTAGCTGAAACTGAATAACAACATGCTATTGCCTTTGCGAATAGTATATACAGATTGCCATTTTTATTAAATCTGGCTCATGCTGGCATTTTTTCAAAATATAGGTTAAATATAACATTAAAATTAAATAAAACAACATTAGAAATACTTTCCTATTTATTAAAGTCCTTAAATGGTAAGTCTACCACTATTAAGGATCTTATAACTATTTATATTTTCTAATAAAAATAATTAATTTTTACTTTCAAAATTAAATATTTTTATTTTCAAAATAAACCAAAAATGAATAATTTAATGTTAAAAATATCTCATTATTAGTAAATAATCTAAGTACTAAAGATGTTGGCTTCAAATGTAATTTTTTTAACCTATGGAGCTATAAATATTTAGAAATATTATCTAAAACATATGTACTAACAGTAGAAAACATGAGTTATTTCATTCTTTTGGTTCAAAATGGCAATACCTACATATCATAAGTGTAGAATTAAGAAATAATAGACAGCCAAAATTCTAAAAAGCAGGTTGAACATGGGATATAAATCCTAATGTTTGCAAACTTTCTTTCTATAGTTCATCTGTGGTTTTCCATACATGAAATATTTATTTTTAATAGTAAATTTATGAGATTTAAAATAAGCCAATTATTGCCAATTGATCTGTTGTAAAGAAATACTAACCTTGACAAATTTTATGCATGTGTGTCTCTGTGTATGCATATATATACACATACATATACATATATACATACGTGTATATATATGTACAGAAGAGACTATACATGACCCATCTGTGATATCCAGTTATTTTCAGAGAGCAGAAAAGAATTGCCTTTTCAATGTGCATTCTAAAAAAAAAAAAATATCTTGCTTGTTTTTCTGATGGCTATATATGTGTTAGTTAATTGATCAAAAATCTATATGCAGTTGAAACCTTTAACTAGCTCAGAAATTTTTTAAATGAGATTTTACATATATTATTTTTATTTAATTGTATCACAAAATCAGTCTTTATATATTCAGGGATCACCATGCAAATGATCTACAGAAATGATAATTCTTTTTCAAGCATATTTTATTGATTACACTATTAAACTTTTCCCAATTTCTCCCCCTTTCACTCCCCTCCACCCTGCACCCCCAACCCTCCAGCATTTCCCCCAACTTAGTTCATGTCCATGAGTTGTACATATAAGTTTATTGAGTTCTCTGTTTCCTATACCATTTTTATCTCTCCATGTCTATTTTATGCCTAGCAATTACACTTCTTCTTTCATGTACCTTTCCCCCCATTCCTTCCTTCCCCTGCCCCACTGAAATTTCTCCATGTGATGTCCATTTCTCTGATTCTGTTCTGTTCTAGTTGTTTGCTTAGGTTTTGGTTTCATTGTTTGTCTTTTCTTTTAGGTTCATTTGTTGATAGTTTTGAGTTGGTTGTCATTTTACTGTTCATAGGTTTAATCATTTTCTTTTTCTCAGATAAGTCTCTTTAACATTTCCTATAATAAGGGCTTGGTGATGATGAACTCCTTTAACTTGACCTTATCTGGGAAGCACTTTATCTGCCTTTCCATTCTAAATGAAAGCTTTGCTGGGTAGAGTCATCTTGGATGTAGGTTCTTGCCTTTCATGACTTCAGATACTTCTTTCTAGCCCCTTCTTGCTTGCAATATTTCTCTTGAGAAATCAGCTGACAGTCTGATGGGAACCCCTTTGTAAGTAACTGTCTCCTTTTCTCTTACTGCTTTTAAGTTTCTCTCCTTATCTTTAATCTTGGGTTACCTAATGATGATATGCATTGGTGTGTTCCTTTTTGGGTCCAACTTCTTTGGGACTCTCCGGGCTTCCTAGACTTAGTAGAAGTCTATTTCCTTTGCCAGATTGGGGAAGTTTTCTTTCATTATTTATTCAATTAAGTTTTCCATTTCTTGCTGTTGTTCTTCTCCTTCTGGTACCCCTATAATTCAGCTATTGGAACATTTCAGGTTGTCCCAGAGAATTCTCAGCCTCTCTTCATTTTTTTGGATTCTTATTTCTTCATTCTGATCTGGTGTGATGTGTGTTTCTTCCTTTCATTCTAAACTGTTGCTTTGAGTCCTGGTTTCCTTCCTGTCACTCTCGGTTCCCTGAATATTTTGCTTTATTTCATTTTGGACATCTTTCATTTGTTCTTTCATATTTTGACCAAGCTTAATCAGTTCTGTGAGGATTTTGGTTACTAGGGCTTTAAATTCTCCATCAGATAGGCTGGCAATCTTCTCATTTGCTCTGTTCTTTCATTTGGGCCATATTCCTTTGTCTTGGTGAAGCTGATAAGTTGTAAGGGGGTGGGGCCTTGGGTATTCACTGGGGCAGGGCACCCCTCCTTGCTGTGCTGTGGGCTGCCTATAAGGGTGGGGAGCACAGAGCGGGAACAGTGCAGCTCTCCTGCTGCTCTCTAGAGCACTTTTCTTCTAACTCTTGTGTGAGACTGGGAGAAACTCCCACCTCAGCAACCCCAGCCTAAGCCCACAGTCAGCTCTGAGTCTCAGTTTTCCCCTTAAGTCAACCCCTCCCTGCATAGTGTGCCCAGCTTGGCAGCCAGTCCAGCCCTTCAGGTTTTTCTGAGTTGGCCCCCATGGTCCGACTTACCTGTCTGGTTCTTCTGGTTGATTTTTTCTTTGATTCCTTGGTTGTTGGAGTTCCATGAAGTTTGATTTTCTGGTGCTTTTGGTTTTTATTGATTTTAGATTGGTTGTTATCCTCCTTTTGGTTGTGTGAGGAAGCAAAGGGTTTCTACCTATGCCTCCATCTTGGCTGGAACTCATAATATACATTATTTTCAAATACACCTGGAACATTGTCAAAGGTAGACCACATGGCAGGACACAAAGCAAGCCTCACCAAATCAAGGAAATTCAAATTGTCTTGTACTTCTAGTCAAACTTGTACTCAGAAAACTATAGCACACTAATGAAAGAAATGAAGGAAGACACAAATAAATGGAAGCACATACCATGTTCATGTATTGGATTAAAATCTCCATACTACCCAAAGTAATCTATAAATTCAGTGTTATCCCTCTCAAAACACCAGTGACATATGTCATGGATCTAGAACAGATTTTTCACAAATTTATGTGGAATCAAAAATGACCTCAAATAACCTCAGCGATCTTGAGAAAGAAGAACAAAGTAGGAGGGATCACCATACTTGATATCAAACTATACTACAAGGCCACTGCAATCAAAACAGTCTGGTACTGGCATAAGAACAAACGCATAGAACAATAGAACAGCATAGAGAGCCCAGAAATAAACCTGTCTTTCTATGGTCAATTAATATTTGACAAAGGGAGCATTAACATACAAAGGAATAAAAGTAGCCTCTTCAGCAAATGGTGTTGGGAAAACTGGACTGGTACATGCAAGACAATGGAATTAAACCACCAGCTTACACCATACACCAGAAAAAACTCAAGATGCATAAAAGACTTAAATATAAATCATGACACCTTAAAAGTCCTAGAGGAAAACGCAAGCAGTAAAATTTCAGATATTCCACACTGTGGGGAACTTCAGCCTGTGAGGTTCCCTGGGCTGCCACTGATGAAAATCAAGAACTGCCCTGGATGCAATCTTGTTGCTCCAGTGGGAAAAGGAATGGTGATTCCCTCTAGTGGAGAATGCCTGGAGCCCTTCTCCAACATGGATTTCATTAGGGTTGGGAAGTGTGGGGGGATACAGCACACGTGCATAACTTAGCAATCAATGTCCAACAAGGCTATAGTCTTAAAAAACAAACACTATCTTTAGATAACAATTGAAGAAACACAGAAATATTTTTTTGGTTGGGGTCTGTGAGACATGCTGATGCCAGATGACTGTAAAGGTGTATATCATGAAATAGGTAGTTTTACTCCTTATGCCTTAAACTCAAACATTTGGGCTATACCAACAGGGCTTATTGCTGAGCAGGGCCAGCTTCAAGGGACAAAAATGTAAATTTCAGGCCTGATTCCCATGGGACCCTTGGTGTTATAATCAAGTCATGCCTGCCACCTGCGTTATGACCTGGTTTTCCAGGGAGACTTACCAGCCCCTTTCAGAGCTTGCATGCACAGGGCTACAATATCCAAAACTACACAGAGTGGTCCCCAACACCACACAGCAATATTTTTGCAGATATATCTCCTAGACCAAGGGAAATAAAGGAAAAAATAACAAATGGGAGTATGTCAAATTAAAAAGCTTTTGTAAGGCTAAAGAAAACATAATCAAAATGAAAAAGGAACCAACTGTATGGGAAAACATATTTGCCAAAGATACCTTGGACAAGGGTTTGATCTCCAAAACATATAAAGAACATGTACAACTCAATGTCAGGAAGTCAAACAGTTGAATTTAAAAATGGGCAACGGACCTGAACAAACACTTCTTAGAGGAGGACATACAGAGGGCCCACATACATATGAAAAGGTGTTCAATATTACTAGCCATCAGAGCAATGCAAATTAAAACCACAATAAGATAACACCTCAAATGGGTCAGAATGGTCATCATTAACAAATCAACAAACAAGTGATGGTAAGGATGTAGAGAAAAGAGGAGGCTAGTACACTGTTGGTGGGTATGTAGACTGGTGCAGCCACTGTGGAAAACAGTATGGAATTTCCTCAGAACACTAAAAATGGAACTACCTTTTGACTATGATCCACTACTGGGATTATACCCAAAGAATCCTAAAACACCAATGTTCATAGCAGCATAATTTACAATAACCAAGTGCTGGAAACAGCCCTGGTGCCTATTAGTAACTGAGTGGATCAGAAAACTGTGGTACATTTACACAATGGAATAGTATGCAGCAGAGACAAAGAAGGAGCTCCTACCCTTTGGGACAGCATGGATGGAACTGGAGAATTTCATGCTAAGTGCAATAAGCCAGGCAGTGAAAGACAAATACCATATAATCTCACTTATAAGAGTAACTTAATTAATAAAACAAATAGGCAAAATAGAACTAGAGGCATGGAAACAAGGAACAGACTGATAATGACCAAGACAGTGTAACTGGGGGATAAGGATGGAAAAAGGAGAAAGACTAATCAAGGAACGTGTATGAATAACCCATGAAATGCACAACAGGGTGGGCATTGACTGCAGGTACAGACAGTGGGCTGGGCAGAGGAGATAAAAAAAGGGAATACTGTGACAACTATGGAAGAAGAACAATGAAATATATACTAAAATAAAATATATCACCAAAAAAGAAAATATTACATGGGCAATTCCAGAACTAAATTTTTTTTAAGTTTTTTAAGTATATTTTATTGATTATGCGATTATAGTTGTCCCAATTTTTTCTCCCCCTTATCTTGCTCTGCCCTGTACCTTCTTATCTTCCAGCATTTCCCCCACTTTGTTGATGTTCATTGGTTGCACATATAAGTTCTTTAGCTTCTCTATTTCCCGTACTGTTCTTATCCTCCCCCTATCTATTTTCTGCCTATTATTTATACTTCTTATTCCCTGTACCTTTTCTCCCTTCCCCCTCCCTGTCGATAACCCTCTATGTGATCCCCATTTCTGTGATTCTGTTCCTGTTCTAGTTGTTTCTTTCATTCATTTTTGTTTGTTTGTTTTTTAGGTTCAATTGTTGATAGTTGTGAGTTTGTTGTCAGTTTACTGTTTGTAGTTTTTTTTTTTATATAGCATAAAGAAAGAGGGAAGATTTATTAAGTGATAGTACACTTCACAGGACATGGGAGCGGGCCAACCCTGAGCAGAGATTGACCTGTTTGTAGTTTTGATCATCTTCTTTTTCTTAGATAAGTCCCTTTAACATTTCATATAATAAGGGCTTGGTGATGATGAACTCCTCTAACTTGACCTTATCTGGGAAGCACTTTATCTGCCCTTCCATTGTAAATGATAGTTTTGCTGTACATTGTAATCTTGGGTGTAGGTCCTTCCCTATCATGACTTTGAATACTTCTTTCCGGCCCCTTCATGGCTGTAAGGAAGCAAAATGCTAACTTCTCCAAGGGATTGTGTAGTAGTTCTCCCTCTGCTTCGCCTCTTCTCCTCCCTTCTCTTTTTTCAATTATTTTTTAATCCCTCAGGCTTCAATTAAAGTAATGTCTACTAGGTTGGCATTCACATATTCTCATTTAATTCAATTTTAACTGAGAAAGCTGACATAGCTATAAAATTAAATAGTATCATTAATGAATATATTGGAAAGTAATTTAATAAAGCTGCCCTTTATCTAGTAACTACCCATGATAATGTCCTTAATTCTCTGTATGTTGTATTAGAGGAAAAAAACTAATAAACAGGAAAATAGCATGAGGTTTTTACAGCAAACTTTCCAGTGCAGCTTTGCAATGATCCTGAGAAAATCATTTGCACTTATCATGTTTCTATTTTCCCAACTACTATTCCTAAAAGCTATTTTTACTCATATATAGTTCTGTATAAATATTAGATATAATGCATTTATGTATTGTTTGTGCTAACATGTTTAAATTGGATGTAACTTATTGTAATGTAAAGAGTATGTTTTTGGTGTCATAAATACTACATTAAAATATTCACTGTGCCATTTAGTAGCTCTGTAACCTTGAATGAATTTTAGCTACTCTGAGCCTCAATTTCCTAAGCTTTAAAATTCAGATAATACACATTAAACACATGGAATTATTGACTATAAGGTATAGGAAAGTGCTTTGTAAATGTTAAAATATGCAAATATTTATTAGCTTATTATTATTTGAATAATGTCCTGAAGCCCATGCTGGGCACCATCTAACAGGATGTCCAACCTTTTGGTGTCTCCGGGCCACACTGGAAGAAGAGGAGTCATCTTGGGCCACACATTAAACACATTGCAACACATAATCACAAAAAGATCTCATAATGTTTTAAGTAAATTTATGATTTTGTGTTGGGGTACATTCACAGTCACCCTGGGCTGTGTGTGGCCCATGGGCCACAGGTTGGATACTCTTAGAACCAGTGACACTAATCTCATAATAAGTAATCTTACTTATGAAATAACCTTGAATTACAAGTTATAGAATTCCATATTTCAGTATATTGTATAGCTTCATCCACTCTAAATATATGGTGTGCCTTTTTAAATGTAGTCATAAAAGTAGAGGAATAAGAGGAATATGCAGAGCATAAGTAACTGATATGTGCAAAATACCTTTTAAGAGATTGCATTTATTTTTCTTTAAAAAGTGATCCTCTTCAAATTACAACCCCAAAGCATCTTATTATTTTAATTTAGGAGTAGTATATAGGTATAGTTGTGAGATACACATTGTACTCCACTCTAATATTGTAAATAACACAAAGTGTTAACTTCTGGGTGATAATTAGTAAATGTATGAAGTCAACAAGAAATTTATCATAATATCAAAATATTATATTTGTGTATATATATATATATATATATACACACAAGCAGGTTCTAACTTCAAAACATCTTATATTCTTATAATATGTACTGCAAATATACACAGTAAATGTCAACCATCAGTTTAAATAAAAGTTGTCTAATTACTTTGGAAAGCTTCAATTAGACTACAGTTTTTCCATCCAACATTTCTTTTTTCATAGTAATATTTCCTCTTAGTAATAAGACTTAAGTAGGAAAACTAGTGTTAGGGATGACCCAGTTCCCTGGAGAGAACAATGGAGCATTTCTGGGCACTAATGATCAAAATCTGTTCTGTAGGAATGCTCATTTGATAAGTCTGAAAAAGAAACTATTACTTCAATATTTATATCTCTATTTCTCTGTGTCTAACTTAACAACTCATTGAACATGCTTATAATTCCTAATATTAGAAATCTGTTTCATAATTATGCTTCAGTTCTTACATAGTATTTAAATTCTTGGCCACTACATATTACTGATCTACTAAGGTTATAATTTAAAACTTAACCCCTATTGACTAAAATTAATCAATGTTCAATGCATATTTATCATATTATAATAAAATATTTATTTTCATATTTTTAGAATATAAACTGCCAGTAAATGATCTCTGATGATGATAAAAATACCAATAAACTTCAGGAACACAGACTGTCTCTGAAGACAAGTCCTTGTCTGGAACACATTTTGTTAGATAACCATGGTTCAGGATGCTCCTTTATAGGCTGTATTTTGATGATCTAAGGCATCCAGAATGGCATTATCCTCCTGACCGAGAAGCCAATTTTAAGGGAGTCCTGATGGTAATTGTATCATCCACATTTCATATCTGAACTTTGGCAGACAGGAGTCATTAAAGCCTCCCCATGGCTCTAATAAATATTAAGCTTGACAGTAGTGTCATGCCGGTAAAAAAGAAAAAAAATAACAACGGCAACCAAAAGTCTCTCCCAAAACTGCATTTCATGTAATCCAGTGTTGTTGCTACAATATTGTTAAAATACAATATTATGTATAAAATACTTTTTAAAATTATATTTTTACTAAAAATTTATGTTCAGAGATCAATTTCATACAACATTCCAGATGCTATCTTAGAAACTAAAAACGATTACACTGATTTGGGAGAATATATGCCACCTATGTTCATTGTAGCATAATTGTAGCAATGCTATTCTGGAAAGTGTAAGAACAACTTGAAAACTTTTTTTGAGCCTCCAGCTTTGATGACCAGGCTGTCCTGCCATGGTGGTGGGTAGTGGTGGAGATTGTGCCTTACTAACTCTTGGCCCAGGATTCAGAGAAGGTGAAGATAAATTTCTGGTAGGTGTTGTAGGAGCTGTGGACCCAACTTCTCACCTATGCCAAGAGGCAAAGCTGGCAGACAGGTGACAGTGACCTGCAGTGAAGCCTTTGGCCCTGCATTTACCTCAAAAAGATGGTTCAACTTCACTCATCCTTCCAAATCATGAAAAAAAGTGTTTCTTGTGGCTCGTGGTAACCCAAAGCTATGAAAGAAAGGGGATTATGGGCAATTCATTCCAGCTTAGCTAAGTCCACACAATAAATAACCAGGGAGACATTTTACGATGAGCTGTGTTTATGAGCTGATACACAAGTCAGAGGTGGCATCAGCTCTCACAGAATTTAGTATTATTAGACACCCTTATTAAAGAATGAAACACTTAACTGTCTCCAAAACAGCAAAAGCTTTGAGAGCATGGGATTGATCTACCTTGTATCTCTTTTAATTAATACCTTTAATGACAGATTGTCCATGTCTTATTCTTTCTCTAAACCTCAGTTCCTTGAATCATCTTTAGAATTTATATTCTAAATATAAATAAATATATCTATAATATATATATTCTATTTTCCTATGTATAGAATTACAGTGTTCTTTTCTGTTGATATTCATCCTTTACTTGGTTTCCACTTACATAATATATTTTATGAATTATTTATTGTTACTTCCTGAAAGAATCCTCTTTCTAGCTTTTTACCATTGCTGTAAGTAAGCAAAATTTTATCTCTATTTTCTATGCCAGTACAATTTGGGAAGAAATGAAAGGAAAATATATGTTTTAAGTCAGCCACATATATCACAAATCTTAAATGTTTATGTTTTTTTTTATTTATTTTCACCCTCAATACAAGGTTAATTTTCACTTGCTAAAATGGTGGATTGATAATTTTTTTATTAGTGTGGTTTTCAGGAATAAAACAGAAACAACATAGTGGTACAGGTGAATTAGCTTAGAATTTTTGTCACATGTCATTTTTGTACAGATTGCATTTTTATTTTAACTTACTCTGCAGCTTTTCAAATGATGTCAGAAATTTGTCATGACAATTGTCTTTTCAGATGACTCTGTAAGAAATACTGCATTATAAGAAATGTAGATGAGTCAAAATATAACTGACTACTTTATATATTTTAATTATCTTTTCTCTCTTGTAAAAGATAAATACCAGTCTGTGTGTTCATACATCCATACGTATATGCATATGTAAATGTATATGTTTATATGCACATATTATGTCATATCTTTTGTTAGTGGTATGAGTCCAGTTTCATTCTTTTACATGTAAATATCTAGTTTTTTTCTAGCAACATTTATAAAAGAGGCTATCTTTTATCTGTTGAATTGTCTTAAATTCCTTATCAAATAGTAGTTGGCTGTATACACATGAGTATGTTTCTACACTCTTGATTATGTTCCAGTGGTCTTTGTGTCTGTTTTGTATCAGTATCATATTGTTTTAATTACAATATCTTTGAAAGTGTTCCCCTTCTTCATTTTTTTTTTTTTTGAGGAATTTGGTAAGGATTGGTGTTAATCTTGTTTAAATATTTAGTAACATTCACCAGTGCAAACATCTAGTCATGTACTTTTCTTTTTGGAAAGCTTTTGACTACCGATTCAATCTCCTTACTTGTTACTGGTCTTCAGATTTTCTATTTCTTAATGATTTAGTCCAAGTTGTATGTTTCTAGAAATTTATCCATTTTTCTGGGTTGTCCATTTTGTTGGGGTATAGTTTTTCATAGTAGTCTCTGTTGGTTTGTATTTCTGTGGTATTGGTTGTAATGTTTCTTCCTTCATTTCTAATTTTATTTATTTGAGTCTTCTCCCTTTTTTTCTTGTGCAGTCTACCTAAGTATTTGTCCATTTTCTTACATTTTCATGGAATCACCTCTTGATTTGGTTAACCTTTTCTATTCTTTTCCTGTTTCCTCTTTCCATTATTTCTACTCTAATCTTTATTATTTTTTTCTTCTAATTTGGGCTTGATTTATTTAATTTTCTAGTTCCCTGAGAGATAAGTTGTTTATTTGAGATATTTTTTGTCTGAATGCATTTATAGCTATAAACTTCCCTCTGGGAACTGCTTCTGTTGTATCCTATCAATTTTGGTATATTATTTATCTCAAGGTTATTATTTTGATTTTGATTTTAATTACTTTTTTCATATTTGTTGTTCAGGAGTTTGATGTATAATTTCCATGTATTTGGGAATTTCCCAGATTTTCTGCTGTTATTGATTTTATATCATTTATATCAGTTTTATATCATTGTAGTTTAGAAAGTTAGTTGATACGATTTCAGTCTTCTTAAATTTGGTAACCCCTTTTTTAACTAATATATGATCTATTTTAGATAATATTTTTAGTGTATTTGAAACAATATTTATTCAGCTATTGTTGGAGGTGGAGCTAATGTCTCTGAGACCTATACAATCTACAGTGTTGTTTAAATCCATTATTCTCTTATTGGTTCTTTATATAAATGATCTGTTCACTGTTGACAGTGGGATGTTAATATCCCCAACTATTATTGTACTGCTGTTTATTTTTCATTTTAGTTCTATTAGTATTTGCTTTGTTTATAAGATGCTGTAATATGGGATCAGTCCATATAACAATTTTACAACTGTTATATCATCTTGGTGCACTGACCCCTCTATCATTATATAATGACCCTCTTTGTTTCTTTTGACTATGTTTACTTTAAATTCTATTTTGTTCGATATAAATATAGCTATTTCTGCTTTTGTTTGGTTTCCATTTACTTGCAATATCTTGTTTCACTCTTTACCCTGAATCTATGTGTTTCTTTAAAGCTAAAGCAAGTCTTGTCTAGGCAGGATATCATGGACTATTGTTATTTAATACATTCAGCCATTCTCAGTCTTTTGATTGGAGAATTTAATACATTTATGTTTAAAGTAATAATTGATTTGTGAACAATCACTCATCATTTTGTTAATAGTATTCAGACTGTATAGTAGATCCTTTGTTCTTTGCTTTTTATCTTCCTGTCTTTTTCTGTGACTTGATAGCTTTTTATAGTGTTTTCCTTTTATTTTTTAATAATAATCTTTTGTGTGACTACTGCAAGCTTATTATTTGTGGTTATCATGAGGCTTACCAAAATATCTCAGATTTATGAAATTATCTTTTAAGCTGATTTTACTTTCATATCAATTGAATTAATATTCTCAATTAGTCTATTATACTATTACATGACTCATATTACTGTTACTTTTTCATAGGTAAGGAAACTGAGTCACAGACAGGTTATTTTGTTCATAACTATAAACATAAATTAATTATATCAAAATCAATTATATAATTAGAAACCCAGACATGTGGGGCCCTTAGTCTGGACCCTATGCTTCAACAAGCCCTAGAATATGGAATATCTCTAAATGTTCTAAGTCCACTTTCATGCCTAGAACTGGTGCCTAGTTCTGGTCACAAGTATTTCCTTCCACAGTTTTTTCTAAGTGCTTATTTTGCTTTGTGGGACTAAATGATGCAGGCAGTAAAATTGGCCAAAGCTGGAAAAATAGGAGCAACAAAATAAATAATATGGCATGGCATATAGTGCATAGTACAAAATAAATACACATGCATAGATAACCCCATCTCTTGAAAACAGAGCTTTATATCCTGTTTTCTTTGGAGAGAGTGCTGAATTTAGTGATTCACTTACAGATAACAGAATAAAGAAAGGAACAATTTTTAACTTCATAGTGTGAAATCTGCAAGACACTAACTTAGCTACATGATCAAGAACAACATAAGCAGTGATGTTATGTTGTTTTTGTTTCCCCTAATATGATAGGAAGAGGAAGAAACTTCATTTCTGTGCTATTCCTCCCTAGAACTCACCTCCTTTATCTTAATATGAGGAAAAATATATAAGAAAACTCAAATTGAGGGACATTATATAAAATAACTAACCAGTATTAATCAAAGCTCTCAAGGTTATGTAGAAAAAAAAGAAAGAAATCCAGAGAAAATAAAGAAGACTAAAGTGACATGACAACTAATTGCAATATAGTGGTTCTTCATAAACCCAACAAGAAAAACATAACATTAGTTTAAAAACTGGTAAAGTCTAAATAATGTCTGAAATTTAGTTAATAGTAATGTACTAATTCTTAGTGTTGACAGTTGCCATGATAACATAAGATACTAACACAAGGGTTACACGTGGTGGAATATAAAGTATTTCTTTATATTATCATCACAAATTTTCCATAAATCTGAAATTATTCCAAACTAAAGAAGTATATTAAAATGCATTTAAAGGGCAACATTAAAAATGTCCTATAAAATAAAAATGGCATTAAAAAGGTTTAAAGAAATAAATGAAGTGTGGATTTGTTAACATGAATAATAAATCAATGACATAATAATTATTCAATATCATTAATTATAGTAGATGTAATGCAAATATGAGCTTTATAATAGAAGAAATTTGATGTGATATATATGAGAACTCTACATTACTCCTGAAGCTTTTCTGTAAAACTAACTCTATTGTGTAAAAACTAACTCTATTATATAAAAATAAAGTTCATTCTAAAAAAAGTTAAAACACATGTATTCAAGGGTTATTAATAAAGTTAAAATATTTTACTGCTTCAAATGCACATAAATAACCATTCAGTGCATGCTTCAATGATCTTCAATTTAAACATGTATGTCTTCTTTTTACTTTAAAATTCTTTCAAGTCAAGTAAATAAAATTAAATATATTAATTAGGAAATATAATTATGTAAAGATAATTCCTTGAATTACTTTCAATTATTTAAATTAAAATTTTCAATGAAATCCATTTTTGTTTTAAAAATTTAATGATTTATGAAAATTCAATTATTTATGAAATTGAATTTTTTTTTAAAATTCAAATATGTCTGGAACACTAAAGAACATATTTCTCACTTTCATGTTAAATTCTTAATAAGTATATTAGAAGTAGACCACTACTGTAATTCTTTTATTCAACAAACATTATGGAGTATTACAAGTTGGAAGTTACCTGATGAGGGTCTGGAGATATATGTAAACAAGACAAGTCCCTGCTTTCATGTTGCCACATATTCATCTGACTTATAACATATCATAAAAATAAAACACTAAGACAAGAGACTAAATAGGGGTAAATATCAGTGATTTACTTGAATTGTGTAATACATTTTCCTGGTTGTCAATTTAAAACACACTTTTTTAATTTATTTTTTTAATTGTTGTTTAGTTAACAATTGTCCCCATTTTTCCCCTGTTGTTCTCCCCTGCCCTGTCCAACCCTGTACCCAAAGACAATCCTCACCCATTGTCCTTGTCCATAGGTCTTTTGTATATGTTCCCCTTCTTTCCTCCATTATCCCCCTCCACCTTCCCTCTTGTCACTGACAGTTTGTTCTTTATTTCCATATCTCTGGTTCTGTTTTACTCATTTGTTTGTTTTGTTGATTAGGTTCCACTTATGGGTAAGATCTAATGGTATTTGTATTTCACTATCTGGCTTATTTCACTTAGCATAATGCTTTCCAGTTCCATCCATGCAATTGTGAAAGGTAGGAGCTCCTTCTTTCTTTCTGCTGGATAGTATTCCATTGTGTAAAGGTACATTTTTTTGATCCACTCATTTACTGATGGGCACTTAGGTTTTTTACAGTACTTGGTTATTGTAAATAACTCTGTTTTGTAAGTTTTTTTCTTATTAACTAAAATTAGAAGGCAAGGAAAAATGAATAACATATAAATGGGAAAAAAACTGAGTTTTGTTTCTTTTTTTATCTACAAGAGTTTGCAAGATAGACAGTTTGTTAGTTTCTTTTTTATTTTAACATTTAACTTTTTTTCAATTACAGTTTACATTCAGTATTATTTTGTAATGGTATACAGAATTTTTTCAGATGTACAGTATAGTAGATAGACAATCATATATATTACAAAGTGGTCCACCCAACATTCCAAGTACCCACCTGAGCTCCATATATAGTTACTGTGATATTGTTGACTACTTCCTATTCTGTAATTTACATCCCTGTAAATAGTCCACACCCACAAATTTGTACTTCTTGATCTTTTCAACTTTTTCATCCAGTCTTTCACACCCTCACACACACACATGTCCAGGAAACATCAGTCTGGTTGTTGTCATTTATTTGTTTCATTGAGGAAAATATAGTTATTTACAGTATTAAACCAGCAGGAATGGTTGCACAATAATCACTGGTCTTGAATCAGTCTTTGAAACTGCTTTATTTCTAGTAATGGATTAGTGAAATCAACTGAGGATTTAAACTTTACAGCATACTATCTGGATTTTATGAAAACACATAACATCTAATATATTTTAATTTAGATAGTCATATTTTAAAAAATCTTCCTCATATAAATATATTTGGTTTTATCTCTGGTTAATTAAACATTGGGGGTTAAAGCAAAGGAACACAAATAAAGGACTCATGGGCGCAGACAATGGGAGGATTGACTGTGGGAGTGAGCAAGAGGGAAAAACGCAGGACTACTGTAAGTGAACAATAAATAAAAAAGTAAAATAAATTTTAAAAATGTTGGGTATTAAGAGGAGAAACTCTAGGATTAGAGTACTTGATTTTTGTCTATTCCTTTCACAAATCAAGCATACAAAACATCCTTAACTATGTCCACCCTTAAAATAGGCATAATAATAATATGTTCCTGATAGCTAAATAATATATAATAACTATGATACACATAAATTCTTATAATAATGTTTATCATAGTATAAATTTCCATACAAGGCATTTTTGAGTTTTCACCTTCACTTTAAATTATTAATAGTAGCCATTCTTTG
This sequence comes from Tonatia bakeri, assembly GCA_004024845.1. Lineage (NCBI taxonomy): Eukaryota > Metazoa > Chordata > Mammalia > Chiroptera > Phyllostomidae > Tonatia > Tonatia bakeri. The sequence continues at coordinate 115,453 of PVIA01001853.1, forward strand.
ATCACTCATTCTTTGTATTGACTGACTGACTGATAGAACATTTTTCCTTACAGGGAACCATTTGGGAGGTTCTAATAATGTTATTGTCAGAGCCTAATTTGTTATATTGAGTACCTCAAGCAATATCTGTCAGGGGACACAAGAAGGTGTCTTATTTAATTCATTAGTCTTGCACATCAGAGTTTTGGGTTCATGAAGAATTCCATTTTATTTGCTAATATATATGTAAATTGTATCAAGCACAAAACCTGCTGGGTTTTCTTCCTTGCTGGTGGTGATGGTGATGACTCATTGTAACCTGACTTATTTAATTCCAGAGAAATGTATTTTCTTCTAGAAAATTAGATCAATTTCAGGCAAACTATTGAATTTTCTATGAAGATACAGTGCAATTAATATTCTTTTTTACTTATTTGGCCTTGGTATTATCATTGTGTAAGTTGATTTCTACTTTAAGTGCATAAAACTACATTTCTTTTTATTTTTATTCAATTACAATTACCATTCAATCTTATAGCCAATAATATAATAATAACTATATACAAGCTGTTATTATTCTTAAATACCTGTATCCATATTGTACCCCTCTTTCAAAGTTACATTAATCTTGACACCCTATAAAATATTTACTTAGAAATAAAACCTATTCCACATTAAATGTTAATCACCTAATTTATTTCTGAAGACTTAGGAGAAGACTGTAAAATCACTCTACTCTTAGAACATAACCCAGCATTTTCTTTAACAAAGAGAAAGTTGTACAAAGGACTTTATTGGTTCACCATGTCTTCTTGTGATACATATTTTCTTTGATAGTTTACTATAATTTAAAAAAGAACCAATGAAAATGTCATTTAGAGGATTACTTATTGAACCTAATTTTTCACTACCGATTGCAACCTGAATTGAAAATTAAAAATGGACTTCAAATATTTTAGAGACAAAATAAAACTGAGACTGTCCTGTGTTAATATACCAAATAAACTTCACTTCAAAAATACTTATAATGACTCTTGTAGTAAATCATCTATTATGATTAATAATAAATCACCAATTACTAACATTAATCACAGAAAGGTATTTGCTATTAACCTTTTTTATCATTCTGCATAAGAGGAAAGAAATAACTTTGACTCTTCAGAGAATGCTTTTTACCTTATTCCAGAATCAGTGATTTAAAGAAATGTTTTCATTGATTTTATTTGAAATTAAAAAGATATGACAGTAGAAGTTAAGAAACAAAGACTATTCTGCTCACAAAAAAATTTATTCAAACTGTAATCATTTAACTACTATTATGCATGAGATACTCCTTGAAAGGCTGATAATACACTCAACAATGAATAAGATGCACTGAAGAAATTTATGTTATAATAGTCAGTGTATACACACATAGATAGTGAGTAGACAGAACTTCAGTTCTGTAAATAGTAGTTACTGACCTATAAAACCAACAATTACATGCATATTAAGTTTTGCTGTGCTTATTGTCCCTAAACAATGTTTTAAAGTCTACTTTTCTTATTTAAAAATATTTTAGATTAACTTTGACATAAAATTGAATCACATTTTAATTGTCATGATTGCCTATTCTGCTGATAGTAGTTAAATTGACTTATATTTTTCAACCACCTAAAATAAAGAAAATATATATATTTTCTAAAATGGAATACATTTGTATCCAAACACAATTTTGAGGAGTGGACCCTCAGAATTCAGAGAGGAAATTGTTAATATTATTTATTATGTCCTTCAGGTCATATATACACAAGGCCAAAAAGAACTAATTTTACCAAAGAAAACTTTTCCCTATGGAACTGACACAATAATGGAGCATCTGATTGCTTTGTGAAAGTATGCAACCCAAGAGATTTAGTAAGGCCCATTTTTATTAAAAGACTAAGAAGTTACAGTGTTTTAATAAGAAAGACAAAGAAAATTGAAAATAAATTTTGTATATTTCAATTTTAAGTGTGCTTTACCTGGTAAAATACTATTTCTAATAAGTACCTGTTTTTCTTCCAATATATAGCAAGCACATTTCCCTATATATAGCACATTGCTATATATAGGGAAAAAACATGAAGAAATTATAATAGAACATAAAAACATGCATATAATTTCAAGAGTGAACTAAAAAATAAAAAAAGGCTCATAATTCTGTTTTAAAAGCCAATTTAGTTTATATCATGTGCTATACCTCAAGAGGATTTATATTCCTTCAGTCTACAGAGAATTAATCTCATATATCCAATTAAAATTTTAGGTTTTTACCTTGAAACAATAATATATAAGATGCATTTGTGAGGAGACAAGAATTGAGCTTTAGTGTCTAAAATTAAAATCTATATTTGTATGAACAACTTTTATGTCTTTTTTCTCATGTACAAAATGAGGATAAAATATTTTTGTATATATGGTTGTTTAAGAATGATATAAAATACCAAATGCAATGACTATAATGTTATGCAAATTTCTCTCATATAAGAACTCAATGAATGCTATTGTAATGTATAATCATTATCCTTGTTAATTAAGTTCTGGTTTATCAGTAAATGCTACTAAATAAAAGCTATTTAATGAATGTAAAATAGACTTCCCCATTGATATTACTCTTTCTTACATATTTTCTATTAAATAGGTATATATTAGAAATATTAATTTCTAGGAAACTATAATGTATAGACAGGCAAGTAAATGATTTAATATGTATGTTTAAATGCACATAATTTTTTATGTTCCTAGTACTATGGTACAATTAAAGTTTTTATATTTAGGTTTACTTGAATTTTCTTAGATTGTTATTTTAGTTCATTAATTTTCTTTAAAATTTCTCTTTCCTTTTAATAGACAGTATATATGTCTAAATACCATCATTATTCTATGTCATCTAAATGATGATAAACAGTTGAACTTAAGTATGGACCAAATATTAATTTCACACAATGTGAGCAGTAATTTCTCAAAGAGTATGTGTGTGTGTTTATATAAGAAAATATGAAACCATGTAAGAAAGTCTCTAACTTAAATCCAAGAAGATGCTATCAACACATTTTTACTTGTATTAATTCACTACTGACAAACACAATTTTTAGTTTTAAAACAGGATCTTCATAGTAAGAAAATTTAAATATAATTTGGAAGTAAGCAGATATTTAATTAAAAAAACAGGGATTTCTATTTTTTGAAATAATAAGCTTTAAAAAATACCTATGTTCATTTCAGCATTATTCACAGTGGCCAAGACATGGGGAAAACTAGCATCCCTTAATGACTGTATGAAGAAGATGTTGTACTAATATACAATGAAGTACATTTCAGTCATAATAAAAGATGAAATACTGCTATTTGTGACAACATGGAAGAATCTTGAAAATATTATGCTAAGTGAAATAAGTCAGAAAAAGATGAGAACCATAGGATTTTACTCATGTGGCATATAAAACTGAAAACAACAAGTGAACACAAGAAAAGCAAAAACTCATAGACACAGACAATCATATGGTGATTACCAGAGGGAAGGAGGTGGGGGGATAATAAAGGGTAAAGGGGATTAAATATATGGTGACAGGAGGAGACTTGACTTGGGATGGTGAGCACACAATGCAATATAAAGATAACGTGTCACAGAACTGTATACTTGAAATCTGTATAATTTATTAACCAATGTTGCCTCAATAAATTTAACTAAAAATAAAGATTAGGAGGAAAAAAATAACCTGATTTTTTTATTGCTTAGGGTTGAGGAGTGCTATGCAGAATATTTCAAGGTATACAGCCATTTCTGACAACCACAATTTTTAATTTTTTATGTGGGAGAATGCAAAAGAAATTATATCCGATATATCTCCAGTAATGTATGCTTGTTATTGCACCATAATCAAAGATGTGTAACCCCCAACCTAAAACTTAAACAGTAAATAAAATTACAATGAAAATCCAATCCTTAATAATTCCATTTGTAGACTCAAGTTCAATTCAATAAATACATACAGAGAAATATTGCATATGTTATTTTAGTAGCTAGAAATAAAATTATGAATAAAATATATCTTCTGTTATCTGAATCTAGTGGGAGTGACTGGGAATCAGATGAATAAATAAAATGGATCTTCTGGATGGAGTGGTACTGAGAAAGAGCCATTGCATCTTGGTAAAGATTATCACCATAGAAGCAGTAAAGATAATATGGGTGGTTTGAATGTGTGATCAAGGTTAGGTTACCATATGATATCCCATGAAAGTTGATCATAAAATTGAAAAAACTTAGTAACAAGTACAGTTTAAATATATAATATTAATTTTAAAATTATTAAAAATAAAAAACAGAATAATTATTTTTGTAATATATCCATGCATTTGTTTTCAGATTCTTAGTAAAGTATGTCAGTGTTTTGTACTGACATTTTCAGAAAATTGTACTTTCAACATAGTCTGCTAATTTTTATATTTTCATAGCATTATTCATGTTTTTTGAAGTTTTTTGTATGGTTAATACATATAAAATTATCAACATTTTCAATTAATTTTATTAGGACTATCATTGTTTTAAAAATATACATTCTTTTCTCTCAAGTGTTCAGGTACCAATAAATTCAGAACAAATTCTATTATAAGGATGATAATCATAATTCTAATTTTTGTATTGAAATGTATAAATATCTTAGTCTAAATATTTAAAAAGTTACTAAGTTATGCCTCCATGCTGAGCATTTTTCTTTTCTGTTTTTTATTTTTGTTTTTAATCCTCACCCAAGGACATGCTTATTGATTTTAGACAGATGGGGAAGGAAGGGAGAGATACAGCGATATGGAAAACATTGAGGGTTGGCCTCTGGAACACACCCTTACCCAGGACTGAACCACAACCTAAGCATGTGCCCTGACAGGGAATTGAACCTGTGACCTTTGGTTCACCAGATGACGCTCCAATGAATTGAGCCACACCAGCCCGGACAGTGTCTTTCTTCATTATACATTGTTGTAAGTCAAAACTCACCACAAAATTTGTCTCTGTAATGATTTTTATTTTATAACAAAAGTAAATGCTACTAAATCATAGTTTTTTCCAGTTTATTTAATTCCAGCATAGAATATAAATATCCAATTAAAAATAGAAATTTCAGTAAAAAATTCTTTCCAAGTTCAATTGTAGATGTTCAAATTATTGCTGTTTCGGTTTGCTATTATTGGGATAAGTATTAATGACCTATTTGCAAACTTTTTTAAAGATCTGTTTCTGAAGGTTTTGTTGCAGTTCATCCATCCAGAAATTTGAGATATTTTAAATTTACTTCAAATAAGATTCCACCAAAATGTAAAGAACATAACTATATTAAAAGTTAAAATACTTTTTCAAGTAAGGTTGCTAAATTTAAGAGGGAAAAAAAGAGACCCAGTTAGGTTTGTATTTTACTGTAAGTATGACCTACACAATATTTGGTTTATATATAATTAACTAATATTTATTTGATTTTTATCTGAAATTATTTTATCTGTCAACAAAACTGCAGGCCACTAATTTATACTGTAATCTTTTAATGGCTCAGATACTTTTCAAATCCCTTTGATGATGGATGGAAATGAAAGAGAGTACACACTGCTCTGCTGATTTGTTTCTTAAAATATGTTTCATAACGGCTTCATCACAGAAATTCTGTTCCATTTCTGCAGAACAGAGTCGGAGAAATAAGCCTCCACAGGGAAGCTGGCCTGCCATTTCATGTGACATAGAGAAAGCTGAGGAGCCAAGAATAAGTTTTGCTTATTTAAATGGTTGAGAAAAAAACAGTGACACTTGTGACACATTTACAATTATATAAAGTTCAAATTTCTATAAACACAAATCTATTTTTTTTGAAATATACCCATGCTCTTTTATTTATGTAATAGCGATGGCTATATCCATTGTACAACAGCAAAGCTGAGTGGTTGGTAGTTATCACAGAAACAAATGGCCCGCAAAACTCTCTATAAAAAGTCAGCTGACCTTGTTAAAGTGTGTGAATTTTGACAACTACAGTTTCTATTTTATGTAAATAGAATATCTCAACTTGTTTCGAATCAATCATGTTTCATAATTATGTTCTTTATTTAACACAACATGCTTCTCTATCAAATATTATATATGTATTATCACTGTGAAATAAATACTTTGCCTTCTAATTAAACTTTTAACTGAATTTGAAATAGCCATGAAAATAATGTGAGATATATCTTTGAAAGAAAAAAATCTTCTGAATCTCTAATTTATACCCATATTTCTTTTTAAGATTTTATTTATTTTTAGAGAAATGGGAAAGGACAGAGAAAGAGAGGGTGAGAAACATCAATGTGCAAGAGATACATGAACCCCAGTTAGGGATCAGGCCTGCAATTCAGGCATGTGCCCTGACTGGGAATTGAACCAGTGACCTTTTGGTTCACAGGTCGGTGCTCAATCCCCTGAGCCACACCAGCCAGGGTGACATCCCTGTTTTCAATTAACTGATAGTCTTTCTCTCTCATTATAATAATATTAAAGTAGTCATTAATTTTTTGAAAAGTTCTGCATTTAATGAAACCAGAACATTAAAGATGGACAGCACTGCTCTGTATATGCATAATAAATCATGACAAAAAATGAGTATCATCAATTTAAAAAAATCATTTACTTTGAAGTCTTGTGTAAGATAATATGCTATTGAATATATATGTGTTTGTCTTTGCTATAGATTTTTTTTTAATAAAAGCTAATGCATATAAGGTGAGTCTTGATACAATAAGACACTTGAGTAAAATGAACACTCCTAACTCAAAAATTGAAAGTATCTCAAATTAAACTACAAATTGCTTTTCTGTCATAGATGTTAATACGTATGTAACAGAATGGCTTTTTTTTTGTTCCTTTTCTATGCAGCATGTGTGTGTATCAATTAAAGAAATCTTGATTTATATTCATGCTAATACCATAAATTTCCTATAGAATCTTGGAAATTTTGACTTTAAAAAGAAGCAATACTTCCTGGATGATGTGGTTCAGTGGATTGAGCCCTGGTCTGGTAGCTAAAGAGTCACCATTTCAATTTCCAGTTAGGGCACAGGGCTGGGTTGTGGGCCAGGTTTCTGGTGGTGGATGTATGAGAGGCAACCACACAACCACACATTGATGTTTCTCTCACTCTCTTTCCTCTTCCCTTCCCCTCTGTCTAAAAAGAAATAAAGTCTTTTTTTTTTTAAGAAGCAATACTGTAGGTAATTACTGTACTTATATACAAAACATTTGTATAGAAAAAATATTAAATGCTTAATTCGTGGACATACTTATGGTGGTAACAGTTATTTCCAATTTCAGTAAGAGGGCTTCCTCAGTCCTCAGAAACACCTAGGTAATTTATTTAGACTTTGAATATTCTACCAAAAGTTTTCAAATGTATTCAGGTTACTACATTAGTCATGACAACCCCAAATCCACGCAAGATATCACTCTTATTTAATTGATCAACTCAATTATAGTCTTCACTTGGTCCGACCAGATCAAGAGATAAAACTTAAAAAAGTTAAACACCTGACAATGTAAACAATAAATTTATAATAAAGTAAATGTCTATTCACATTACTAAAATAATTCATGCTAACTTCTAAAAATATAAAGCATTATCAAAAATCAAAATCTTGTGCCCTAGCTGGCGTAGCTCAGTGGATTGAGTGCGGACTGCGAACCAGGCATCGCAGGTTCGATTCCCAGTCAGGGCACATGCCTAGGTTGCAGGCCATGTCCCCTAGCAACCACACATTGATGTTTCTCTCTCTCTCCTTCTCCCTTCCCTCTCTAAAAATAAATAAATAAAATCTTAAAAAAAATCAAAATCTTTTTTATTTTTTCTTTACATACATAACAGAATACCAAGAATTCTCTTTCTCATTTCCTTTTTGTCTGCTCAATTCCAGGTCACAGAATATGTTTTAATGTAACAGAGAAGTCAACTTAGCTTAATTAAGAGTCTTGATTTTCTCTTAGTAGGAGCAGCCCTGACCAGTTGTCATAAAAATTGTTAGTCCTTTTAATATCTGTAGGTCTACAGTTGACACCTAATGATTTTGTTTGTTGTTTGTCTCATTTCTGGTAAGAGCAGTCAAACTCCATGTGTGTTTCATGGCAGCTCTGATTACACATCTCCATCTACATTTAGCCACAATAAATAGAAGCCTGTACCTACTGTGTATCTACCCACATCTCTCTTCTCAATGAAGGAAGTCCATTAGTGTGGGAGGCCACTCTGCATGGCATTGGCCCAGCTCCCACTGGGACACGTACAGGACCCACACCCACGGATGGGTTTTCCTGTGGGGAATCAGGCCTGCAATGTACCTAGGCCTCTATGAGTCTTGCTTTTTGCTAAAATGCCCTCACCCTGAATTGAGGACATTTAATGCAAAGCAACTTCCTAAAATCTGTGCTAAACCTTCCAAGAATGAGTGTTAACAGGCTCAACTACTCTTGCCTTTTCATTTGCAAATATCCCTCCTCTGTGATGTGATTACCAGCATCCTCTCCTTTATTTTCTATAAAAGGTAACCACCTAAAGTGAACCTGTGCATAGTTAATGAGGATCTTGTAATGTGCCCAGTAAGACAATAAAAGCTCATTGGAGTGAGGGCCAAGGATTTTGTTCCCCTTGACAGAAAAGGTAGGCCATCCATTTTCCTCCACAGGACTAAGTAGTCCATGTGAATGTCTCATATTCATCCATAATGACGTGGACCCCATGAGTCAGGGTCCAAAATCAGAGAAAACCAAGCTAACAGAGAAATACAATGCTGAGAGGTAGAGGTAGAAAAATACTGATGTCTATCTTTCTTCTTCTCAATTGTTAAAACAATTAAATATATATTCTTAAACTCTTCATTGCTGACTTTTAATAACTTTCCATAGACTGCTAATTATTAATTTCAAAGTTCAATTAATAGAAATTCATTTTTCATGTATTTAAATGATAAGAGAGTAAATAATACATATAATAATACTATATAACAAATCTTATACCTCTAAAATTTTGAAAACATAAGACTCTTCTGGGGGGTTGAAATTCCAGCAGAAAAGCTGATAACATAATCATTGGGGTCCATTTTTTTGATTCATACACATGCTACACAGGATTATTGATAGAATATCAGGAGAATTAGAGCAGGGGATGTGTGTGTATGTGTAGGGAAAGTCACTGATTTTTAATTTTGGTTTATATTATTAAGGTTAGATGCAACGATAATACAGGGTGGGGCAAAAGTAGGTTTACTTTTTTCATGTTGAAAATAATATAGTAATTAATAAATAATACAAGGATAAACTATGTTTTATGTACTCACAACTGTAAGCCTATTTTTGTGTCACCCTGTATGCATAAATTCTTGGTAGTTTTATCTCCCAAAATATTACAGTTTTTGCTCATTTCTTATACTGAAGAGAATGACTGAAGGCAGGAATCAGCTAGACCACCCACTGAAGGTCACAGGTGCATTTTAAGAAACATGTTATTCCAGGTCACTGGAGCAGGGGAAGAGAGTTTAAGGGTCTTAAATGCATCATTGCTCCACAAGTGACAAATACCACTTCAGTTCACCAACCATTGACCAGAAATAAGGACATGGGTCTACCTGACTGCAGTGGAGTAAGGATGTATGGGAAAACACCTGGATTTTCAGTGATCACTACTCTATATACCTGAAATCCAAGCAAATGTTTCCAGTCCTAAATAAATGATACTTCTTTTACATGATTCGGAACTCAAATAATAATGTAGTCCCTAACAAGCATGAATACCATGAGAAATAATTTTGCTTTTAAGTATTTCAAAGGTATTATGCAATTATGTAATTAACATAATTAATTCAATTACATAATTAGCACAATATTCAATTATATAATTAGCATCATATAATTGTAAAATTAGCTTAATACATCAGCAACAGTTACTACCATATCAAAAACTGTCTTATGCATGTTTTCTTTTCCCTAGAGGATGAAATATTTCCAATTTTTTCCATGGGCACATAAAATCACTTCTTCATCAGTCTCATAAATGCATGTAAAATTATCATTTCTTTTGAAACATCAAAGGAGAAATTAAAGAAGTTCATTGTGATATGAACATGGACAATTGAAGGCTATTTTCAGTAAATGTATGCAAAAATTCTTGATTATTAAACAGATATGTTAAGATACTGTAATAGTTTTTACATTTTATACTATCATTTATAAATATGTAAAATTTTATTATTTGTTTGAAATTTAAATACTTTAGTATTTGAAATTTAAATACTAAGTATCTATTACATTATTTTTAACAAGTAGAAAACCTGAAATCAGTGGTCCTGACTCTACAGTTTTACAAACTAGAGGAAGAATTATAAGATAATTTCACAGAAATCTGACAATTACTATATAGTTAATAAAAGCATCACAACAACAAATTTCTTTCATATAAAATTACATTGCAGGCTGTAAATAGGAAAGTGTATATAGTAAATTACTGGTTTGGTTAACATTATTTTAGCACTGGTATCATTTTATATATTTTTATGGAAAAAAGCATGTTACAAGTGATTACTAATCAGTAAAAATTACTAGTACCCAGTAAATTTACTAGGTACTTAATTAATTAATTTACTAATCATAAAAAGAAAGTAAATTTACTACTTACTTAATTAATTAGTTTTATATATTTATTACTGTGATTTGACAAAATGGATGAAATAAAACTAGTTGCTATCTATGCAGTCATGTATAACAATTAAATAGGACATAAAGATTTATTCTTGAAAAGACTAAACAAAAATAAGAGTTATTAGAGGTAAGTAAAGAATTTTTTGATATAAATTTAAGACTGTTAGTGTCAGTTTATAGGCTTTATAGATTAGCTAACCTGTCACAGTTATTTTAGCAGAGAAGGATACGAGGAACCACAGAAAGGTACTGATATAATATTTAATGGACATGTTTAGATAATACTGTAGAAATAGGCAGTACTCTTCTTACTCTTGGACAGTGATGCTCACAAAAAAAATATAGTGCTTTTATTTGCATTTTATAAATTAGCTCCATTTCTACCTTTTTTGGACTGTGGAATGGAATCTCTGCTAGGCAGCTTCACATTGAATTGGCTAATTACCATGCCACTGTTATTTACTGAAACTGCCTACAGGAACAAAATTCACTGCATTCATCTGAGGGGAACACCACAGCTGATATTCAAAATTATTAACTATGTAGACATAAATGATTTTATATATAGAATAGCATATACTTTATTAAATTTTAACACCTGGATATTGTTGAATGAAGTATTAGCTAAATCCAAGCCATGATATGACTAAGAAATACAGATATATAAAAAAATGGTTACCAGCTATTTCAGATTTTCAGCTATATATTCATTTATTAGAATGTAAATTATTGTGTTGAAATGACTAATATTTATAATAATGTAATTCAATTTGACTTTAGAAAAGTAGTGTTATACTTTAGAATAAATTTCAAGCATATTCTAGACCAGAAATAAAAGGGTTTTTTTTAAGATTTTATTTATTTATTTTTTAGAGAGGGAAGGGAGGGAGAAAGAGAGAGAGAAACATCAATGTGCGGTTGCTGGGGGCCATGGACTGCAACCCAGGTATGTGCCCTGACTGGGAATTGAACCTGCGATGTTTTGGTTCACAGCCTGCACTCAATCCACTGAGCTACGCCAGTCAGAGCATCAAAAATAAAAGTTTTTATTAAACTAAATATGTACTATTGACTGTGCTTTTATAATAAATATTTTATATCCTTTGAAATAATTATTTTGTCTAAAAGTTCTTCTTTTGTTCTTTTTTTCTCCCTTCCTTTCTTCTTCCTGCCTTCTTTCCTTCCTTTTTCCTTTTTTTCATATATGTATTCATCAGTTCACTATTCCAAAATATATAAGGCATTCATTATGTACCAAGGTCTGTATTAGTGCTTAGGAAAACATAGATGAAAATATAAAAATTTGTAAGGAACTGACAAAGTAGTTGAATTTATGAGTTACCTTCAATTAATTTGATGAATTATCCAAAGTAAAATCATCTATTAGACAAACAAAGCAAACAACATTCTTACCCCAAACCCAGAAGTGCTTTTCTATTCCTAACACTGGTTGCAATATTTTACAGCTTAAAGCTACTGGGACTAATATTACTATTTGATTTCACGTGTGCATGTTTTTTGTGCATATATGTATCCATTTCTGTTGATTATATACCTTGTCATAAAATAACTAGTTCATAGGTATGCTTGTGCTCAGCTTTTATAGACATTGTTACATAATAGTACCAAGCAGATGTACTCATTTACATCCCCAATAGCAGTGAATTAGTAGTTCAGCTAAACATCTTTCTAGCCTCACTGACTTCCATTTAGATAAAATCAGATATATTAAATTCTACAGCATGCAATATTTTGAGTAGAGTTTCATCCGCACAGCATACATTGCTGGTATTTATCCTAAATGTGTCAGAATACATTCTTATATATAAACATAGATGCTATGCATTTTATAGACCCAGTCAATGTAGATATGGGCTATTCACAGATTTGGGAAATTATAAATTAAGCTAGTATAAATACTCATAAAAACTTGTATGGACATATATTTGTATACTTTTGTTCTCTTGGGTATATATCTAGGAGTTAGATTTCTGATTCATAAAGTATATGATTAACTTTATAAGAAACTGCTAAATGGTTTTCTAAAGAAGCTGTATCACTTTTCATTCCTAAGCAGCAATAATTGAGAGGTCAGTTCTTTTCATTTTGTCAAAACACTGCATTGTTAGTGATTTTAATTTTATGTATTCTAATCAATGTTTAGTAGTATCTCATTGTTGTTTTAGTTGAATTTTCCAATGACAAATAACAAGCAAATTTTCATATATTTATTTGTATCTGTTCATATTCTTTGGTGAAGTGCCTCTTCAAATCTATTGTCCATTTTTTAGTTTATATTTATTGTTCCCTATTAAAAGTTATTTAAATGTTTAGATACAAGTTCTTTGTCAAATATGTGATTAACATATTTTTCCACCTTCTGGCTTGTCTTTTATTATCTTAATAATGAGTTATATAAAGCAAAGGTTTTAAGTTTTGGTATGCCTAATTTATCTTTACAAAACCAAAGGTTACATATATTTCTTCCATGTGTATTTCAAGATGCATTATAATTTTACTTTTTACATTTAGGTCCATGGTCAATTCTGAGTTCATTTGTGTGTGTGTGTAAAGGGTGAGTTACATGTCATGGTTCATTATTTTGGCATATGAAAATCCAATTCTTCCAGTATCATCTGTTGAAAGGCAATCATTTATTTTAGTGCATTACCTTTTCAACTTTATGAAAAATCAATTGACATTTTTTGGTGAGTGGGTTTATTTCTGGGTTCTCTATTCTGTCCCATTGATCTGTCTCTACTTTTGTGAATACCATACTTCCTTGGTACTATAATTATAGAGTAAGTTTTGAAATTGGGTTTTATGAGCCTTTAGATATTATTTTTCTTTCTTAGAATTATGTTGGCTACTCTAGTTTCTTTGCTTTTTTATATACATTAAAATTATAGCATCAATATCTACTTAAAAACTTACTGTTCTATTGATTAAGATTATAGTCAAACTATAAATCAAAGAGCAGATAATTGGCATCTTAAAATTCTTTCTTCCAATTTGTGAACATTTTCAGTTTCTTTACTATATATTTTTATTAATTTTATTAGAGCTTTTTAATTTTCAACATATGAATACTGCACATGCATTTTTGATTCATTAAAATATTTCATTTTTAGAATGCAATTATAAAGGACAATTGTTGTTTGAATTGAGAACAGAGAATAACCAGAAGGGAGGTGGGAGAGAGGGTAATAGAGGGAAAAGGGGAAGGGTTTCCAGGAACATCTGGGATCTACAGTGGGAGGTGGGGATGTCTGCAGTGGGGGGTGGGGTGGAGGGAAAATGGAGCAACTTTACTTGAACAACAATTTAAAAAGTTAGTAAATAAAATCTCTGTGCCATAGCTTTTTGTTAAAGTGTGTGGTACTTTTAATATCTGGCTAACAGTTAGTTTGCTTTGCCATCTGCTTGCTTTCTGGGGTGCTTAAAGTTTTCATGTCTTGAGTCTAGAATATTCTTTATTTTAATGCTAGTCTTGCCCATCACTTAACATGTAATATTTCTCTCATTTTTACTTAATCCCCAGGTGTTCTCAAATTCTGTTAATATAGCTGGTCAGAATTTGCACTGCTCCCAGCTCTGAGTAAACTGTTAGGTTTTAGTTTAATCATCTCAGTAATATTTCATTATCTTTTAGACATTTTTTCCCTCATTTTGTAAGATACTGGGTTGTGCCAAAAAAAAAAAGGGAACCCTAGTGCATTGCTGGTGGAAATGCAGACTGGTGCAGCCACCATGGAAAATAGTATGGGAAAAAAAAGGGTTTACAGTTGTGAGTATATGAAGCACATATTTATTCTTATATTATTATTTATTAATTATTATATTATTTTCCATATGAACAACTGTAAACAAGCTAGTTGGCCCCACCCTGTATGTGTGTGTGTTATTTAATAGTTGTGGGATGGAAATACCCTCTTATGTCTTCTTGATTATGTTTACAGTCTCCTTAAATATTCATGCTGAAAAGTATATTGTACATAGTTAATGACAGTTTTCTTACCTTCACATAATTTTATTTTACACTCATTTACTTATCATTTTTCACATTTTCCCTTCTCAGAAACCCAACACCTAATATTAAAAACCCACAGAAACGTATATATTATGTTTTTCACTTGTTATTACTTTCTTTCATTATCTTTCCTGTGTATTTGCCTTCTCCAGCTTAAAACCAGGTTCTTTCCTATTGAGTCAGAGACATATCATTTCAAGCAGTTTCTCAACATTTCTGAGAATCAATATCACTATTTTATTGTTACTGAAATATGTGATACATATTTCATTTTAGATGGCATCCTAGCAGAAATGGCAATTGTGTTTTATGTATTATGAGAGTGCCAATAGATTGTAACTGTCTTGAGCACTTGGTTTAAAAATAATAAAGATTTATGAGGCATCTGCTAAGGGAGAAAGTGCCAGGATGTTTGGTAATATCTGCCATTATTGTGCCAAAAAAAGTGGTGACATGTTTGCTTGTCATATTAAGTAGGAAAACACCTTTTGTTACGTCTTCTTGATATCAAGTTTTTTCTTACAACTGAACTTTCAGTATGGTAGCCAATAATCGCATGTGACTAAAGTTTAAATTTAAATGAGTTAATATTAAATACAATTTAAAATTCAGTTGATGAGGTTCACCCACCACAATTCAAGAGCTCAATAACCACATGTGGCTACTAAAACCTTATTAGTCAACATATAGTACATTTTTATCATGACAAAAAGTTTTATCATCTGATAATATCTTAAAGAATTAATTTACAAATGAGTTTGATTGATCTGTAATTTGTTACTTAGTTTAAAATAAAATGTTGAACCACAAACTTCTCTTTGCTGTTTTTATTATTTAATTTTTTACTTGTTGTTCAAGTACAGTTGTCTCCCCCCTACCCTGCCCATCCCCACCACTCACCCTCGATCTTACCCCCTTTGGCTTTGTTCATGTGTCCTTTATACATGTTCCTTGATGACCCTTCCCCTTCTTTCCCCTGTTATCCCTCACCCCCTTCCCTCCAGTTACTGTCAGTTTGTTCTTTATTTCCATGTCTCAGATTATGTTTTGCTTGCTTATTTGTTTTGTTGATTAGGTTCCACTTATAGGTGACCTCATATGGTATTTGTCCTTTACCGTCTGGCTTCTTTTAATTAGCATAATGCTCTCTACATATATCCACGCTGTTGCAAAGGGTAGGAGTTACTTCTTTCTTTCTGCTGGATAGTATTCCATTGTGTAAATGTACCACAGTTCTTTGATTCACTAATTTACTGATGGGCACTTAGGTTGCTTCCAGCACTTGTCTATTGTAAATTGTGCTGCTATGAACATTGGGGTGCGTACGTTCTTCTGAACTGGTGTTTCAGGATTCTTAAGGTATAATCCCAGCAATGGAATTGCTGGGTCAAAAAGCAGTTCTATTTTTAGTTTTCTGAGGAAATTCCATACTATTTTCCATGGTGGCTGCACCAGTCTGCATTTCCACCAGCAATGCACTAGGGTTCCCTTTTCTTCACATCCTCATCAGCACTTGTTTTTTGCTGATTTATTTACGATGGCCATTCTGACTGGTGTGAAATGACATATCATTGTGGTTTTAATTTGCATCTCTCTGATGGCTAGTGATGCTGAGCATCCTTTGGTATGTCTCTGGGCCCTTTGTATACTCTCCTTGGAAAAGGACGGTTCAGTTCTTTTGCTCATTTTTTAATTGAATCATTTGTCTTCCTGGAGTAGAGTCACCAATTTACACCATACACAAAAATAAAGTCAAGATGGATACAAGACTTAAAAATAAAATAAGTAGTGACACCATAAAAGTCCTATAGGAGAACATAGGCAGGAAAATCTCAGATATTCCATGTAGCAATATTTTCACAGATGTGTCCCCTAGAGCAAGGGACATAAAGGAAAGAATAAATAAATATGACTTCATCAAAATGAAAACTTCTGTAGGGCTTAAGAAAACATCAGCAAAATGAAAAGGGAACCAACCATATGGGAAAATATATTTGCCAATGATGCCTCAGACAAAGGTTTGATCTCCCAAATATATAAAGAGCTCACAAAACTCCACTCCAGGAAAACTTCTTGATAGTAGATATATTACACATCTGATCACCTATTTGTAATTATCTTTATTTTATTCTCCCCTACCAAATGACATGATTTTTGACAGACTTCTCTACCTTTCATAGATAGTGGCTAACATTGTGGAAATTCATTAGATATTTCTGAAAAGGAAATTGTTAGCAGTATTTTGTGTCAAAATGACAGTGCCCTCATTAGCTTAAATACATGCCCTGTTCATCATTTGCAGGAGAAACTGCCTTTGTGTGTGAATTTAGATATTCAAACAACATGATAGGGGAGTTCTTTCATTGTATATGAATATCATTTTAGACAATGAACTTCTTAATAAAGAGCTCTAGGGTATAATAAAAATCAATCTTACAGAGTTTTAAAAGAGCTTTATGAATTGACAATACAGTCAATAAAGGAATATACTACATCATAGAAATGCAGTTGGTAAGTTGAACTTTATCTGCACAATTTATTTAAAAATATGCTAAATATTTAAACTTTAATGTATTCCTTTTTGATATGGTAACTATTTTACATCTACTCCTTATTTTAGGTTCTAGAAAATCTTTTGTGATGAACCAGAAAATAGTATTGCATTTAAGTTTTAATATTTTCCTCTTTGGGTTGCTTCATTCTCATAGTATGTGAAAAATTCATTTTTTGCTAACCAAATTCAATTTAAATAAATTACCTTTAGGATTTTCAGTGTTACTTTTTTAACCTAAGAGATAAAAAAAATGAGAGAAAATTTCCTATGCCTAGAAACACTTGCTCTTTCAATTAAGGATTCTTGATCTGTTTTATTTGAATTAATCACCCTAGAACTTCTGAATTTACTCCAAAATATTTATTGAGCATTTGACCTTCCAATTTTCTACTTACTGTTATCTCATTGTTATAGATGAATTTAATTTCTTAAAATTATTAAAATGTTTTGATAAAGTAGATGCTATAATTCTTATGCTCTCAACATTCCCTTTCATTGCAATAGAATAATATATGCATTTTATTATAATGTATAGAAATAGGCTAGAGAAATTCTTATGAAATATGGTCAGAAGTGAATTGTTTTAAAAATAAGAATACTTTTGGAACTGAGGATCCAATCAAGATTCTTAATCCAACAGTTTGTTGTTCCCTATATCAACAGTAGTAAATTACTGCAAAAAGGAATATGAATTGTTTGGGCCTTGATACACTCAAAAGGGATGTTATTTTTTCTTCTGTCCACATCTCAGATTTTCTCTGATATCTGGAAACACCTGATTGCTTGCACCTGATCTTCTCCTTCTCTGTTTTGTTTTTTAAGATTTTCCTTCTTTATTTTTAGAGACTGGGGAAGGGAAGGAGAAAGAGAGGGAGATAAACATCAATATGTGGTTGCCTCTTGCACACCTCCAACAGGACACCTGGCCTGCAACCCAAACACGTGCCCTGACTGGGAATTGAACAGATGACCCTTTGGTTCTCAGGCTGGTGTTCAATCCACTGAACCACACCAGCCAGGGCTCCTTCTCTGTTTTCTGTTATGGATAACATTCCTTCCTTCAGTATTTTCCAGTACATTCTATTTGCCAAGCCATAGAAGGCACTTGTGGATTATAAAAGAGCAAGAGGGAGAGCAAAGAAAACAAGGTTCTCTGTTACCATCTCCACTCATTGTGCCATAGTAATTTACAGACACAGTCATCCATGCCATGGCCCCAGTTCTTATCATATGGTTGTGCTTTTGTGTTCTAGTAACTTCTGCTGTTTCTCCCTCTTTGATGATGATAGGAACTTCCTGCTGTTGCTAATCTCTGGGTTCCCTTTTAAGTCTTCCCATCACATGGAATTTTTTCTTTGTATGAAATTTCCCCATGATGAAATATTTAGAGTAGTTTCTGCCTTCTTTCCTAAACAATTTGAAGTTTTATTTTTTTAATGTTCTTTCTGTGAGGGAATATATCATATTTAATTCAAATATAGGAAATGACATTTTCATTTTTATCAGCATTTATACTACATTTATATAACAATGCTATATAAACAAGTCACTTTTAAATCATTTTGAATATATAAAATTTTTTAAAAGATTTTATTTATTTATTTTTAGAGAAGGGAAAGCAAGGAGAAAGAGAGGGAGAGAAACATCAATGTATGGTTGCCTCTCATGTGCCCCCTTCTGGGGACCTGGCCTGCAATCCAGGTATGTGCCCTAGACTGGAAATTGAACCAGCGACCCTTTGGTTTGCAGGTCTGTGCTGAATCCACTGAGCTATGCCAGCCAGGGCTAGAACATATGTCAATATGTTTTCAATCCCTTTATATATGTATAACTAAATATAATATACTCCTTCAATAACTTGTTTTATTTATGTGCACATGAGTGTGTGTGTATATATATCAAAAACACACACATATATATACACATACTTTTAAATTCTGTTTAATATTCTATTTATTTTTAGACAGAAGGGAAGGGAAGGAGAAAGATGGGGAGCACCCAGGGCACCCAGGTATGTGCCCTGATTGAGAATCGACCAGGCATCCCTTTGGTTCACAAGCTGGTGCTTAATCCACTGAGCAACACTAGCCAGGGCTATATACATACTTTTTAACATGAATCATTAATTTTTCTTATAAATATTACTTTATAATATTTATTTGTCTGTTTTTTGAATTAAATTTATTGTGGTGACATTGCTTATAGGTTTCAAGTGTACATTTCTATGATACAAGTTCTGTATATTTCACTGTGTGCCCATCACCTATAGTCAAGCTATCATTTGCCACCAAATATTAAGCCCTATTCACCCCCAACTCACATCCCCTTCCCTCTGGCAGCACATTGTTGTCTGTGTCCATGAGTTTCAATTTTATATCCCACATATGAGTGAAGTCATATGGTTCTTAGCTTTTTCTGACTGATATTTACTTCCTATAATATCCTCAAGACCCTTCCATGTTGTCACAAATGGCAGTATTCCTTCTTTTCTGATGGCTGAGTAGTATTCTATTATTTACATGTACCAGATGTTCTTTATGCAATACTCCACGGAAGGACACTTTGGTTGTCTCCATATCTTGGCCACCAGGAATAATGCTGCAATGAATAAAGGATCATATATCTTTTTGAAAAAAATGTTTTCAAGTTTTATGGGTAGGAGAGGGACTGCTGGGTCATATGGTTACTCTAGTCTTAATTTTTTGAACAACTGCAGATTGTTTTCAAGAGTGGCTGTACCAATCTACATTTCCACCAGAAGTGAATGAAGGTTTCCTATTCTCCACAACCTCTCCAACACTTGGCATCACCTGTCCTGTTGATAATAGCTATTCTAACAGGCATGTGGTGGTATCTCATAAAAGTTTTGATTTGTATCTTCCTAATAGCTTGTGAGGTTGAACATCTTTCATATACCTGTTCATCATTTGTATGTCTTCTTGGGAGAGGCATGTGTTCAGGTCTTCTGCCCATTTTTAATAGGATTTGTTAATTAGTATTGAGTTATATGAGTTCTTTATATATTTTGGATATTAAGCCTTTGTGAGAGCTGTTCTTTGCAAATATCACCTCCCTTTTGGTCAGTGGCCTTTTTGTTTTGCTGTTGGTTTCTTTTGCTGTGCAGAATCTTTTTAGTTTAATATAGCCCCATTATTTATTTTTGCTTTCACTTGCCTTTGGGGTCAAATTCATAAAATGTTCTCCACAACCAAGCTCTATAAGTTTAGTACCTATGTTTTCTTATATGTAATTTATTGTTTCAGATCTTATATTTAAGTCTTTGATCCACTTTGAATTAACATTTTTATATATGAGGACAAATTATAGTCTAGTTTCATTCTTTTGCCTGTGGTTTTCCAGTTCTTCCAGCACCATTTATTGAAGAGGCTCTCTTTTCTCCATTGTGTGTTTCTGCTCCTTTATCAAAAATTATCTTCCCATATATATGTGCTTTTAGATCTATATTCTTAATATTATTCCATTGATCTGTGTCTATTTTTTCTGTAAATTCCATGCTTTTTTGATTATCATAGCTCTGTAGTACAATTTGAAGTCATGTAGTGTGATACCTCCAGCTTTGTTCTTTATCTCAGAATTGCTTTGGCTATTCAGGGTCTTTACTGGTTCCATATAAATCTTATAATTTATTTGTCCTATGCCTTTAGAAACTCACATTAGGTTTTGATTGAGATTGCATTAAATTGGCATATTTCTTTAGGTGATTTGGACATTTTAACTATGTTGATTATTCCAGTCCATAAACATAGAATATCTTACCATTTTGTTGTATTTTTTTTTCTACTTTTTAAAATAATGCTTCACATTTTATGTTAAGCTTACTCTCAAGTATTTTATTCTTTTGGTTGCAGTTGCAAATGGAATTGTTTCTTACATTTCTTTTCCTGAAGTTCTGTTGTTAGTGTACAGGAAAGCTTGAATTGTATTACATTGTCTTTGTGTCCTGCAGCTTTACTGTATTTGTTTATTGTATCTGATAGTTTTCTTTGGTTTCTTTGATAGTTTTGCCTTTAGAGGTTCTATGTACAAAATCATGTCATCTGCCAAAAGTGAAACTTTTACTTTTTCCTTCCCAATTCAGATGCCCTTTATTTCTTTCTCTTGCCTTATTGCTCTGACTAGGACTACCAGAAGCATGTTGAATAAGAG
This sequence comes from Tonatia bakeri, assembly GCA_004024845.1. Taxonomy (NCBI): domain Eukaryota; kingdom Metazoa; phylum Chordata; class Mammalia; order Chiroptera; family Phyllostomidae; genus Tonatia; species Tonatia bakeri. The sequence goes on from PVIA01001853.1 coordinate 136,906, forward strand.
CAGTGGGAGTGGTTATCCTTGTCTTGTTCCTGATTTTAGAGGAAAAAAATTCAGTGTTTCAAAATTGGGTCTAATATTTAAATGTTTGTCATATTTGGTGTTTATCACATTGAGGTACTTTCTCTTTTAATTTTTATTAATATTTTATTGATTATGCTATTATAGTTTTCCCAATTTTTCCCCTCTACTCTCCCTCCACCATGCCTCCACCCTCCAGCATTCCCCACTTGTTAGTTCATGTCCATTAGTTATACATATAAGTTCTTTGAGTTCTCTGTTTCCTATATCATTTTTTATCTCTCCTGTTCTACCTTATGCTTACTAACCATGCTTCTTCTTCTCTGTACTTTCCCCCCATTCCTCCCTTCCCTCCCTACTCTTCGCTTCCCTCTCCCCACAGAAATCCCTGTATTTGATGTCCATTTCTCTGATTCTGTTCCTCTTCTAGTTGTTTGATTAGTTTTTGTTTTCATTGTTTTTTTTTTTTTTTTGGTTCATTTGTCGATAGTTGTGAGTTTGTTGTCATTTTTCTGTTCATATTTTTTATATTCTTTTTCTTAGGTGAGTCCCTTTAATATTTCATGTAATAATAGCTTGGTGATAATGAACTCCTTTAACTTGACCTTATCTGGGAAGCACTTTATCTGCCCTTCCATTCTAAATGAAAGCTTTACTGGATAGAGTTATCTTCAATGTAGGTCCTTGCCTTTCATGATTTCAAATACTTCTTTCCAGCCCCATCTTGCTTAGAAAGCTTCTTTTGAGAAATCAGCTGATAGTATAATGGTAACTCCTTTGTAGGTAATTCTCTCCTTTCCTCTAGCTTCTTTTAGGATTCTCTACTTATATTTAATCGTGAGTAACTTAATGGTGATGTGACTCGGTATGTGCCTCTTTGGGTCCAACTTTTTTGGGACTCTCTGGGCTTCCTGGACTTCTCGGAAGTCTATTTTCTTCTCCAGATTGGAGAAGTTTTCCTTCAGTATTTGTTCAAATAAGTTTTCAATTTCTTGTTCTTCCACTTCTCCTTCTGGCATCCCTATAATTCAGATATTGGAGTGTTTTAGGTTGTCCCAGAGGTTTATAAAGACTCTCTTCACTTTTTTGAATTCTTGTTTCTTCATTTTGATGGATGTTTATTTTTCTTTTTTGTTCCAAATCATTGCTTTGAGACCTGGTTTTCTCCCTGTAACTGTTGGTTCCCTGAACATTCTACTTTATTTCGCTTTGGGTATCCATCATTTGTTTTTTCACTTTTTAACCAAGCTCAGTCAGATCTGTGAGCATTTTTGATTATCAGGGCTTTACATGGTCCATCAGATAGGTTGGCAATCTCCTCCTCACTTAGCTCTCTTCCCAAGGCTTTACTCTGTTCTTTCCTTTGGGCCATATTTCTTTGTCTTGGCATAGCTGATAGGTCATAAGGGGATGGGGCCTTAGGTATTTACCCAGGCGGAGTACCCCTTCTTGCTGCGCTGTGGCGCTGCCTGTGGGGGAGGGGCCAGAGAGGGAACAGTGTGGCTCACCTGCTTGTCTCTAGCGCACCTTTGAATGGACTATTGTGTGAGATTGGGAGTTTCTTCTATCACTGCAACCGCTGTAGCCACACCCACCTCTGAGTCCCCTTAAGTCAGCCCCTCCCACACAGCCCACCAACCTCAGCAGCTAGCCCTGCCCCCAAAGTCTACCATGTGCCTGAGGTTTTTCTGAGTCAGCACTTGTGGTCCACCACCTTACCGGTCTGGTTGTTCTGGTTGATTTTTTCTTTAATTCCTTTGTTGTCGAAGTTCCATGTAGTTTGATTTTCTGGTGCTTTTGGTTGTTTATTGATTTCAGATTGGTTGCTATCCTCCTTTTAGTTGTGTAAGGAAATGAAGGGTCTGTACCTACACCTCCATTTTGGCTGGAACTCCTACTTTCTTTCTATTACTATTTTATTGAGTGTTATAATTATAAATGGATGTTGTTATTTTATCAAATGTTTTATTTGCATTTACTGATCACATGATTTTTATTCTTTCTGTTGTTAACATGGTGTATTTCACTGATTGGTTTGCATATGTTGAACCATACTTGTGCCCCTGGAATGAACCCCACTTGATCGTGATGTATTATTTTTAATGTATTGTTGTATTAAATTTACTAGTATTTTGTTTAGGACTTTTGCACCTATATTCATCGCTAGTTTTCTTTTTTGTATTATCCATGCCAGGTTTTTGTTTCAGAGTTATGTTGGCCTCATAAAACATTTTAGGAAGTATTGTCTCTTCTTCAGTTTTTTGAAGAGTTTGTGAAGGATAGGTTTAAATCTTTCAATGTTTTGTAGAATTCACTTGTGAAGCTGTCTGGTTCTGAACATTTATTTTGGGGAGGTTTTTGATGGTTGCTTCAGTTTCCTCACTGCTGACCAGTCTATTTAGATTTTTCAGTTCTTCAAGATTTAGTCTAGAAAGGTTAAATGTTTCTGGGAACTTACCCATTTTTTCTAGGTTATTAAATCTGGTGGCATATAGTCTTCCATAGTGTTCTAGTATGATACTTTTTATCTCTGTTGTGTCTTTGATATCTTCTCTTTTTTCATTTCTGATTTTGCTAATATGTGTGTTTTCTCTCTCTCTCTCTTTTTTTCCCCCTTTGGGAAGTCTAGTCAGGGCTTTTTCAATTTTATTAATCTTTACAAAGAACCAGTTCTTTATTACATTAACTTTTGTATAGTCTTTTGTTCTCAGTTTCATTCAATTCTGCTCGAATTTTTATGATTTACTTTCTTCTGCTGACTTTGGGTTGCTTTTGTTTGTTTTCTAGATATTTGAGATGTAATTTAGGTTGTTTGCTTGGGATTTCTCTTGTTCCTTGAGATATGCCTGTAATAATATAAACACTCCTCTCTTACTGCTTTTGCTACATTCCAGAAGTTTTGACATATTTTGTTGTCATTCTCATTGTCTCCATATATCTTTTGATCTTATCTTTTATTTCTTTTTTGACCCAGTCATTGTTTAGTAGTATGTTGTTTAACCTCCACATATCTGTGGGCTTCATTACTTACTTTCTGCAGTTTATTTCTAGTTTCAAGGCATTGTGATCAGATAATATGCTTGGTGTAATTTCAATCTTTTTTAATTTATTGAGGCCAGTTTTGTTACACAATATATCTTCTATCCTTGAGAATATTCCTTGTGCACTGTAGAAGAATGTATATTCTGATGTTCTAGGATGAAAGGGTCCACATGCGTCAATTATGTCCATTTTACCCAAAGTGTCATGCAAGGCTGATATTTATTGATTTTCTGTTTAGATGATCTAACTACAGCTGTCAATGGAGTATTAAGGTCTCCAATTAGGATTGTATTTTGGTATGTTTCTCCCTTTAGTTCTGTAATTCCTTTATATAGTTCAGTGCTCCCTAACTGGATGCACATATACTAAGAAGTTTTATGTCTTCTTGATGCAGTGTCCCGTTTGTCATTGTAAAATGTCCATCTTTTCTCTTGTTAACTTTGTTATCTTGGAATCTATGTTGACAGATATAAGTATGGCTATACCTCCTTTTCTGTGGAAGTTATTGCCTGGAGAATTATTTTCCAATCTTTCACTTTGAATCTACCTTTGTCTTTGAAGCTTAGATTTGTCTCTTGAAGGCAGCATATGTTTGGGTTATTTTTTGACCCAATCTGCTATTCTTTGCCTCTTTGTTGGTGAATTCAGTCTATTTCATTTAGGGTTATTACTGATGTATGAGGATTTCCTATAGTCATTTTGCCTTTGTTTTCTGGTAGCTCTGTTCCTCCATTGGTTCTTTTCCTTTGTGTTTTTGCCTATTGATTTTGTTTGTTGGTATTCCATGCTTCTTTCCTCTGTTTCATTTTTAAGTTATATGTCTAAGTTTGGGGGATTCTGTTTGTGGTTGTCATTAGGTTTATGAAAAAAATTGCACATATGCCATAGTTTTTTTTTCTTTGTAATGCATCTGATCTCCATTGCCTTTTACCAATTCAAATTTTGACCCTCCCATTTTATGTCTTTATTGTCACAAGTTATTCCTATTCATGCTGTAAGTGTTTTTGGTGATTTTATGGTGTTATGACCTTTTGCTCTTTGTTTCAGGTAGAATAACTCTCTTGAATATTTCCTGCAGTGAAGGTTTTCTGGTGATAAATTCCCTCAATTTCTGTATGTCTGGAAAGATCTTTATTTTTCCTTCATATGTAAAGGATAACTCTGCTGAATATTTTATTCTTAGCTAGTCTTTTCTCTTTTTTAGTATTTTGAATATTTGTGTCTACTCCCTTATAACTTGAAGACTTTCTGCTGAGGAGTCCAATGATACCCTGATGGGCTTTCCTTTGTACATCACTATCATATTTGCCCTGGCTGATTTGAGAAATTTTTTTGTAATTAATTTTTGACAGTTTTAAAACCATGTACCTTGGAGAGAGCTTCTTTGGATTAAGGTAACAAAGTGTTCTGTTTGCTTCTTGTATTTGAGGATCTAGTTTTTTTCCACAGGTTTAGGAAGTTCTTGTCCACTATTTATTTGAGTAAGTACTCCTTCCCTTTTCCTTCTCTTGTTCTTCTGGAATACCTATAATTCTTAAATTGCTTTTTCTCATGGAGGCATATAGTTCTTATAAATCTCTTTCATTTTTTTAGTGTTCTTATCTCTCTTCCTCCTTCTGCATCATTTCTATTCTTTTCTCCATCCAGTCAGCTCTGTTTCCTATGCTCAGTAGTTCATTCATGATCCTTTTACTGAATGCTTTCAATACCTTTGGTAATCATTTTGTTCTTTAATTTGTTTTCTGAGTGCAGTGAATTGTCTTTATTTTCTTGTATCTCACTGAGTATTTTCAGAACTATAATTATGAATTCTCTTCCATTTATATTACATATTTCCATGTGTTCTAGTTTGCTTTTTGAAGATGTTCATTTTCTTTCTGAACTACCTGGCTACCTTGGTCATTCATGGTAATTGATGGATCTCTTCTTTATCTAGGCATTTATTTATTAATTAAACTTCACAAGCAGATTTTTATGAAAAGGTATTTCTACTATTTTCAGTAGGTTGCAAGTTTTTAAGCTCTGTGACATCCCAAAGCTGACCTCTGCAGCTGCTGTCAGTATAACCACATATAGCTGTGATGTTTAGTAGTTTTTTTTTTTTTTTTGCCCTCTCTATGATGGCGACTTTAGATCTCCACAGGGTTCCTCTGACCACATGCTCCAACAAGGGACCAGTCACAGAGGGAAATAGCAATTGTGACATAAAACTCTGGTTGGGACATAATATGATCCAAAGCCCAATACCAAGGGCCACAGGAAGTAAGTTTTGGGAGTCTAAAAGGTGTCAGGGCTCTGTGGCCTCCTTTCTTCATTCAGAACATTGACTACCTCGTAGTGGGGCAATGGACAGTCACAGCAGAACCCCTGCTTTGTCTGTGCCCAGGCTTCTTTGCTGGCTCAACCGCAGTTTGCACCACTCACTCCTGCAGGAGTGCCCACCAAAACTCTGCTCCTTTTGGCCAAAGGAAGAACTGGCTATAGCTGGTTTCCTCCTTTTTGTAAGCTGAGCCCATTGCTGACTCCAGGCTGCAAGGTTAGGACCATTTCCTGTCTGAGCTTTCCTCCCTTCTCACCTGCCCTGGTTGTTCCCATTTGCCCATCTTTAGATGCTTTAATGTACAGATCTCTCAGCCATGCTTGTGTGTTGAGCAGGGAATCCTTTGTTGAAATATAGCAGATAAATTTGTTAAGATTTCAGGGGAAGAGACCAAGGGAATCTCTCACATTGCCATTCCTCTGACACCATTGCTTTATGTTAACAAGCTCAAGAAGCATGCTTTGGATTTATTGTGTGACTAATGAAGAGAGGTGTTGTGATTATAATATTGCTAAATTTCTAATTTTTTATGCTAGTGTTATGAGGAGAATAAAAGAATAAATAAGTACATCTATATATAACATCTTTGGTGGACTCTTAGCTAGTCCTAATAATAGTGGAAGAATTATCAACATTTTTCCTAGCAAAATTATGGGAATTGTCATTAGAGAGCAAAATTTTAAAAGATTAATATAGAAAGTTTAGAAATAGTTTTATCTAACATTTTAAGTGCACTTGAGATGGTTTCATGAAAAGGATATTTAGATATCTCATCCAATTTGTATTTTTTAAATTTTACTTTGTATAAGAAACAAGCCTAAGAAAAGGAAGAGTAGTGATAAATGGCCATGTTTACAACTTGAAAAATAGCAATACATGTGTTGCAACTGATGTATTTGAAGTTTAATTATAAATGTGTAAAACATTATATATTATATCTCGATTTAAAGATATTTCTGAGGAAAATATGTTTTCTTTCAGAATATATTTATGATTAATAGGTACTTTTGATCATTGGGTATTATTGTGGAATGAGTTCTTTTTGCTGACCTTATAAAATCTGTAGTGCTGCTACCAAGTAGGAATGATTTTTATCATGACTCAATAAAAATCTTGTGTGATTCTCTTTGTGAAAAAGGTATCTAGGCTATACTTTTTGTTTTCTAAAATTGAAACATGAATATTTTTACTTCAGAGATTTAGTTAAATAGTCCAGTCAATTTTATCAACACACTGAAATCGATAAATACCTGAATATTTGTGAGGGTAGTACATAAAACTTGTTTATAAATTGTGTATTATATAGCCATTCTGACAGGTGTGAGATGATATCTCATTGTGGCTTTAAATTGCATTTCTCTGATATCTAGTGATGTTGAACATCTTTTCATAGGTTTACTGGCCATATGTATGTCCTCTTTGGGGAAGTGTTTATTTAGGTTCTTTGTCAATTTTTTTTTGGCATTGAGTTTGGTAAGTGCTTTATAAATTTTGGATATTAACCCCTTATAGGTGTATTGGTGAATATGTTCTCCCATTCTGTGGGTTGTCTTTTTATTTTGTTGCTGATTAATTCTGATGTGCAAAAATGTTTTAGGTTACATGGCTAAATCAATAAATCAACAAACAACAAGTGCTGGCAATGATGTGGAGAAAGGGGAACCCTTTTGCACTGTTGGTGGGAGTGAAGATTGGTGCAACCACTATGGAAAGAAGTATAGAGGAAAATACCTCAAAAAATGAAAAAAAAAGGATCTGCCTTTTTGCCCAGTGATCCCACTTCTGGGCATATATCCAAAAGAACACAAAACACTAATTAAAAAGAACATAATTCATGATCTCTTTTACTGAATGCTTTGAATACCTTTGGTAATCATTTTGCTCTTTAATTTGTTTTCTGAGTGCAGTGAATTGTCTTTATTTCCTTGTATCTCATTGAGTGAAGTGAATTGTCTTTATTTCCTTGTATCTCATTGAGTATTTTCAGAACTATAATCATGAATTCTCTTCCATGAATGCTAAGTTCATTGTAGCATTATTTGTAATTGCCAAGTTATGAAAGCAGCCCATGTACAGTAGTAGATAAGTGAGTAAAACAACTATAGGACACTTATTTACACAATGGAATATTGCTCAGTGATAAAAAAAAAAAAAGGAGAAAAGTTTACCCTTTGCAACACTGTGGATGGACCTGGAGAACATTAAGCTAAATGAAGTAAGCAAGTCAGAGAAAGACAAACACCATATAATTTCACTTTTATATGGAATCTAATGAGAAAACTGAACTAACAAGGAAAATGAGGAAAGGCTTATAGGTGGAAAGCAGGATGACAGCTAGTGTGGGGCAGGTGAGGGGGTGGAGGGATAGAGCCAACAGGAAAAAGGATTCATGGACATGGACAACAGTGTGGTAATTGCTAGGGAGAGGAGAGTATAAGGGTTCTAAATGGTAATGGAAAAAATACAGTAAAAACTTAAAAAAAAAGAAACTTAAAAAAACAGTATTATATAGGTCATATGTAAGCTTTTTGGAGCAAATTTTAAGACAAAGACAGTTTCTTTTTATTTATTATTATTATTTTAAAAATCAATTAATTTGTTTTTAGAGAGGGGGAGAAAGTGAGAAAGGGAGGGAAACATCAATATGAGAAAGAAATATCTATTTCAACAAATGCCCCAACCAGGGACGGAAACTGCAACCCAGGCGTGTGCCCTGACTGGGAATAAAACTGGTGACCTTTCAATTTACAGGATAATGTTCAACCAACTGAGCCACATTGGTTAGGGCTAAAGCCAATTTCTTTTAAAATAAGTGTTTGGAACATACCATTTCTTCAAACACACAGCCCAGTGTACTATATTTGATCTGTAATTTCAGGCTCACAAGAACTGAGAAGAATTCTTTGGGCAAGGGCACCTTCCCATGCAATGGTGACAGGTATCTAAGTGCTTTCAGTGTCGAGCCAGTTTGGAAAAGGTAGCACAAATATGCCCTTCTCTAAGGGATTAACAAAGAGTTAATAAAAAACATAATATTTTTTCAGAATGAACTGTGAGTCAGGAAACCATATGAAAGTCTTTTGCTAGACTTCACTAAGGGCAGTCCTGAGACAGGTATTTTTTTTTACTGTGTGTGCAAGCAATCTATAAATCAAGGTAAAGAGAACAGAAATCCTTCATATTTTACCAGAAGGCTTTCATTCTCTTTTGCAGTTGAGATAGGTGATTTTGTCCATTCACCTACACTCACTCCCTCTTTGGTCATGTGGACTTGATACCATCTAGGAAACCATCCTAATCCCTTTTCTCAAAACACCCTATTCTGTTAAATTAGATTCTAACACACTTTGTAAAATTAGAGCACATGAATCAAACCAAAGTAACCTGATTTTTCCAGGCTGTGGTGATCACTTCATAGATTAGCCACGGAGAAGAATAAATGAGGAGCAGTAAATATGTTGTAGAGCTTGTAACTCATTTCACATATTCCCATGGGAGCAGCAGAGGGTGGAGCAACTGCCAATATTTTAATAAAAAAAGACTAAGCGTAACTTGGTGCAGCTTTAATGAGAGACAAGAAAGGGAGACAAGCATACAAAACAGGAATTTGATGAAATCATTTGGACCAGGAGTGGAGGCAGAGCTTTGTTAGCACATCTTTGAGTATTTTAAATCTCACAAGCCAATATGTATTATTTCATTTAGTGTTACATAGATCAGGTTGTTTTTATTTCCTTTAAACTGATGTGAGATTTAACTGGTAAAAGTTTTTTTAAATTATTTTGTTTCTCTTTTCACCTTTCAAGCATGAATATTTAATGTAAGATATATTATAAAACTATTATTCTAGTTAGAGTCTCCATTTTATAGAGGGCCTTCATAAAATTAAGTGCTTTTCTGATTACATATTCATTTTCAAAGGTATGTTAAGAAAATAACTTTGACTTTATGTTTATACATTGATGTTCTGGGCTATAATTTATCTGCTGAGTTACAGAGATAAATAAAAATGAAATGTTCACATAACATTTTACTTGTTTTCTACAGGGATGATGCCCACTTAGACTGTGACGAGACTGAAGCTCCATACCTTAGTCATTATGAGGCGGCTCTTTGGTAGGCAATTAAACTCAAGCCTTCTAAATTATATTAACAACAATATTTCTTGTGTATAATTGACAATTAAAATCTTTTTAAAAAGAGAATAAAGACAATATTTTAGAGATATTTGGGCCTCAGGCATCTGTAACACAGATATCCAATATGTATAATTTTTAAAGTTATACTTAAAATGTAAATTGAAACAGAAATAAGAACACATGTGTCCACTGTAGAAGATTTAAGTTACAAAACTTAAAATTCTAACAACAAAAATAATATTCCTTGGGATAATTTATTATCACATAATGAAACAAAAATACTCAGGTATCTTTTTCTAAAATGAAATATACATGTAGCTTCTTCATATACAAAAATAGGAATATCTGAAAATAACTTCAAAATAATAGAATGAGGAGATAAGGCTGACGAGAAAATACATGCAAAATATTTCAAGTATATGTCCTTCTAATAGTGAGGCACAAATTAGAATAGTTTTTCTTAAAAACGAGGGAGTTTATTGTTCTAACTTGATGAAGATTCTTCTATTTTAAAATTAAAAATAAATATATTTGGTGACCAAAAGTCCCTTTGTCCATCAAACTGGCTTTAATAATTAATGACTTAATATTAAGGAGCTCAAATGATTTCACTGAGGCTCTTCCTCTTTTACTTGATATTTCTGGGTTACTTTTCTCTAGAGAGTTTTTGCCTCCCCTTTTCCTACTTTAGTAGTTTGGTTTTCAAAATTCTGGAACCATTGTTACCAAATGCTCCAACAGTATATCATGAGGGAACATTTACAGTGGTGGCAGTGGGGAAAAAAGAACTCTTTCAACACATGGATATTAATCTCAGAGAAAAATCAGAAGCCTGTGTTTGGTCCTCCTTGAGTCATGTGGCTATCCCAGGGTCAAACATCTTAACAGACATAGAAAGTAATGTAAGTAGCCAGGCTGGAGTCAAGATTCTTCAGCGGAGTTAGTTTGGGGGAGGGGCCAAATGCCTGATAGCATAGGCAGAATCAACTGAAAAAGAGAAGACATTTCCTCCAAGAAAAAGCGAATTGCTAATAATAGCATGTAGGGCTTGCAGGAAAAAAAATGTTCACTGTAGATAACACATTGGCCAACACATTCTTATAGAATGAATTAGTTTTAAGAAATAAGAATATGTGAAAATGAATCTTGAAATAGTTCAAAAGTGTGAAACTGTGAAACCCAACTGGAGAACGCTGAGGTGTCTGCAAACACACACAGAATCATCTGGTGAGAAACAGCATCCCAGGGCTGACGAAGCCTTTACCCTCTCAACATCTGTTCTCAGAATCTGCGGAGGGCGGGAAAAAGGTTCTTCAAATTCACAAAATCCTATTATGGCAACAACAAAAATCTATAAGGATGAAATAGAAAACAAAGAAGTATTTTATAAAATGTGTTATAAACTGATGGATGAAATAGGGCCAGTGGCATGGATACATGGAACAGTGGAACAGATTGACAGATCCAGAGGGGAGTAGGGTGGGGGGAACTGAAAGAGATCAGCCAAAGGATATATATATAGCCCGTGGACACAGACAGCAATGTGGTAAAGGCCAGGTGGAAGAGGGAAAAGGGGCAGGGGGAATGGGAGACATCTGTTAACAGAATCAACAATAAAAAAATGTGTTATCATTTATTTTACCTGTTTTCATTGTTATTTCTGAAGGCAATATCACATAGAGAATGAAATTTTAATTAAAATTAAACATTTAGAAATGAATTAACAATAAAGAAAATGAAAAATAATTTTTTTTCATAAATATGGACATCTTAATGGTTTCTAAGAATGGAGAGAGAAGGAAGCATCAGTATGATGTACAGGACAGAATATGATTGGCTTCTCAGTGAATGGTGAAAGTAAGAAATTTGGAAGATGCAATTGAGGATCAGAAAACCTTAGCAAAGTTTCATGTCAAGTGGCCTAAAAATTAAAAATGATAAATCACTGGATTAAGAGCAGTGTAGCTAGATAAAATGTGTATATTGTTTATCGCTTCATGTTGCAATCACATTACATTTATTATTATAACACTCTGTGTTAATTCTTTATTATCAATTTAAAATTTGTCAGTGTTTTAAAGGCCATCATCATATTACTACTCTTCTCTAAAAAATTCAATTATGCTATTTTAAACATCCTTATTTAGGTTTTTCTTGTTGTGTTTATAATTCAAGGTAAATCTGTCATAGCTAAAATCCATTTCCTTAAAGAATAAGAGTAAATAAATGTAGTTGGTTTAATTTTAAATTCTATCTCATCCAAATTTTCTTTTTAAAGCATTTTATTGTCCACTTGTATTGCTTATTTATTAAAAAGACCTACCAAGAGAACTTATATTAAAGACAAAGTTTTAGCTTTAGAGGGAATTATTTTAGAATATTGCCAATATTAAATTTTCATGACCGTCCCCAATAAACAGAATAAATTTCTTCTATCATTACTCTCCAGACCATTCAGGCTGTATAAGTAATATTTGCTCTCAACTGTAATGCTGCTGTTCTTCACAAATGCTTGTCCTTTGTAAGGTTCTCAATGAGAAGTTACTTCAAGCTTAATATCTGAATGTATTCTGCGTATATGCTCATGCTTTCTATTTGATTAGTGAAAGGTTACTGTAAAGAGGCTCCTGGGAATTTTAAGAAAAAAATGTCTTTGGTTAATGTGAAAATAACGAAGGTCTTCATAAGTTTGAGAATGACTGTCAACGTCCATTACATCTCTCATAGTGTGCAGAGACTTGAGGCTCCTTCCATTTTGTTCTCCTCAGTTGTCATGTCTCATGTCATATTAGAAACCTATTTTCATATTTTTAGTTGAATTTTCTCTAAAATGAGTGGTTAGTGGTAAGTACAGATATTAGTAGTTTCTTGAATATATGTTACTACATTTACTATGCCGTAAATGTAATTTAAGATCTTGGATGTCAGATATTAGAAAAGCTGCCAAAAAGTAATACTTATTCCACAAATCTCACTAGAACTCTTTTGGGAGTGTGAAACCAGGGTTGTAAAGTAAAAAGTCTACATTCTTACCAATATTAGAGCAGCTAAAGTTTCTCCTGAAATTGATAGGGGGCTTAAGACTTAGAAAATTTTAGCTCAAAATAAATAGCCACAAATCTAGCAAGTAATGTGTATGTTAAGCTTTTTGTTTCAGAAACTACAGATAAGGCCCATCTGGCGTCTGGGAAAAAGTGGCTGACCTTGTGGAGCACTGACTAGAGATACACAGCCTTGGAGACATCTGAACCTCCCTGCCTAGAAGAAGCAGGCAACTACCCCTCCCCCTTGGAGACAGCTAATTGCCAAGTGCTGCTGCAGCTGCAAAAACTTCAAAGACTCTTACTGATTCCTGCTTGTCTTTTCCCCCAACCCCCCTTATAAAAGATCTGGCCAGGAAAAACAAAAGGGGAGATGGTTTTGTTAGAGTATGAACCTGCCATCTCCTCAAATCGCCGGCCATCTGAATAAAGCACCTATAAAAGATTCAGTCACTGTCATTGCTTATTGGATTTGGTAATGACAGGCAGCCTGAGTGCAGGTGTCTTTTCCGGTTACAAAATTACAGCTGAGCTTCCTCCAGGAGCAGTTTTAGGTTGCCCCTAGTGCTCTACCATGTGACTTCTCACTGAACAATGGTAAAGTCTAAATGTTTCATTTCTAAATTGCTAAACTTCTTGAGAGCATTGCCAATCAAGATCAAAGCTGTTACTTCCATTAGGGAAAAAGAAACTTGTCAGGTCATACAATGTGATCTAGGTCAGAAAAACCTTAGCTCTGTGAAGTACGCACTCACAGTTGGATTTTTGGGGATGAACTCAGAAATGCCAAAATGTTTAGGGGTTAGAAGACATCACGTAAACAAATAGGTTCTCCCACATATGGTTTTAATAACAAATCTTAACTATTGGTTGTCAAACACATTTTATACTCAATAATCTGTGAAAAAGAATATAAATGGAGCCGCTGCCTAATAGTCAGATCCACCACCCCAGAAGAATTGTTTGCTTGTCTTACTCCCCCAAACCTTTGAAATCTTTGAACTGAGCAACATAACCTTTGGATTGGGCCAAACCAACATTGCATTTCTTTATTTTTTTTTTAATTTAATCTTTATTTTATTTTTTTTACCATATAGTCCCATTTTATCTCCTACCCCCAGCAATCATCACATTGTATTTCAAACGGAAAAGCAGACATCCTGATTACTAGACTGAAAATTAAAGACATCTTTAGGGTTAGCATTACCATGTGTAACTAACAATAATTTAGCCTATTTGCACCAAGACTTTCCGTTCCTTGGCTTATCAACACCAATAAAAATTTCTTCTTTCATGTAATTGTTTTCCTTTTTTTATAAACATCCTTTGCTTTTACCTTCCAGTATGAACACTATTTGAATTTCTGCCTGAATCAGTGCTTCCCAGAAATGCAATTATTTTTTATCTCAAAACACTTGTTTTCTCTCAATTTGGCTTTTTATTTTTAGGTTAACGCATCACATCTTTACATTTCAGTTTTACCTAAACATTATTAAACACATTCCTAGTTTCTCATGTACATGAGCTACAGAAGTAAACTAACTTCACTTGTTTCCTATAATCAGTAGAATTAACCAAAATGAAAGTGCTTTTTGAGAGTAGCATCTCCTCTATTTATATAAAAATATGAATATAGCATTCAACTTAATATAAGTAATTAAAATTTACTTACACATTTTATAGTAAATAAATACTCCTATTAAGAGAAAAATATCTTTTTGGTATGTTTCTGATTATCTAATAACATTTTTTAATATTTTAATCATGTTATTTTAGCACTTTAATCCCAAATGTGTTTATAGTACTAATCTCTTAAGTGATTGGAAAGGTTTTAGGGAGAATGAATCTATGCTATAAATTTTTTCAAAATTTTATCAGAATACAGAAGCTACATTCAGTGGTGATTGCTGTTCACCAGGGCCATAGGTCAATCAAAGCAGATCCCTGACTTGCCTTCACTGGTCAATTTTGTTTTCACATTTTAAAGGTAGTGGAAGTTCTAGCCAATTGGCTTAGTTAAAATAATGACAGGGTACAGGGGAACATGAAAAAGATGACCCAAAAAGAAAGCATGTGGTGTTAGTTGAATATCTTAAAACCCTGTAGGTTTTCAGAAGACAGACCAGATCCAAAGCACAATGATGTAATTTAGCAACTTCTACTGACAGAATTCAGCCAATCTGAATTTAACTATGGGTCACAAAGGAAATGTTCCCCTAAGAACACAAATTAAATCACTCAGCTGATATGAAATAGGCTTACTGACAATGTGAAGTATTAATTATCTAAGGTTTAAAGTCAGTGATACAAATTGAGTTGCAATATAAGTAGTTTATAAAGGTTTCTTTTCTTGGCAGTTAACTATAGTTATAATTGGATAGTTTTACTTGCTTCAAGAGGAAATTAGTAGCTATGTGATTAATTTAATAACCTCTTTTAAAAAATACAGTTTATTTTAATTTATTTGGTGTGTAGACTTAAAATTGCTTGGTAGTATTTGAAAGACAACTATAAAGAAATAGTAATATAAGATTTTATAAGCAAAATAATATAGTTAAAATAATTTAATTGTTAAAGATATAAAAATACTATCTTAATAGAATAAAGGCCACAATACCTATTATTTCTTATGCACAATAGTTGTTAATACATTGATTTTGTTTTTAAAGCATTTTAAAATTTGATTTTCAAACTGAAAATTATAAAGAATAGAAGATATTTCACAATAGTTAAAGGGAACAAGAAAAAAGTCACAATTTTTGTAAGTATTTTACATTTTTATTAGTCTAATTTTCTAGTTTTCACAATGTCTACCTCTTTTACAAAGTCATAATTGGCTTAAAGTATCTAGTTAGTGTAAGATCAGGGTTAATTATAACTACATATCAACACTGCAATATTCTCTATAATTGTCATTAGCACAATGTATTTGAATCAGGAAGCACAGTATACAAAACAGATAATTATATCTTTAACATATAGATAGTTTTCTCTTTCCTTATTTCTTTCCTTCTGTCCATTCCCACCCCATCCCTCCGGCAACCACTGATCCACTTTCAATCACTATGCATGTATTTACATTTCCATATACATGGAATCATACAGGATATATGCTCTTTTCAATGGTTTTGATCAGAGTTATTATTTTGAGATTCAGCCATGTTGCTACATGTATCAATTTTCTATTATTAATGCTGAGTATGATTCCACTATGTACATTACAAGAGTGAGTTTATCGACATCATAATCATCTGTCAATGGACATATGGACTGTTTCCAGTTCTTCACTATTACAAACAAAAGTGTTACATTTTTGTATAGGTCTTTAAGTGGTCATACACTTGGATGCCTTATTTATGCAAGTGAAATAGCTTGATCTATAGTAGATGTGTGCTTAACTGAAGTATAAATAAACTGACAGACTTTCCAAGTGTTTATACATTTTACCCTCACACCAGCAGTGTATGGGTCTCTACCACCTATATCCTCACTGGCATTTGGTACAGTAAGTCTTTTTACTTTTTGCTTTTGAGAGGTTTACTAACCTTTCATTGTGGTTTTAATTTGCATTTACCTAACCACTAATAATATTATGAGGCATATTGCCATGTATTTATTTGTTATCTATGTCTCTTTACAGGTTTTTATTGAAATTTTTAAAATTACTGTATTTTGTGAATTTCTTATATGTGCTTGATAGAAAGAGTTTATCATACACATGATTTATAAATGTTTCTCCAGCCTGTGATTTGACTTAATTCTCTTAACATTTTCTTTCAAAGAACAGAAACTACTAATTTTGATGCACTTCAGTCTAGCAATGTGTGTTTTATGGACTATGCTCTTCATAGCAAATCTAAGAAATCTTTGCCTAATCTGAAGTTTACAAAGATTATATCCTAGGTTTTCTTAAAAAAATGTTACAGCTTTACATTTTGTATTTAGGTACATATATTACCCACTTTGAGTCCTTTTCTGTTTATGACTTGGTGTCTGAATTGAAGTTGATTTGTGTACAATATTATATTGTTGCAGCATCATTTGTTGAAAAACTATCAATTTTACTACACACATTTTGAAGATTTGTTATTGGATATTTAAGTGTTTAGGATTGCGCTGTTTATTTGCTAAATTGACCCTTAAATATTGAGAAGATTTTTATCCATGAAATATTCTTTGATCTGAAATTTCCTTTGATATTAAAATAGCTAATCCAGCTCTCTCATGACCACTGTTGACATGGCATATTTGCCACATTTTACATATGACTTAATTTTGTTTATGTCTCAACTGGCTTTCTTGTATGCACTATATAGCCAATTTCTGGTTTTTGATCCAGGCTGACAATCTCTTCCTGTTAATTGGGGCACTAGATCATTTATTTTTAATGTAGCTTTTGCTATAAATGGATTTAATTCTACAAGCTAACTATCTGTTTTCTATCTGTCCCATTAGTTCTTTGTTTCAATTTTCCTTTAGTTCTAATTTTTTTTGTTGAGTATTTTTTATAATTCAATTTTATCATCTTTATTGGTCTATTAGCATATATATATTCCAATGTTAGTGGTTGTTTTAGGGTGTATGGTATACAACTTCAAGTTATCAGAGTTGAACCTTAAGTGAGAGTAAACCATCCCATATATAAAACCATCATAACAGTAAATTTCCATTTCCTCCCTTCTTAACTTTTGTGTTATTGCTATCATACACTTTACTTCTACATGTACTAAAAAACTCATTATTTTTATTTTTGTTGAAACGATTATATTTTAAATACATTTTCATAAGAAAAGTAATTATTTTATTTATATATAGTGTATTGTGCTATTTTTTCTTGTTTAACATCATATATTTTTCTATTATAAGTTTGCTTCTGCAAACATCCTTCAGTATTTTTGTAATGGTGATTATTTTTTTCAGTTTTTGTGTATAGTGGAACCTCAGTTCTCACACTTAATTCATCCCAGAACTGTGTTAGAAAAGTAATTTGTTTGAAAACTGAATCAGGTTTTCCCATTAGAAATAGAGTACCAGCACAAAACTGTTGGGTTGACAACCAAAGATTTGTTTGACAACTAAGGCATGTATTCTGTGAACAACTCAGTCAAGAACCAAATTTTGTAAGATGGGAGATGATCAAGAACTGAGGTTTGACTGGACCAGAAATAGTCTTGATTTTGCCTTCATTTAAAAAGTAAGGAAACCAGAAAGTGAAGAAATGTGGTGTGATGTAAAATAAAAAAATATATATATAGTAGTAAAAAAGGTCATGAAACAAACATACACACAGAAACTATGAAATATTTTAAATTTTGAATCTATTGAACCTACTACCTTTGTTTCAAATATTTGTGGATACTATGAGGAAGGAAAATATCAAAATATAAGGACTTTCTGCAAGTCTCATGGAAATGCTCTATAGAAGAAAAAATGCTGTGTCACTTTTTGGAGATCGTAGTAGGTTAAATGGAACGTACTCACAGGATCACTTGGTTTGAGGGCTTTTCTGAGAGTACCCACAGTGGGAACTCCTTTGTGTGACACTTAAGTGGTCACATATTTTTGTGATGTGCAAGGCTAAAATTGAAATGACCTAATTAAATGACAAAAACTTTACTACAACCCATACAAATCTTAAATTAGTACATCTAATATATTGCCCTGATGTTGGTATGGACTTTTAAATAGTTACTTTTAATATTTATTATTAAAATGTTATTTGCATTGAAAGATTAATTGGGCATTGTCATGAAATATCCAAGTACTTATATTTAAGAAATCACCTTATTACATATTAAAATAATACAAAAGTACTTAAAAAAACTGTAAGTTCTATAGAAAAATTATTATGTGTATCAGTTTTTAAACATTTTTCTGTTTCCTCTAGGTGTTTTAATTTACATTTTAACTTATCATAGTGACCTAAAATTTATATTATTCCAAGACAAATATCATGTAAAAACCTTTTAAGTATAATTTTTATTCTTTCCCTTTCATATTCTCTACAATTTTGTCATGCATTACTCTTAATATCATAATCTGTACAATGTAGAGATTGAATATAATTAATATTATATTTTCAGTTTGCTCTTCAATTTAATATTGTAATCTCCATATTTTAGAGATTATTATAGATATTGCAATATTAAATATTTTTATTTAGGCAATCAATTATGTTTAGAACAATGGAAAATAATTAGGGCCCCTGATTGTTGTAACTCAGTGGATTAAGTGCAGGCCTGTGAATCAAAACACCACTGGTTTGATTCCCAGTCAGGGCACATGCCTGGGTTGCAGTCCAGGTCCCCAGTATGGAGTGTTCTAGAGACAACCATATACTGATGTTTCACTTCCTCTCCTTCTCCCTCTCCCATCTCTCTAAAATAAATCAATAAAACCTTAAAAAAAAGAAAAGAATTAGGGTTTTTTATTCTTTTTTATCCTTTCTTGAATTTTTTATTTTATTATGTATTTTCAGTTCATATCTGTCTTCATAGTCCTTTTGCCTTAAGAAATTTCTTTAACATTTATTTCAATGCAAATCCATTGACAATGAATGAACTCTTTCAGCATTGATTTCTCTATAAATTTCTTTATTTCATTGTTATTTATACTTATATATTCAACACATGCAGAATTTTAGGTTGATTTTTTCATTTCAGTTGTTTTAAAATTTTATATTATTGCCATCTGGCTTGTGGAGTTGCTGACAGACAGTTCATTGTTAAGTTTTGGTTCATTTCATGTTAGGTAATAATATTGTTTATTTTCTGTGGATGAATTTTGTTTTTTAATCTTTGGTTTTTAGCAGTTTAACTATGATTATTTTCAGTGTGTGTTAACTTACTTTTTGTTTAATCCTTCTTGAGAGGTTTTGATCTTATTGGATCTATGATTTCTATCAAGACTTCAAAATTATCTGTTATCTCTTTAAATATATGTATTTATTTATGCACATATATATTTTTTGTCCCATTTCTTTGTTATCTTCTAGGACTGCAATAAAATGCATTTTATTCCATTTTATATTATCAATTCTTTTATCTTTCTTTTTTGTTTTTTTTAATTTATATTTTGTTGTTGTTTAAATACATTTGTTTCCATTTTCACCCCCACCACAGCCCTCATCCCACCCATCCTTACCTCCCACCCTCCAACCTACACCCTTTGACTTTGTCCATGTGTCCTTTATACGTGTTCCTTGATGGACCTTCCCCTATTTTCCCCCATTATTCCTCTCCTCCCTCCCCTCTGGTTATTGTCAGATTGCTATTTATATCAATGTTTCTGCTTATATTTTGCTTGCCTATTTTGTTTAATATGTTCCACTTATAGGTGAGATCATATGGTATTTGTCTTTCACTGCCTAGATTATTTCACTTAGCATAATGCTCTCCAATTCCATCCATGATGTCATGAAGGGTAGGAGTTCCTTCTTTCTTTCTGCTGCATAGTACTCCACTGTGTAAATATACCATAGTTTTTTTATCCACTCATTTACTGATGGGCATTTAGGTTGATTCTAGCACTTGACTATTGTAAATTTTACCACTATTAAGATTGGGGTGCATGGGTTCTTTTGAACTGGTGTTTCAGGATTCTTAAAGTATAATCCCAGCAGTGGTATTGCTGTGTCAAAATTCAGTTCCATTTTTAGTTTTCTGAGGAAATTCCATATTGTTTTCCACAGTGGTTGCACCAGTCTGAATTGCCATCAACAATGTACTAGGGTTCCCTTTTCTTCACATCCTCTCCAGCACTTGTCGTTTGTTGATTTGTTTATGATGGCTCTTCTGACCAGTGTATCACTCAATTCTTGAATTCCTTAAAGTTTTTGTTTGTTTTGCTTTGCATTGCTTTTGTTTCCTTTTATGCTTCAGTTTTAATAATTTGTATTGAACTGCTATAAAATTTACTATTTTTTTCCTTAGCCCTAACTAGTTTGTAATGAGCTCTCTGATATAGTTCTTTATCTCTGATATCATGCTTTCATTTATTTCTAGCTTTACCTTTGACCTATTCATTTACGTATATATCTGGGGGAACTCCCCCATTTGTCTATAAATGGTGCCTATTTTTTTCACTAGGCCCTTTATCAATTTAGTTATTTTTATTTTAAAATATTTGCATGTAAGTTCCAACATCTAGTTTATCTCTGAGTCTGATTCTGTTGTGTTTTTTTATGTCTTGACAGTGTTTGTTTTATTTTTACTTGCTTTTATGTGAGTCTCCAAATTTCTAAAGGAATACAAAGCATCAGGTGTAAAAGAATAGTAGTTCATGAGATAGTTATTTATGTCCAGAGTTTTCTTTTTCTTTGTTATTGTTGTTGTTGTTGTTATTATTAATCTGGTAGTGTGGGCAGGGGCAAAGGTTGAGGTAATGTATTCAGTCACTGATGAGGGCTGGATTTTGCTGTGGTTTCTGTAATCTTCAGTGAACCTTATCATTAAAATTCCTTCAACAGTAGGCTGCTACTGTTTTGTGCCTAGTGTGAAGCCTAAAGGTTTGGAAGGTATGTCTCAGTGCTCTTACATGATTTGCTTTCAGCAGTCTCTGTATACCTGTGTCACAGAAAGGGTTTCTCTTCACATTTGCTATTCCTTTAGAACATCATTGCTTGTGACCAGGCACAAAATTTGTATTTGAGGCCGGAGGGATGATTCATGGCACTAGTGAGCCAGCCTCAGAATCAGACTCAAAACATCAAAAAGACAAAAAATCTAATTAAAAAATGGGCAAAGGTCCTGAACAGACACTTCTACAAGAAGGACACACAGAGGGCCCAGAGACAAATGAAAGAATGCTCAGCATCACTAGCCATCAGAGAGATGCAAATTAATACCACAGTGAGATGTCATTTCATACTGGTCAGAATGGCCATCATTAACAAATTAATAAACAACAAGTGCTAGAGAGGTTGTGGAGAAAAGGGAATCCTAGTAAACTGTTGGTGGGAATACAGACTGGTGCAGCCACTGTGAAAAACAATATGGAATTTCCTCAGAAAACTGAAAATGGAACTGCCTTTTGATCTGGCAATTCCATTGCTGGAATTATACCCTAAGAATTCTGAAACACCAATTCGAAAGAACCTACACACCCCAATGTTCATAGCAGCACAATTTACAACGACCAAGTGCTGAAAGCAACCTAAATGACCACCAGTAAATGAATGGATCAAAAAACTGTGGTACATTTGCACAATGGAATACAGCACAGCAGAAAGAAAGAAGGAACTCCTACCCTTCATAACAACATGGATGGAACTGGAGGGCATTATGCTAAGTGAAGTAAGCTAGACAGTGAAAGACAAATACCATATGATCTCACCTATAAGTGGAACCTAATCAACAAAACAAACAAGTGAGCAAAATAGAACCAAAAACATGGAAATAAAGAACAAATGGACATTGATCGGAGGGGAGAGGGTGGATAATACAGGAAAGAAGGGGAAGGGTCAAGTCAAGGAACATGTATGTATACAAGACCCATGGAGAAAGACAATGGGGTAGGGGAGGGAGGATTGAAAGTGGCAGGTGGGGGGGGGTAGGTCAGAGGAGAGTAATGGGAAGAAATGGGGAAAACATTTAATTGAACAATCAAAACAATAAAAAAAAACAAATAAATAAGCAAACAAAGAATGGGGCATTCTTAGCACTTCCTCTCACTTCCAGGAGCAAAACTGTGCCTTTTATCTGTATTGGGTTTTTGCAAGAAGTTATTTCTTGCTTTTAAACCATCCTCATTTGTAACAAGCCTCTGCTTTGTTATTACAAATTTCCCATCCCCCCTCATATTGGCAAACAATATTACTTTTCTTTCATTAGGAGAATTATACCTTTGCCTGAGACCACTGGCTGAAGACTTTTTGCCCTCCACAGTAATATTATGTCTCTGCACTTATTAGTTCAGGATCTTAGGTTCCAATATATTCCTTGTCCCTCTGATAGAGCAAAAGTATTTTGTCTCCACACTTATTCCCAGAAACAATGATCCTTTGCCTGGACCCAGGGCCAAAGGAAGGGAGGGTAATGCGGGGTTTCTGGAGTTTTTTTCTTTTTACTGTTGTTCAAGTACATTTGTCTCCATTTTCTCCCCACCACTCCCCACTCCCCAACCATCCCCACCTTCCACCCTGGGTCCTGCCTTTTTTTGGCTTTGCCCATGGGTCCTTTATACATGTTCCTTGACAACTCTTCTCCCTTTTCACCCCAATATACCCTCCCTCCTCCCCTCTGATTACTGTCAGTTTGTTCTTTATTCCCATGTCTCTGGATCTCTTTTGCTTGCTTATTTGTTTTGTTGATTAGTTCTGATAGGGGGCTTAAGACTTAGAAAAGTTCAGCTCAAAATAAGTAGCCATAAATCTAGCAAGTAATGTGTATGTTAAGCTCTTTGTTTCAGAAACTACAGATAAGGCCCACCTGGCATCTGGGAGAAAGCGGCTGACCTTCTGCAGCACTGACCAGAGATGCACACAGCCTTGAGACATCGGACCTCCCTGCCAAGAAGCGGGCAACTACCCCTCCCCCTTGGAAGCAGCTAATTGCCAAGTGCTGCAGCTGCAGGCTTCAAAAACTTTCACGGATTCCTGTTTTTGTTTTTGTTTTCCTTTTCTTCTTTTTTCCCCAACCCCCTTATAAAAAGTCTGGCCAGGAAAAAAGAAAGATGAAATGGGCTGTTAGGGTATGAATCCACCATCTCCTCAGATTGTCGGGCATCTGAATAAAGCGCCCATAAAAGATTCAATCACTGTCATTGCTTATTGGATTTGGTAGTGACAGGCAGCCCGAACACGGGTGTCTTTTCCGGTTACAGTTCCACTTATAGGTGAACATATGGTTTTTCTCTTTTGCCGCCTGGCTTATTTCACTTAGCATGATGCTCTGGTTTCTGAAGTTTCTTTAAAGGCTGATGTGTTTTCTCCTTCTTGTTCTTCTGAAATGGTGGACTTCTACCTACCTGTATTTGTGACACCAGTTAATTTCTGCCTCTCTGCCAACAATTTATGTTTTTTTGATTCCTAACAGAGAAGCAAATATTCATGTAACCATATATTTTGTTTTCATTTATCATATATAAATAATGACGAGTTGAATTGGATAATTATTTTCAATTTAAGCCTGTTGCATCTCTGACATTATTTTTCTTAACTCCCAGGTTGGCATTTCAGCATTACATCAAGTGCAGAGAGTCAACAGTTATGTGAAAAAAATGTTTACATTGAGAAGAAAAGTGCAGGTATATTTGGGACACTAACCTTCTTAGCACTCACTATATGGCAGTAGTTCAAAATGTAAAACCCTATCTATATTTAACAAAAAAAATGGCTCTTCAGGCTACTATTCCATTTCAACAAATATCACTCTTAATGCTTATCATCTGATACCTAGAATATTATAGTAATTATGTACCTGGTATTCTTCATTCGTGTTCCCCCTTAAAATATACCCATAAAAATTACTTTACTGCCCTGACTGGTATAGTTCAGTGGATTGAGTGCTGGCCTGTGAACCAAAGGGTTGCTGGTTCTATTCCCAGTCAGGGTATATGCCTGGGCTGTGGGCCAGGTCCCCAGTAGGGGGTATGTGAGAGGCAACCACACATTGGTGTTTCTCTTTCTCTCTTTCTTCTTCCCTTATCCTCTCTCTAAAAATAAATTAAAAATCTTTAAAAAAATTACTTTGACTGATGAGTGTCTTTTGAACAATGGTAGACTCCATATTTTCCTCACAAACTCATCATGGTTAATCCTGCCCTTAGATTATTTCTTACAATTTCTATCCCTTTCAAATCCCAGTTGAGCTGAAAGATTTCTAATAAATCTTTCCTGTGAAACAACAAGGCCTTGTTTCATTATCTTGTCCTTTTTCTTCATGTTCATTTATGAATTCTGATATTAAAACATTCATGTGTATATTTTTCGGTCTGAATATAAAATATTCTCAGTCTGAGTATCACAGTGCCCTAACTTGGAAACACATGCCTCTAACAACAGTTAAATGTCATATAAATCTTTTGTGTGTGCCCACAGACTAACATTAGGAGAACAACAGTGTCACCATTTTATAGTTCAGTTTTCCTGCTTTTATTAAAAACGGTGGTAAATGTTTATTGAGAAATTATTATATGCCAGGCATTGTGATTCACTTGATATATATAATGATATACATATATACACATAATTATAAAAGCTGAATAACTGAGTGCTATTATTGTTTCTCTTTTATAAGTAAGCATATTGAGTTTTAAAGATATTGATTTATTTGCCTCCAAAGCACTGAGAAAATTGGAATTCTGCAATTCTTGATGAGCCAAACATATGATAATAGCAAAATCAGTGCATGCCAAATGGGCATACCCAAGCTATGACAGATGTCAGGAAGCCTCTGAGTTGCTAGTCTCTAGTTCAGTACAACTCTGAGTTGTGGCTAACGTGGGGTACCGTATTCTATATTGTATATTTCAACTTACATGCTTTGTTTAAGATGACATGCTGGTATTTCAAGTCAACTCAAACACTTCAGCAGATTAAATTTCCTATTTATGGTTCTAAGTTTGTGTTGAAGATATGTGTCAGATACTATCTCTATTTAATTACATCAAGAGAAAATAATTCTGATGTTTTGTTACAATAGAGGGTGATTCATTTCTCTCCGTTCAACGAAAGAAATTTCCTCACCTAAAATAAAATATTTTGTTACTGTGATTTGGGATTAAAATAACTAAGTACAGTTTGTAGAGATTTTATAGGGATATATAGGCATGAGGAATGGGAAGGGTCCGCTGAGTCCTGCTATGCAATCAGGAATCTGTCACCTATATCCATGGGAGGGGTGGGAGCTTGACCACGTGCAGATCCATCTGAAGAGAAGCTATGAAAGTCATAGCTTTGTGGAAGATGAGTAAAGTCCTTCAGTGTTTTCCCATTTTCCTGAGTTGTGTTCCTCAAAAAGGGTATTTCACTCTATAAGAACATTTCACTTGAATTCACTTGAAATAATATGCCAATAAATGTAAGTTGTATTTATATATTCTTTAGTCAACCATCTTCATTGTTAATGAATACTAAGCTGTATAAAATACCTAAGTATTTCCTCTCTGGAATGCTATCAAGCCAGAATGCTCTTATTCTATCACTTTAACACAGGGATAGACGGCTAGTCTGTGAAGTTTCAAGGTCTTAGAAAATAAGGCATTTATTAATATAAAAGAAAAACTATGTCCTCCTTATTGTATTGCCATTAAATAATACTTTTAAAAGATTTTATTTATTGATTTTTAGAGAGAGGGGAAGAGAGGGAAAAAGGGAGGGAGAGAAGCAATACGTGGTTACCTCTCATGCATCCCCAACTGGGGACCTGGCCTGCAACCCAGGCCTGTGCCCTGACTGGGAATTAAATCGTTGATCCTTTGGTTCTCAGGCCAGCACTCAATCCACTGAGCCACACCAGCTAAGGCTAAATAACATTTTTACCTTTTTTCTATTTCTGCCAATAAAATTTTGTTCTATAGGCCTGCTTATAATTTCTATAATGAAATCATACAATCTAATCTTGAAAATGAGAGTTTTTATTATTACCTGAAAGAGTCTGGGAAAGAGAGAAAAGAGATGTCTCTTCTTGCAACTATACAATGAAATAAAATTCTACATCTTAAGCTACTTTTGAAAATCTCATTTGATAAGATATTAAATTAAGGATGTTCCCAAGAATATAATTTGTTCTCCTCAGCAATATGAAACATAGTCATAACTGTTACTAGAATTTCTTCTGTTTCTTGTTCAAAAGATATCCATTCTCTGTTAATATATATATTTTTTAATTTTATTTTTATAGAGAAAGGAAGGAAAAGAGAGAGGGAAACATCAATGTGTGGTTGTGTCTCGCACATCCACTACTGGAGACCTGGCCCACAACCTAGACATGTGCCCTGAGTGGGAATCGAACCAGCAACCCTTGGGTCTGCAGGCCCGAGCTCAATCCACTGAGCTATACCAGCCAGGGCCATTCTCTATTAACATGTTTTTTAAACCAAAAGGTCTTTGAGACTCCAAAGGCTTTAGGAAGTGTTGCTTTGTCCTGTGAAAATAATGTCCTAGAGGAATCTACAATTCTGTTGCCTTATTGATAAGGTTTTGACCTCAAAGCAATATTATAAATAACATCTCTGTATGTCTAAGAGGTCTTTTAATTTTTCTGACAAATTAAAAGACAATTATTAGCATTTTTCTTTTCTCTAAAAAAAAAGAATGTTTCACTTGAGAAAAACAAATATTAATATCTGCTTGTAAGTTTTTGCTTACACTTTAAAATAAAGAACAAAGATTTATTCCATGTTTAATTTATTTAGCTAACGCTACAGCTAACATGCCCAGCACATTTTTTTTTCAAATCTTATAAAACTTGATGATATTATTAATGGAGAACCTGCTGCCTCTTGGGTAGTTTAGGAAAAACTTAACAAGAAATGGCCCTAGGAGAAGATCCTTGATCTTATAAAATTCTGTAGCTAACTCATGTTTGTATAGCATCTCATTGAATATAAATATAAGCAGAAGGTTAGGTTATTTATTTGAAGCACTGAATGACTGTTAGAAAAAAGATGCTAATAGGTAAGAAAATCAGATGAACATTATTTAAATTTCATTCTATTATTTTTTGGTTTTATTTTCTTTAATGTTTTACTTGTAGGGGCTATATGACAATCCATTTTTTGACTACCTAAGGTACCTTTTTATACTTTTATTAAGAGAAATAATAATACAATAACAATGGCAGACAAAATTGCCTGGTTTTCATAAATTGTTCCTAACAATACTGGTTAAAAATAGGGACTGTTTATAGCTTTTTTTCACTCTTTTTTGAAGAGTTTTGGGCTAACTTATTCAAAATGAGGTGTTTTGAAATTTTAAATCTGTGCAAATATACACATTATCACCAATAAACTCTGTAAAATATATTCTGTTTTTATGCTGGATTTACATTTTACTCATAAAATATGAATAATATAAAATAAATTTTTAAACCAATTTCAGTACACAGTTCTGTGGCATGAAGAACACCCACGTTGTTGTGCAACAGTTCCCACTATCTGTTTTCAAAACGTTTCTTCTTCTCCCACTAAAACTTTGTGACTGTCAAACACTGACCTCCCCCTCTCCTTTTCCCCTGCTCCTGATTACCCCCATTCTACTTTTTGTCTCTGTGAATTTGACTTCTCTAAGTAATCTGACTACTATTCATGTAAGTGGAATAATACAATATTTGTCCTTTGGGGGCTGGTTTATTTTACACAATATGATGTCTTCAAGGTTCATTCATATTGTAGCATATATTACTTTTTTCTTTCTTTTTGTGGTTGAAAAATATTCTATTGCATGTATATACCATATTATATTCATCCATTTGCCTGTCAATAGACGCTTGGGTGGCTTCTGCACTGTAGCTGTTATGAGTAATGCTGCTGCAATGAACATGAGTACACATGTCTGTCGGATACCCTGTTTTTATTCTCTCTGATATGTGTTTGCATTTTTATCAAAGTAAAATGTATAATATTTTTAAAGTGTTTTAAAATGAACAGGCATAACATTAGTAAAATATTAGAAATTAGGTTATAGAAAAAAAAGAAGAGGAATTGAATCAAAAGTCAATAATCAATATTAAAGAATTTAAAGAAGAGTGAAAATATCAACAAAAAATTAAAAAGTGATTTGATCAAGACACAGATAATTTTCACATGTAGTCATACGTCTGCCTGTGAACTTGTATTTTGTATAATTTTATTTTATAGCTTTCTAAGACTATGAGCAATTTTAGTGTTGTTACATTGCAAAATAAATTGAAACATGACTTATTTTTGGACATATTGACCCTGAAAACAAGGTGGGCAGTATTGAGTGTAATTAAAAATTAGCATATAATAGCAGAACCAGTCTTCTAAAATTAGAATATATATATATATATATATATATATATATATATATATATATACATATATATTTTGTTTAGAGATTCAATTATAGCATCCAATTAAGTGGTCATTTAAAACTACTGGGCAGTAAACAGTAGGAGAAAAAATTAAAACAACAATAACATTTACAACTGTATCAAAATCTATAGTACTTAGTAATAAATCTGAAAACAATACAAAACACCTGTGCACTAAGAACTACAAAAAATTGCTAAGAGTAATTAAAGGTAATTTAAATAAATGAAGTTCACAGGTCATAAAACAGTATTTTTAAGATATCTCTTTTCAACTCTGTCTATTGCAATGCCAATGAAAATCTTAGCTGTTTTTCTTTTTTAGAATTCAACAAGCTGATGCTAAAATTCACATAGACATGTAAACGACCTAAAATGTCAATCATTTTGAAAAGGAACACATTTAGATAGCAAACACCACCTGGTTTTGAGACTTATTCTAAAAGTTACAGTTATCATGATAGTGTAATAATAGTGTAACAATAGACAAACTATAGGAACAGTATAGAAACACCAGAAATAAATGCATACATATATGGACACTAATTTTAAACAGAGAGTCAAAGGCATTTCATAGCATAAGGGTAATATGTTGAACAAGTGATGCTGAACCAGTCTGACAGATACACATAGATACTAAAGATTTAGATATAGATAGATATAAGTATCTCGAGAGTTACACCTGGGAGGCATGAATGAAGGCAGGTTACAAAGGGGAAGCAGGAAGCTCTGGGGGTAACAATCCTGTTGCTTATCTTGTCCATCAAAATTAATCTGATTACACACTTTAAATATGTACAATGTGTTACACATAAATTATACATCAATAGTTATAAAATGTTTTCCAAGTATACATTTTACTGTATATAAATGCATGCTCCATATAAAAAATAACAAAAATGCAATTAATATTACAGATTACAATTATTAGATATCTACAATATTTTCTTCATTTAAGACATATATTTATGTTTTTCTTTACTATATTATCAGCAGATGAATGCAGCTGGACACATATTGTTTATCTTCCAACTTTCTCCTTAGGTATAGAATGCTGTTTAAATTCTTAGAGGAGGGAGAAGTATTTAATTATTTCATTAAGCATTTTTTTTTCTGTGAGGGATATAGTATATTCTTGGAATATACCACTTTATTGAAATTTTTCAGAAATATTAAAAGATATATAGTATTTGTTCATCTACAGATGTCAAAGAAGGTATATTTGTTTATTACAGCTGGCATAACAAAGCAGCACTTACTGGGTGGCTTAAAGAAGAACACTTTATCTCATAGTTCTGTAGGCTGAGTCTGAGATCATATATTAACAGGGTTGGTTTGTTCTAAATACTCTGTCTTTGTCTTGTAGGTGGTGCTCTCCTCTTTGTCTTTACATGGCCTTCTCTGTGCATGTTTGTGTCCTAATACCTACTCTTCTAAGGACTCCAGTCACATCAGATTAGAACTCACACTAAGGACTTCATGTTACTTTGTTAATATATTATCTCCAGTGCAACTTCTAACCACACTGATATTCCACTTCACACAAGTCAGAACGGTCATCACTGATAAATTAACAAACATGTGCTGGTGAGCTTGCGGAAAAAAGGGAACCCTAGTGCACTGTTGGTGGGAATGCAGACTGATATAGCTGCTGAGGAAAACAGTATGTAATTTCCTCAGAAAGCTAAAGATGGAACTGTCTTTTGATCCAGTGATCCCATTGCTGGGATTATACCCCCAAAATCCTGAATCACTAATTCAAAAGAGCCTATGCACCCCAAATGCCAAGTGCTGAAAACAGTCTAAGTGCCCATCAGTGTATGAGTGGTGCAAAAAACTGTAGTACATTTACACAATGGAATACTACACAGCAGAAAGAAAGAAGGAACTCCTAACTTTTGCAACAGTATAGTAGAACTGGAGAGCATTATGCTAAGTGAAATAATCCAGGTGGTAAAAGAAAAATACCAAATGATCTGACCTATAAATGCAACCTAGCTAACACAACAAACATTTGAGAAAAATAGAACCAGAGACTTGGAAATACAGAACAAACTAATAGTGACCAGAGGGGCGACACGTACACCAGCCTACAGTGATCGTGAAAAGCTATGGATGGCTCATTGAAATACGAGAAAAACATACACAGAGACAACCAGGTCCTGTGGGGAAGTAGGGACGGAATGGCCACTCTCTCTAGTGGGGAGTGGTCCATTTCCATTCCCAAGCAGGTTTTTATTAAGAATACAGACTTAGTTTGTGTATTCACAGTCTGGCAGAACAGATTAAAAGGGATGAGTGACTTTCAAAGATGCTGACAGAACTCTCACTGTGATTCTGGGCAAAGATTGGAGTTTTATCATTTGAAAGGACTACAGGGCCCAAAGGGCTGTTTTTGGTTCCTGTCTGTGCCATTACATTCTAATTCAATAACATCCCCCAGCAAACAGATCTCACAGGATCTTGCATATTCTGTGTCCCAGGCTTGATTACCTTGGGGGTCCACCAACTCTGGGCTGGTCTACACCCCTCTGCTATTTCCATAGGCTTGAGTTGGGCAGAGGTGACAAAGGCAGCCAGGAGACTTGAATTTCTCACATCTAAGAACAAAGACTCAGGCTTTGACAAAGCTGAGGGGGCAGGAGTTGATGCTGATCACCCCTTCATTTTCACAGCCCCATGAGTCTCTTCCCTGAGGCCTCCTGGTGATCATGCCTGTCTTAGGCAATTCCCTATGTGGGAAATCTTACCTGTCTTTGGCTAACTGATCAAGCATAGGAGGCCAAGCACAGAACAGGCAGTGTTCATGCCAGGGGAATAAGTTTTGTCTCCTTAGTGGCTCCTGGTCTGAAGGTCTTTCACTCAGCCTAAGTCATAAGGCATTACAGCTTCCTAAGATCAGGCAGGGTGGTCCCCAACAGAAGGGAGGAAGGAGAGGGATAATGGGGGAAACAGGGGAAAGGGCAAGCAAAGGAACATGAATAGAGGACTCATAGGCACAGACAATGGGGGGATTGACTGTTGGATTAAAGGGTATGGGGTAGAGGTGAGCAATGGAGAAAAGGGCAGGACAACTGTAACTGAACAACAATAAATAAATAAATAAATAAATACCTTATCTCCAAATACAGTAACAGTCTGAGGTAGTGGAGGTAAGGACTTTAACATATGGTATTGTTTTTTTGAGGGAGAGCACAATTGACCTCATAACAGGAAGTTATATATCTCAACATATTGTTTGAGTCATAAAGTGGTACAACCACCCTGTTATAGCTCTTTGCAATAATGCCTATTTTTAAATTGCATGTATGGGGGTGACATTGGTTAACAAGATTATATAAGTTTCAAGTGTAAATTTCTGTGATACCTGATCTCTATATTGCATTGTGTGCCCACCACACAAAGTCAAATCATCTTCCATCACCATATATTTGAGTCTCTTACCCTTTACTATCCCCCACTCCCATTCTAATAATTATCATGCTGTTGTCTGTATCTGAGTATTTGTTTGCTTATTTGTCCTGTTTCTTCATCCACCAGTGAACCTTGGTAATTATTAAAGTACAGGTTAGGGGTACTAGAATGAAGGGAAAAAACAAACTATTATTTCCTGGTACATGCAGACTGAGTGTATTTATACTAACTAATTCATAACAGATTCCACTTTGCCATATGCAATTTATGATCTTTAACCAAAAAAGTCTATAATAAATGCACAGGTTTTTTCTCTTTTCATATGCCTTCCAAAATAGGACAATTCTTCAGATGGTTTGTTCTATTAGCACTCCAGAAATATTGAATTCTGGCTTTAATCAAGTAACTCAGAAGAAGATGGCGGCAAGATAGTTTGGAGCAGAGTCCACTTCCCCCAGCACATGCGTGAAACACCTAGCCAATCTTCTGAAGAACAGAGTGAACAGCCAACAGTATCCCACCATATATGAACATTGTAGGACAGAAAGTATACAGGATATTGAAAAAATCAGATGAGTAGGTGGGAGCTCTTAACAACAGTATACTCACTGGAAGAAGAAACCCACCAACAAAGGAGCCAGGAACAGATAACAACAGAAGAAGGTGAAGGAGGGAGTGGAAACCATACTAACCTCAACCCAGGACCAATCTGGAAATACAACTAAATGGTGGAGAAATTACCCAGAACAAACAATTGAACAAGAGTAAGAGAGAAGCCTCAAAACCATATACAGAGAGAAGAACCAGCTTCAACACAACCTCTCCACATCTGCATAACAGAATACAAGACGTGGTGAATGGAGTGACCCTCAGTTAACCAGCTGGAGGGAAGGACCAACCAAAGAGATATCC
This sequence comes from Tonatia bakeri, assembly GCA_004024845.1. Taxonomy (NCBI): domain Eukaryota; kingdom Metazoa; phylum Chordata; class Mammalia; order Chiroptera; family Phyllostomidae; genus Tonatia; species Tonatia bakeri. The sequence goes on from PVIA01001853.1 coordinate 169,784, forward strand.
AACAACAATTAAAACCCAAAGACATACAGAAAGCCAACATAGATGACAGCCCAAGACAAGTGAGCTCAGGAGATCAAGGAGATTGCACCACTGAATCTCACAAGTATTCTACCATATAAGTTAAACCATAAACCCAGGGAGTCAGAACAGATCAATTTAAGAAGCAGAGGCTAACAAAAAAGAGTCTCACAAACAATGGGAAGACAAAGAAACAATCCTCAAATGAAAGGAAAGGAGGAAGCCTCAGAAAGAATGCTAAATGAAATGGAGGCAACTCAACTATCAGATATTGAGTTCAAAGCAATGGTTATCAGGAAGCTCAATGAGCTCACAGAGAATTACAAAAAATTACAGGGAAACTACAATGAACTCACTATAAACTATATCAACATGACAAAATAGAAATTATCAACAAGGGCCAAGAGTAAATGAAAAATACAATTTCTGAACTGAAGAACACAGTAGAAGGGATCAACTGCAGGCTAGATGAAGCAAAGGATCAGATCAGTGAGCTGGAGGACAAAGTAGAAAGAAACACCCAGAATATACATGAAAGGAAAAAGAGGCTCAGAAAGAATAAAGAGGGGTTAAGGGAAATGCAGGACAACATAAAAGGTAATAATATCTGTATAATAGGGATACAAGAAGGAGAAGAAGAAGAGCAAGGGATAGAAAACCTGTTTGAAAAAGTAATAATGGAAAACTTCCCTAATTTGATGAGTGAAAAAGTCGCACAAATCCAGGAAACACAGAGAGTCCCAATCAAGAGGAACCCAAAGAGGCCCACTTCAAGACACATCATAATTCCAATGGCAAAATTCCAAGACAAAGAGAGAATCTTAAAGGCAGTAAGGGAGAAACAGGAAGTAACATAAAAGGGACCCCTGATAAGGTTAGCAGCTGACTTCTCGATGGAAACACTCCAAGCTAGAAGAAAATAGTAAGATATATTCCAAGTAATGAGAACCAGAGGTCTGTAACCAAGGCTACTTTATCCAACAAGGCTCTCAATCAAGATAGAAGGCCAAATAAGTAGCTTTCCAGACAGAAAAAGTCTAAAAAAATACACCTCCTCCAAACCAGCTCTGCAAGAGATCATAAAGGGACTGCTTTAAGGAAAGGAAGGAAAAGAGAGAAAGAGAGAGGAACACAGGTACAAAAATGGCAATGAATAAGTACCTATCAATAATAACCTTAAACATAAATGGATTAAATGCCCTAATCAAAAGACACAGAATAGCTGAATGGATAAGAAATCATGACCCACACATATGCTGTCTCCAAGCGACCCACCTCAGAACAAAAGACCTACATAGACTGAAAGTGAAGGGATGAAAACAAATATTCCAAGGAAATGGACAGGAAAAAAAGCTGGGGTAGCAATACTCATATCAGACAGAATAAATTAAAAAAAAAAAACAGCCATAAAAAGAGACCCAGCAGGTCTCTTCATAATACTCAAGGGAAGAATCTATCAAGAAGTCATAAATATTGTAAAAGTATATTCATCCACATAGGAGCATCCAAATAGATAAAGAAAAACTTGGAGGACTTCAAAAAAGATATAAACAGCAACAAAATTATAGTAGGGGATTTTAACACCCCACTGTCAAAAATGGACAGATCTTACAAAAAAAATATCAACAAAGATATTGTGGCCTTGAACAACAGTTAAATGGAATTAACTGATATATGTAGAGACTTTCATCCCAAAGAAGCAAAATAAACATTCTTTTCAAATGTACATAGAACATTTTTAAATATAGATCACATGATAGGACACAAAACAAGCCTCAACAAATTCAACAAAATTGAAATCATACCAAGCATTTTCTCTGACCACAAGGGACTGAAACTCAACACCAACCTCAAGGAAAAAAACTCAAAACACTCAAACTCATGAAGATTGACTATCATGCTATTAAACAATGAATGGGTCAAGAATGTGATTAGGGAAGAAATCAAAAAGTTTCTGAAAACAAATGAAAATGAACTCACAACAGTCTAAAATTCGTGGAACACAGTGAAAGCACTCCTCAGAGGGAAGTTCATAGGCATACAGGCCTACCTGAAAAAGATAGAAACATTCCAAATAAACAATCTAACAAACCTACAAGAACTGGAGGAACAACAACAAAGACAGCCCAGAGCAAGTAGAAGAAAGGAAATGACCAAGATCAGAGCAGAATTAAATAACAGAGAGACTCAAAGCACAATTCTAAGGATCAATGAATCCAGGAGCTGGTTCTTTGAAAAGATAAACAAGATCGACGCCTTTAAGCAGACTCATTAAGAAAAAAGAGAGAGGACCCAAATACATACAATCAGAAATGAGAGAGGAGAGATTAAAACTGATACCACAGAAATACAAAGGATTGTAAGAAATTACTACAAAGAACTATATGCCAAGAAATTTGAAAATCTAGGTGAATGGATACATTTCTAATGGAAAAATATAATCTTCCAAAACTCAATAAAGAAAAAACAAAAAGCCTGAACAGAACAATAACAGCTGATGAAATTGAAGCAGTAATCAAAAAGTTTCTGACATGCAAAAGCCCTGGACCAGGCAGTTTCACAGGAGAATTTTACAAAGCATTTAAGGAAGAGCTAACCCCTATCCTTCACAGATTATTCCAAGAAATCCAATAAGATGGAAGGCTCCCCGAATCTTTTTTGTGAAGTCAGTATTGTCCTAATCCCAAAACCAGATAAAGACATAACAAAAAAAGAAAATTTCAGGCCAACGTTGCTAATGAACATAGACACAAAAATCCTCAACAAAATACTGGCAAACTGCATCCAGCAATACATTAAAAAGATCATACGCCATGATCAAGTGGGATTTACCCCAAGGATGCAAGGATGGTGCAATATTCCCAAATCAATAAATGTAAGAAATCACAAACAAAACGAAAGAAAAAAATCACATGATCATATCTATAGATGCAGAAAAAGCATTTGATAAGGTACAGTACGCATTTATGATAAAAACACTCAGCAGAGTGGGAATAGAGGGAGCATTCCTCCACATAATAAAGGCCATCATTAAGAGACATACAGCCAACATCATGCTCAATGGGCAAAAAGCAAAATATTTTCCACTAACATCAGGAACAAGACAAGGATGCCTGCTTTCACAACTCCTATTCAACATAGTATTGGAAGTCCTAGCCACAGTAATCAGACAAGACAAAGAAATAAAAGGCATCCAAATTGGAAAGGAGAAAGCAAAACTATCATTGTTTACAGGTGACATGATAGTGTATCTAGAAAATCCTATAGACTCCACCAAAAAAGGATTCGACCTACTAAGTGAATTTGGCAAAATAGCGGAATACAAAGTCAATGTGCAGAAATTAATGGCATTTTTGTACACCAACAATGAAACAGAAATCAGAAAAAATCCCATTTAATATAGCAACAACAACAAAAAATCTAAGGTGTCTAAGAATAAACCTAAGCAAGGACGTAAAACCTCAGAAAACTATACAATACTGAAGAAAGAAATTAAGGAATACACAAACAAATGGAAGCATGTACCATGCTCATGGATTGGAAGAATGAATATCATCAAAATGTCCGTACTATCCAAAGCAACTTATAGATTCGATGCACTCCCTATTAAAGTACCAATGACATATTTCCCAGATATAGAATAAACAGTTCAGAAATTTATATGGAACCATAAACAACCCCAAATTGCTGCAGCCATTTTGAGAAAGAACAAAGTAGAATGGATCACAATACCTGATATCAAACTGTCACAAGGCCACTATAATCAAAACAGCCTGCTACTGGCATAAGAACAGGCACATGGACCAATGGAACAGAACAAAGAGCCCAGAAATAAACCCAAGTCTCTAGGGACAAAGGGCATAAAATGAAGTAAAAATAGCTTCTTTAACAAATGGTGTTGGGAGATCTGGACAGCTACAAGCAAAAAAATGAAACTCGATCACCAACTTACACCCTACACAAAAATAAATTCAAGGAAGATAAAGTCTTAAATATAAGTCATGACACTATAAAAGTCCCAGAGGAAAACATCGGCAGGAAAATCTCAGACATTCCATGCAGCAACATCCTCACTGATATGTCCCCTAATCAAGGGACATAAAGGAAAGAGTAAATGAATGGGACATCATCAAATTAAAAAGCTCTGCATGGCTAAAGAAAACAGCATTAAAATAAAAAGAGAACCAATCGTATGGGAAAACATATTTGCCAATGGTACCTCAGACAAGTGTTTAATCTCTGAAATAAATAAAGAACTCAGATGACTTTGCTCTAAGAAGACAAGCAACCCAATTAAAAAATGGGCAAAGGAATTGAACAGACACTTCTCCAAGGAGGACACACAGAGGATCCAGAGACACATGAAAAGATGCTCAATATCCCTAGCCATCAGTGGGATGCAAATTAAAACCACAATGAGATACCACTTCACACTGGTCAGAATGGCCATCATAAACAAAGCAACGAGTGTTGGAGAGGATTTGGGGAAAAGGGAACCCTAGTGCACTGTTGGTGGGAATGAAGACTGGTGAAGTCACTGTGGAAAACAATATGGAATTTCCTCAGAAAACTAAAAATGGAACTGCTTTTTGACCCGGCAATTTCACTGCTAGGATTATATCCTAAGAACCCTGAAATACCAATCCAAAAGAACCTATGCACTCCAATGTTCATAGCAGCACAATTTATAATAGCCAAAAGTTGCAAGCAACCTAGGTGCCCATCAGTAAACGAGTGGATCAAAAAACTATGGTACATTTACACAGTGGAATTCTATGCAGCAGAAAGAAAGAAGGAGCTCCTACCCTTCACAACAGCATTGATGGAACTGTAGAGCATTATGCTAAGCGAAGTAAGCTAGACAGTGAAAGACAAATGCCATATGATCTCACCTATAAGTGGAACCTAATCACCAAAACAAACAAATAAGCAAAATATAACCAAAGACACTGAAATTAAGAACAATTTAACAATAACCAGAGGGGAGTGGGGAGGGGACAATGGAGGTAAGGGTTTTCAGGAACTACTATAAAGGACACATGGACAAAACCAAGGGAGAGGGTGGAAGCAAGAGAGGGAGGTGCGTTTGACTGGGTTGGGAGAGAGTGGTGGGGGTAAAATGCAGACAACTTTAATTGAACAACAATAAAATTATTTATAATAAAAGTAATTCAGTTCTGGTTGATGTGGCTCAGTGGATTGAGCACTGACCTACAAGCCAAAGGGTCGCAGTTTGATTCCCAGTCAGGGCACATGCCTGGGTTGCAGGCCAGGTCCCCAGTAGGGGGTGTGAGAGAGGCAGCCACACATTGATGTTTCTCTCCCTCTTTCTCCCTCCCTTCCCCTCTCTCTAAAAACAAATAAATAAGCTCTAAAAAATGTTTAAAAAAAAGTAATTCAGGAAATTATGCAGATCTCCACCAGTTTGTCATTCAAAAACCACAATTTTTATTTTTACTCTGACCTGCCCACACATTTTTTTAGTAAATTAAAAACTTTATTTAGATTGTTAACTGTAGCAGGCTTCATATACATTATAACTAGTTATATGCAATATTTAAAATAATTTCTTGTTATAATGTGGACTTTTAGTCAAATTTTCTAATTACTATTATTTTAGAACCACTGAGTATCTCAGGGGACTTTATTTGGGTACATGAAGAACTGCAAAGGGCCTGAGGTGTTTATCAGGCTTAACAAGCTAGCACCTACCTTGACACATGTTCATGGAGGCTGGCAAGAGAAATAAATGAGACACCTGGGATGGAAACAAAGATCTTATTGTGCATTGCACAGTAAGCAGCATGAGCTTCATGTTTGTGGTAGTTCTTCCTGTCTTTTTAGTCTCATAGGGGAGACTCAGACAAATTTATGTGGGTACTATTCACACATGGATTTCTGTCACACCTGAGAAATATAAATCTAATTAAACCTGCCTGTTCTTTAACTTGTAGAGACAGAAACAGAAAGTGAGATCTGAAAGCTAAAACTATATCATCCAGATTTTCACTATTTAATAATTTTTGAAAAGATGATATGAAAGAAAAGTTGCCAGTGTCTCTGTTTGTAAGACATGCATAAATGCAAGAGAGCCATAGAGAATTGTGAACCAATATGAAAAACCTTAAATTAATAACAAGAAATAAATGTATCTTGTATCTTCTCAAGAAAAGTCATGCATCATCTAGCATTTGTCCATTCTGAGTAAATTGGGGTCAACAAAGTAAATAGCTTACTTTTCATTTAATGCTTCTTTTTAAGCCAGGTCTGAAAGATTTAAAATCCAAGTTGTTTCTGGAGTATTCAACCAAATTAATTAATATGTTACAACTACAGTAATTGCTATAAAAAGTATATTTAATTCATCCTCACTCATGTATAAAAGAGAATACAGGAGTTCCTCCATATTTCAAAATTTATTTGAGTAGTTAATGTATCATTTTGTTCAAATATTTATGTGAAAGTTAATATTTCAATAAGGTCATATATGAACAATTTTTGTTCAAAAGGTGTTCTTGCATTTAGCTAGCACATAATATCAAATTTCTATTTACTGAAATAGTATGTTCCTTATTTTATCTATTTAGCAATAAGCTATAATTTGAAATTAATTAGATATTTGCAAAAGAAAACTAATATTTTCCATGTTTCTGTGTATACATACTCTAATTTCATGTTGATATTATAATAGCGTGTCTGTGTGCCATGTAATTAGATGTTATCAGCAAGATTGTTTTTTACTTAAAGCTTGTGAGGTCAGCAATGCAATTGCTATAATTTGTTTACCAAGTAACCAACCAATTGGACAATGATAAATGATGCAATATCTCATTATTGAATAAAATTGCTTGAGGCTGGAAAAGTTGTGGGGTTTTTTTGTTTGTTTATTTTTTGCTTGTTTTGGGAGGCCTTATAAAGTTCTTTTATATTGACAGGGGAAATTTGTGAGTATTAACTTCAGCTCTGTGGTAATATTTGTGATTTTGTCAAGTTTTAAGAAGATTTTCTAGTTAGCTATAGTTAAGGTTTCACGTGTTTATGTGCCTCCAAATTCACCCAGCAGTCAACGTGATATGATGACTGAGCCATATCTTAATATATGGAAAAGTATGTTTTTTCAGCATGAAAGTAATTCATTCAAGAGGACACTGTGTTATCTTAAAGCGACTATGTTAACACTTTGAAATATTTGTTTCCAGTACCTGTCACCTTATTTAGCAATACACACCTTGTGAAACTTTTTAATCACAGTCATGTGCTCCCCGATACAGTATACATTAGTATATTCTAGGTTGTTTGGCTTTCATAAATCTAAATCACACACAAAGGAAAATAAAAATTTTTAATTCCCCAGTTTTTGAATATTTAATTTATTTTTAAATTAGTGGGATTCAAACAGCTATAACTTTGACCTAAATCTGCTGGGTTACCCAAAAGCAGAAATGTTACAATCTTTATGTGTTTTATCACATAGATTTTCATCACTTTTATATGATAATGGGTCATTCTCTACTCAACCACTGCCAAATCATGACATTTTTACAACCCCCATTACCTCAACAGTACACTTAAATTTGATTTATTGCTGCTGTTTTATGGCATGTTTGTCCTTAGGAGGAAATGAGCAATGAGATAAAGAATATTAATGTGATTGGCTTTCAGAATAAGGGAACATCTTCATTGTTAGAATGTGGAATGCAAAGTTGACAGCAACAACAAGAGCAAATTACAAAGCAAGAGAAATCCAGAATTTTGCTTATTAAGAAATATATCTTAAAAAGAGGCTAACAGAAAATACTGAAAAAAGATGAATGTGTTATAAGTAACATTAAAAAAGGAAAATATAAAATAAATTACATAAAGTTAGACATCATATAAACAGATCTATGATATTTATGATAAATATGCATATAAAAGAAATAAAAAATCAACATATCTGATTTAAATATGTAGGATTTAGAATTCTTAGTAATTTTCAGGGAAGTGAAAGATAAGGGGATTCACCTAAAATTAATGTCATTTAGTCATTTTAGTCAATTTTTGAACACTAGCACTTGTCTATTTTCATGTTCTCTTAATTTGTATTCATGCCCATATTGAATTACATATTGAATTTTTAACTGTACATGGCATTTTGGCTGACTTAAAGGTGATCTATATATGATTGTCTTTGCCAATTATGGCCCTTATTCTACCTTTACAGTTTCTTCTATTTCCTAGTTACTTGAAATTTATATTTTTCTATTTACATGTATGAGGTTACTATAGGTGGCTTCAAATTATTTTTAAATTGATGCTAACATACATAAAAATTATTCAATAATCAAGCAAAATGTATAAATACCCTATTGTTTCAGTTCCATTTTATTTTCAGATTAAAAAATTAAGTAAATAAACATGAAATATCCACTATTTAGATTGTTAGATCCATCCTTTCTACTTTGAATCTGTTTAACTCCCTTTGCCAGTAATGCATGAAATGAAATAAGTTGGGGTATTTCCATACCAACAACTTATACTGTTTTAATTTAAAAACTTTCTAGAGGTCAATCTCTGCTGGGAGTTGGCATGCTCCCATGTTCTGTGGAGTGTATTGTCACTTAATAAATCTGCTCGCTCTCTCTATCTGCTATAAAAATATACATATATACATACATACATACATACATACATAAAAACTTTCTAGAGTTCCTGTCTTTGATGAAAACATAAACTACCCCATTTGTAATAAAACCGAAAGGCATTATCTAAAAAATGTGACAAGAAAACACTTTATAACTGGGTTTGGCACATAAAACTCTTGGCATATGCCTACTTTCTTGTAATCTTGCTAGTAAGCAGTTCCTTTTACTGGCAGATATGTTTTGAATGGTATAATAAATTGTATGGTCATATTATTTATAACAGGTACTAATTATTTTCTATCTTAATCTATCCCTTCCCATTTTTCTTGTTAATGAGACAGGATTTAATTTCAATCTGTTTTTTAAGGAAAAGTGGTTGTGTAACAGGGTGCAGCCAAGAAGGGGGCACAAAATAGGGATTTGTAATGAGGTCCAGAAAAACTTGGAGGTGATTGGCTCCACACCACAGGGCCACACCTGCCCGGAATGCTGGCAGCTGTGGCCATTTATGGGAGGAGCCAGAAATCAGGCTGCAGATGAAGATTGGCACTGGGATTTTAAACCCAGATGTGGCAGCCATTTGGAATCTTTTTGGGGACCACACAACTTGGGCATCTTGTTGGGAGGACCACGTGGCTTTGGGCTGCTTCCTTTTGCCACGTGGTTCAGGAAGCAGGAGAGACTTTGCCTGGAAGAAAAGGGGTGAAAGGACTCTTGCTGGGAGGCCATGAGGAAGTGCCACATGGTTTTGGATTAACTGCAGATTATAGTGACGACACAGCGGATGGTGCCAGGAGCCTGAACCATAGACTTCCACTTCTTTCTTGTGATATGGTACTCTGGACTGGGCAAAGGGGAGGAGGAAGGACTGTGTGCATTTGTGGGTATTCTAAAGAACTTTAGTCTGTATTATTTCAAATAAATAGTAATTCCTTTCCTTTTCACCAATCTCTGGCATTGAGAGATATCTTTTCTCTGGTGGCAAGCAAAGCAAACCTGGTATGGGGGAGGAGCCCCTGGAGAAAAAGGGGGGTCATTTGTATTGTTCAGCCCTCTGGGGTCTGTTCTGTGACAGTTTTTGACAAAAAGGGATCATGGCTTTGATCCCTTATGGCTGAGTGGCATTCCACTGCATATATGTACCACATCTTTATTCAATCATCTATCTATAGAGAAAAGAAGTCTTCAATAAATGGTGCTAGAAAAATTGGAAAGCCAAATGTGAAAGAATGAAACTGGACTACAGTTTTTCCCCATGTACAAAAAATAAATAAAGAGATCAAAGTCCTAAATATAAGATCTGAAACAATAAATTATGTAGAAGAAAACATAGATTCTAAATTTATGGAGCTTGGTTAAGGAGATGATTTTATGAATTTGACACTAAAGCAAGGAAAGTAAAGGAAAAAATTAATGAACAGGAATATATCAAAATAAAAAGTTTCTGCACAGCAAAAGAAGCCAACATCAACAACAAAAATGAAACCAACCAAATGACAAGACATTTGCAAATAACAGCTCTGACAATGGGTTAATATCAAAAATATATAAGGAACTCATACAACTCCACACCAAACAAATAATCCAATTTAGAAACTGGAAAGATGGCCCTGGCCAGGTTGCTGGGTTGATTGGAGCAACTTCCGGTATACCAAAAGGTTGTGCGTTTGATCCCAGTTGGGGTGTGTATGTGAAGCAACCAATTGATGTTTCTCTCTCACATTGATATATCAATGGTTTGTGCTCCCTCTCTCTTTCTCTTTTTCTCCATCTCTAAAGTGAATAAACATATCCTTGAGTGAAAATTTAAAAAAATAAAATGGGCTGAGGACCTGCACTTCTTTCTCCCAAGAAGACATACCACTTCCCACCTGTTAGAATGGCTATTATCAACATGAGAAGTGATACCAAGTGTTGGAGAGGTTGTGGAGAAAAAGAATCCTCACTCACTGCTGGTGGGAATGTGAAATGGTACAGCCCCTATGGAAAACAATATGGAGGGGTCTCAAAAACTTAAGAATATGGTCACCATATGACCCAGCAACCCCTCCTGGATATCTACCTAAAAAATAAAGAAAGAAAACATTTATTTGCAAAGATATTTGCACCCCAATATTCATTGCAGCCTTAATCATTCTTGCCAAGACTTGGAAACATCCTTTTATTTCTTATACTGGCTTGGAAGTCATTTACTTCATCTCTCTTGTATGAGTAGTGTGTTTAACAAATTTAAATATCTGTGATTTAATCAAAATTGCCTTTCGAATCAAAGCATCGCAAGTTTGATTCCCAGTCAGGGCACATACCTAGGTTGTAGGCCATGGCCCCAGCAACCGCGCATTGATGTTTCTCTCCCTCTTTCTTTCTCCCTCCCTTCCCTCTCTTAAAATAAATAAATAAAATCTTTTAAAAAATTGCCTTCATTTTACTATATTTATATAAGGACTTTGGAACACTTTAAATTTGATCACCTTAGTTCATCTCATTTTATTAGTAGGACTTTAGTTTTAAGCCCCAGACATTAGTCACTTAGGTTTATAGCCATATTAATTTAGATTACTCAATATTTGTCAATTTTATCATCTACCATTGATTCTTATAACTCACTTTCTTTAAATCATCTTTTTCCCCTCTGTGAATATTTGATATTTGCTCCTTTAATAAGAATCTCTGTCATAAAAAAAGGAATCTCTGAATGGAAACTGCTTTCAGTTTATACAAAGGTATTTTTTTGTATTTTGAATGACAATTTGCTTTGGCAAATAATTCTAGGTCTATAAATATCTCTTCGACATTTAAAAAGTATCAGTTCAATAGCTAGGCACATAAAGTTGCCATGGGGAAGTCTACTATGTTTGAAATGAGAAAAATATTATTTTTGCCAATTCAATCTCTGATATAGACTAGAATTAGCCATCATTTTTGTTTTCAAAACAATACATTGAATACTTCATATATATACATATATATGTATTTTTCCATTATCATATGACCCCCTTATTCCCACAGCCCCCTGTAATCACCACACTGATGTCCATGAGCCTTTTTTTCTTTTTAGCTCAATCCCTCCACCCCATAATTCCACCCCCATGCCGGCAGTAGTTATAGGAATGAAATAGGAATAATTCTAATCAAATTATTTTAAATTCCTAACTCCCAATTTCCTATTTTAAAGTAGAGGTAATACAATGCTTCCACTGTGTAAATCCTAAAATTGTTATGAGAAATTACTTTTAAATTGATAATATTCTTGCTAAGTGTTAGGTTGGATTTATCTCACAGTTTGCCTGACAATGTAATTTACTCCAGGACCTTTCAAAAAGTAGACACCTATAGAAGGTGCTGCTTAACTCAAAGCAACAAATCTTTAGACATTTAATGAGTGACATACATTTTTGTGTGTATTTTCATACAGCCAGTATTGTGGCCCTAATATGACATAATTAGTCTTATTACATTCCTGCTTAAAAAATGGTTCTACTTTCCCCTATGGCATAAGCTTTGCATAACTTTAAGGTGGTCTAAGAGACTGGTTCTCAAACATAAAGTTTATTGGGTCACCAAGAAGGCATGTTAAAACTCAGATTGCCACCCATTCCACCCTGCAGTTATTCCATGACTCTGGGTCAGGGCCCAAGTAGTGCCATTTCTAATGGTTCCCAGGGGAAGCTGATACTCTTGGTCTGGAAAATACACTGTGAGATTCACTGTTCTCAACTAAATAAGATCATTTGCATAAGTATTGATTGCCCAAAAATATTTTAATAATTTAAGTATATTAGATCAGAGAATCTTTATAACAACTTCATGAAGTAGGTATGAATCTGTCTACATTTTAATAAATTATCTAATGTCAGGTTGTTGATAAATGACAATGTTAAGCTTTGAACCCAGGCAAATTTGTTTGAGTCCATTCAGGAGTCAAGAATTCACAAATTTTATCAAGACATAAAACTGCTTTTCAAGCATCAGAAAAATTTATCTCCGTAAACCTTTCACTGAACATGGAAGACCATGTGCTATTTCTCCTTCCTCCAATATCTCTACCTTCTCTTTGCCCCTGGAGGTTTCAGGTTAACTCTGGAATAGATCTCTTTGCCAGCTGCCTAGGCAATGGATTTTAAGTCACACATTAAACCTGACTGGGATAAGAAAATTACTAATTTCCAAGCATGCCTATAGTCTTCATTTCTGTCATGTTGTATTTCAGTGATTCCAAATAATGTTTCTGGATTCATTTTCTGTCATTTAACCCTATGTCCTTTTTGCAATTCCAGGTCTTTTCCTGTGATACCAGGCTGGTCTATGCTCTTATGCTTCCTCTTTGTGTAACTGGTGAATGACTACTTATCTCTATATTCTTAAATCCTATGCCATTTCCTCCATAGAGCCTGAACATTCTCTGTCATGCAGTTATTTGCTGCTTCTCTAGTCCCACTGGCCATTCTATAAGCCAACAGTTAATGTCAGAACAATGTGGCAGAGAGGTGTCATAGAAGAAAAATTTGGGTATCAAACTGCAAAAGTTTTAAAACAAACATGAAAGAAGGTCTCCAGTTTTCCTTGCCATCAATATTTGCTATAATTTTCTTTTATTCATTTCTCTCCCATTGTTTTTATTGCTTTGAAACTCCCCCTAACTGTCTCTAAACTTAGATACAACATAAGCCTTACCAAACACACACACACACACACAAAACTTTTATAAGGACTGTTTTATCAATAATCAGGATGGTATTATGTCAGCAATACCAAGAAAGGGGTGTGAAAACTAAAACAATATTCAATATCCAAATGTTCCAACCACAAGTTTCCAGCATTGAATAATGAACACTGCTACCTGAGTCATATGACAGGAATAACTTCCTGTCTCCTTACTTAGTAGAAGTCCAACCCGGCTTCTACTCAGAGAGTTCCTAGTGTTCACGTGCACCAGCTGAGTAAAACCTTTAAAATCATATTGGAATAATTGTAAATTATTTTATTTTGACAAAAGAGAACCCTAAAATTTATTCTAAAGTTTTATGAAATAACTGATTCCCCTAAAGAAAATTAGCCCAAATTTAGGATTAAAATAATGAAAGAGACATTATGTGTAAGATACCTTGGTAAATGATTCGTCTTATCCTTTATTTCTCCAATGAGTCCATGATACTGTAATTATTTTAAAATGTATTTTTCCCCTTAATTAATTATGAATTATTAGGGAACAAAAATAATATGTTTATCCATTTATTTGTGACAGTTACTTACCCCATGCCTGGTATAAAGAATATAGTATTAGTATTATAATGTTTTCTGAATAAGTGCATGGATTATGGGCAGGGATCTCTTCTCCCATACATATATACTTATAACACATACACACAAAACTTAAACACATACTGAAACTAGTAATTAGATTCATGTTCCCAAAATAAAATACTTATTTCTTAGAAAGAATTTGAAATGTCTTGCTAAACTTTCATTGCTTTCTTTCTGTTTCTTTTTGTAGAGAAGAAAACTTTCCAATAGCCACATTGTTATTCATCTCACTGATTAAAAATTGATCACATGCTCATTCCTAAACCACCACTGCACAAATGAGCAAATGACCACGAGAAAGAGGGCAGTGTTGTTCAAACACAGCTGGGAAGGGAGGCAGCATTCAAAAGCAGCAGGAGGGATCATAATGATGTTACAGCTCTCCTCTGCTCTCCTCACCTTCCCTTGTATAATCTCATCTCTCCCTAAGGGTATACATGTGTGTACTCTCTCACACGTATATGTGTGAGTGTTCAGATGGTTTCAAAATTGGTTTTTCTGGTCCTCACAACCCTCGATTTACAGATCTCAATTCTTGATTTGAACAGAATTTTAATTAGTGCAACCAAGAGCAATGAATCAATAAATATCAGTGTATCCATAACTGAACTTATTTCTTTCAAGTGTGTTCTTACTAAGGGATTACACTTTGTTAGGGAAGTTATTGCAGGATCCAGCTAAAACTTGGCTGTCATAATAGCTCCCTCTTCATTTTCTTTAAACCATTAACCAGCCATACCACCTTCACACGTCACTACATTGTTTCAGTCCTAACGTTTTTACAGTACTCCTTTAACTTGTTTTATTGATTACATATAAATACAGTTTTAATTTTATCCTGTTCTCATTTACTACAGCGTGATGTCAACTCCTTCCTTTTTCACTTTTGGATGTAGCCTGTGTTTTGGTCCTATTTATCTATTTAGAATTCCCTGAATGTCTTGTGCCCTTTCACAAATCATGCCTTTTATGCAGTGTTCCCACTGCTTGGCCTACTTTACATTCACATTGTCGCTGGCAAGATTTCTAATTACCCTTTCAGGACTCAGCAGTAATGTCATCTTTCTCTGATATCCTTCCTGGTACCCTTGGCGGTATTCGTTTTCCTCCTTCTGTGTTGTCAGAATAATCTGTGCATATATCTACTGTAAAACCTATCAAAACACTTCATTGTGTCTTGTTTATGCTTTCTCTCTTTCCCAGTTTGATAGCTCTGCTGTTCTTTGAGGTTCTGCCATGCATGGACTATGTATTTTTAACATTTTCTCCCCAGGGAGAAGCAGACAATTTCAGATATAGTAAGCTCTAAATTAATGTTTGAAATGTTTCTTGAATGCATGAACACATGCCTACTTTTATGTTCCAAATGTATTCGAAAGCGGCCAAATGAAAAGCTCTTGGAAATCTGCACACATTTTTTAAATAAAAAAGCTTTCATATACTTTGTTCTGTCAAATATTAATCCTCTTTAGAAATTTCCTTTTCTATATGCATAATAAATGGTCAGACAGAACTATATTAATTTAGCTTTATTTATATTGATTTTTTCAGTTGTTCAGGCTTCTATATTAACCTATTTATATGACAGACATATTCTATAACCATTTTATAATACAGTTTCCATATCAAGTCACATTATTAATATCACCTTATAAAAATGCAATTTTACTGAATAAAGAAATAGTTCCTTCAAGTTTGATGAATTAAATTATAGTCCTACTTCCTGAGTTAAACTCCATCCCACCAACAAACAGACCAAAATAGTGCAGAGGGCACACAGGAGGCAACTTATATCTTAACACAGGGAAACACTTTACTTGGAAAAGACACACTTTGATGGTCACCAGTGGTCAGCTGCACTTACAACAGCTTCTGAACTATTTCTGCTGCTCCTGAATGCTGCTGTTTTTGACAGGCAGTACCACCTCCTATAGACATGGACTCTGCAGTGGCAGCATACCTCTGCCAGGTCTCACCAACCTCAGCCAAGAAGGTTCACTGTTTCACCAGCTACAGGAAGACATCTAATGGCTTCATAGAGCACTGGTACAATTTACCAGGCACTGTGCATTCTTAGGAACCATCACAACTGCTTGCTACTATTTTTCTTTTCTTCTTTCATGTATCAAGGATGCTGCTGAGGACACAAAGGCTTGCCTGGAATTACTACACTGGGTCAAACTGCATCATCCTGGGTGATCGGTGGGCATAGATACAAGTGTTGTTATATGCTACTAGCTTTCACCACGCGTTACACTGCTGTGCTGGAGTTTTCTAAGTGTTAAGGAGATAACATTCTGTGGACTTTTCATTGTCCTGAGCTGTGTTCCACAGGAAAGTACTAAAAACCTAGCAAAATACCTGGCTGGTATAGCTCAGTGGATTGAGCACAGGCTGTGAATAAACAGGTCATTGGTTTGATTCCCAGTCAGGACACATGCCTGGGTTGTGGGTCAGGTCCCCAGTAGGGGGCACACAAGAGGCAACCACACATTGATGTTTCTCTCTCTTTCTCCCTTCCTTCAACTCTCTAAAAAATAAATAAAACCTAGCAAAATAGGTCAAATCAGTGTTAGTGGTGTTCCTTATGCTGCAGTGTCACACAGCTCTATGAACATTTCAGTATCTGTTCCTATTCACTTCTCACTGCCTCTTCTTCCTGTAGTCTGTACTCAAACACTAGATCTCACAAGACTGAGTCAAGAGCCATGTGTAGTTCATAAATATCATGGTATAATATGATCCACTCCATTTTCTATTGATCAGGAAAGCATTTGCTCAATGTTCTGTGACATGTTATTGATCGGACAAATGCCTCATAGACATTTATTACACTCTCTCACACACAAACACATATGTATGCTTGTAATCACCTTTGTGAAATGCTATAGTAAGGGAATCAGTATGTCTTTATTTAACCCATTTTATTTCATTTTTATCTTTCACAGTTTGCTATGAGTGTGTGTGTTTGTATTACCTCAGCATATTGACAGAGTTGTTGTTCCTCACAAACACTGGACTAAGGCTTCCCTCTGGGACCTAGTTGTTTTCTTGCCAATTTCCTCTGCTAAGACTAATCTCTCCTAGGAATATAATCAATCCCTTCTGGGGAGAGAATTCTGAGCGTTCTAGCACACAAAGTCATTCATCAGTTATTGCCTAGGCATGGCTAAATCTCAAGAATTCTTAATAAACTGGATTTTCTCTTTCACATTTGAGGTATACTCTATCCTTATACATGCACACTCATATGTATATTTTTATATGTACCTGCATAGAGGTGGATGTGCTCATATGTATGTATTATGCATATTCATGTATATACACAAACACATACATGTACAAACATGAAGTATAGGTAAATATACACATATAACATTGCTCTTTATGGAACAACACAAACCAATAAAATTGATTTCACAAACCAATAAAATTGATTTCTTTTTTTCCTGTAGCTCACTATTGGTTTGATTCTGTAGATGAAGAACAGGAAAAAAAACAAACTCATTATGCTAATAAGATTTTCCCTCTAAAATCATGGGGTTGAGAGATTGCAACTTCAGTTCATTTAGTATCTTGGCCTTTGGTGTCTTCTGTCTTTTATCTGCTAGCTGGGTATTGCATCTCTGGTTAAGCTGTACTTTCCAGCATTGGGGAAAAAGAATGGTCCCTTTGATTCCATGCCAGTCTGGAAGGCCTGGAGTGTAGCCTTTCCACAGATGTCCATTTATAAGATGCATCTGTCCTACCTCTCGCTCTGCCAGCTGGCTTGGGGTAAGCTAACCAGCAGTGTGTGTGTGCTCTCAAGCTGCTGGCCAGCAGGCTACAGCCCCAGTGCCCTGGCTTCTAAGCCTTTGGCTCATATCCCTTAGGAGACCAGAGGAACATAGGAACATTTTAGACATATTGGCCTTAACAGAGCACTTCATATTACAGGAATATCAAAAAGTATTGAAAGTTCAACATTAATGTTGTCATATGCATCAGGATCTATTTCAAAAAAAGTAATTCAGACTAATTTTTATATGGTAGTTGTGCACGCATCACACTTTAGCACAGATAGCATCCTGCCATGACTTTGAGAAAAATGTCAAGTGCATTTGATAAAGAAAGAAGGCAGAGATATAACAAGGTTTCAGAGCCTGTCAGATATGAACAGGTGGTATTTCTCCAGAGGATTTCAAGGGAAGCCTCACAGAATGGTTGGCTTAGCATTTTTAAGTTTGAGCCCTGCCTCATCTTGTATTTTGCTGAAAAGCTAGAAACTACAAAGCTGGAACAAAGGTCAAGGTTACCTGGACCATTCATCAGCAGAGACATTCTATAAACTATTTCAGGCAGATGGATGTTTATATTACTCCCTAGGTTTCCAGGTGGAATATGAGTATATCCTATTCCTTTACTCTCTAATTTTCAAGGTTGCCTAAAGGTAGTGTTTAAGAAACTCACCTGTGCCTGTTTCATAGTCATTCAGGTAATTGTTCAATGAAGTCTGGTTGAATTTTATTCTCTCACTTGTTCTGGATATACAGGGACTACTGTAAGCCAGCTGGTGGCAAGAGAAGCTGAATGAAACTAAATAGCAAATTTCAAGATCTAAACTTTGCTTGTGCTCCAAATTTTCTAACACACTTTTAAACATCGCACTGTTCTAACTTTAACTTAGGATTATCAATGGTGCATTTTTCATTCAAATCATTAATAAGTATAATATCAAACAACAAACATTTAAAGCAAAAATATAGCTTTGGTACAGCAATATTTCTTTTTTACAGACTCAAATATCCTTTAATCCTCTGTTTTCTATTATCTGGCTCATATAGTCCTTATTTCTCAGTCTTTCCTATGGCCAGAATGTTTTCTGTTTTTTCCCTCCCAGTTACCAGGGATTCATTCTCAATGGACAAATTTATATCGCTGCATATCTGTGGTTTAGTTTATCCTTATTACTATGATGAGGCAAGACAGATGAATCTACTACTATCAGACATTGACTATAGGTAATCATGTCTTTGGGAAAGCTCTAGAGACAGACCTGGGAACAGTCAAGGCTTAGATTGTAAAAAAAAAAAAAAAATTGCATCAGCAATAATTTAAAATAGTGTCTTAACTTTGAATTAAAAGCATTCTGCATTTCTGCAGGTGCAGACACCTGTACTCTGACATTTCCCTATATTTCTGGGCATCTATGAGGATGGCATATGGAAACACTTTGTAAACAACTTTGTACAGCATAATTTTCTGCATGAAACTGAGATACTCTGCATTTTATTGTCAAGAGGTTTTAAATTAAATGTATTGGGTGACATTTTTTCAAGTGTACATTTCTATGATATTTAATCTGTCTATTGTGTGGTGTGCACACCACCCAAAGTCAAATTATTTTCTGATGAGGTATCTTTTATTTTACATAAGAAGCCCTCATGAGGAAACCACCTTACATATATTTAGTGTTTTCAGTGTAATGGAGAATACCATCTTCCTGTAGGCAGGCAAACCTTTCTTTGTTGTCCTAAACAAAATATTCTGTGTCATTGAACAAAATAGAGGCCTGTGAGGTTGCACAAGGTCACACGGAGCTTTTCTCCTTGCTCCACCCCACTCCTACTTAATAAGCACAACTACTATTTCTGGAAATAACACAGAGTGAATCAAAGAAGAAAGAGAAGTAATTTTGGACTCCAGGATGGAGTATTAGCAGAGTAGCAGAGAGTCTTGCACACTCCCACCCAACCTAAGAAGGTCATCTAGATCTGGTGTGTCCTGATTGCTGACAGGGAACAAAGGCAACTCAGAAGGCTCATTCCCCTTCTGGGTGGAATGTGAGTCCCTCTGACAATGATAGGCAAGCTGATACCAATGAAAAAGAGAATCATTTGGGAGACCTGCCAAAGAGAATGGCCAAGGAAACACCTTCTCCCCTCCACATCAGGCTGAGGATTCCTTTGCTGCTGAGAAATAAAGAGGGACTGATGGAGCAGGTAAGAAGAGGTACTTGGCCATCCAGATAGCCTCTCTGTCTCTGTGACCCTGAGATTTCTCTTTCACACCCAGAAACAGTAGAATGCACAGTATGGGCCTGCCAAAATAAGCATCCATGCCTGGAAAGTCTCTTAGGTCCTGAGGCATCCATCACTAAGAGAAATCTGATGACCCAGCTATGGACATCCCCTCTACCCCTATGGGCAGCACCAGCAGAGATCAGTGGGAGCCCAGCAGCATTAGGCATTGAGGAGATAGAAGTGGCACTCCAAAGGTTCTGAAATGAAACTGTGATTGAAATTGCAGTGTGAAAAAGTAGGTCATTTACCTGTCTGCTAAACTTAAACATGGTGACATCCTCTTAAGAGAGAAGATTTAAGGAAGGAGAAACAATGTATTGGCTGTAGGAGATATCAATTCAAATGACCGTGCATTTTCATCTAAAACGATGAAGGCCAGAAGGAAGTTAGATACTGTTTTTCAAACTCTGCAGGAAAGGGACTATCAACTATGAATTCTATATTGGCTAAAACTCATTAAAATGAAGAAAAAATAAAGACATTCTCAGGCAAAGGGAAATAAAAAGAATCTGTTATTAGCTGAATGACTTTAAAGATTGGCTAAAGATGGTTCTTTAAGAAAAAAGAAAATAAAAAGGGGAAAATGTAGTATTTAGGCAAGAAGAATAAACAATGGAAAGAACAGGGATATTTGCATGACAATAGACTATTATTTTTCCTCATGAATTTTGTAAGTTATATTTTATGATACTTAAGACAATGCGCTGTTACAGGATGCTAAAGAATTCAAGGCTGCACCTTTTACCCATAAAGTTGTCACTATTTTATAAGTCAGTGAATGATGTAATTCCAAATCCCATTTCAGAGTTTGCTTACCTAGACCAGGTCTCACATCATTTGCTGTAGGTCAAAGTCCCCTGGGGAGAAAATAGAGATTCACATGCAGGAGGTGTACTAGGGAGTGCCTCAGGATTGAGACCTCTGAGAAGTGAGAGAAGTAGTGTTGGGCAAAGGTAGGTAGTGAACAGCAGTGCAGTCATAACAAGGATCTTGCCTGATCCTCTTCATAATTTTTCACCTTAAGTCACGGAGCTGAGACTTTTCATTCCACACTGTGGACTCTCATTTAATATGAACTGCTCTCTGGAGGATTTGTATTGTTAGAGAGGGATGTTTCAAAGGGACAGTTTCAAAGTAACTCAACTCAGTCCTTCAGAAGCAAAAGTTTTAGCAGCTCAGCATCTGAGGACTGAAGAGGGCATTCCAGTGATACATTGTATCACCCATTACATGCCATTTGAAATGTTGTGTGTGTATGTGTTTTAGAGAATGGGGAAATAGTACAAGACTAAGCAGTACAAGAGAAATTGGAAGGCTATAACCCTCCTAAAGCCCTCCTAATTACCCCTTATTAGTTGTAGAAATGATAGCATCATTTTTCCAGTCTTTTCTAATGTAGCTGGAGGGCCTATATGTGGTAGTCACTTCTAAGGAGGAGTGATAAAATAGGGTCTGTAAAATGCATCCATACTTAGCATGACCATGTAAGAAGACTGGCCTCCCCACATTGCTTACCATTTAGAGAGAAAATTTCTGATCTCAATCTGTCCATGGCTAAGAAGTTATAGAAGTCTTTGACTTTCTGTGGTATAAGAGTACAAATGAAGTCCTTGCCAGACAACAAAGAGTATCCTATTTTCAACATTATACATTCCTGTTGTATTGTGGCTTATGATTTTATAACTAAATAGTTATCTTCTAAAAGAAAATATTACATCGTTTCTTTTATTCACAACAACAATAGGGTCTAGGACAGTAGAATGAGTCTTTGAAGGTATTTCCCCAAAACACCTTGAGGCAACATAAAGAAAAAAATGTCTGCATATTCCATCTTAGATCCTAGTATTTGGTGTTAATTTTGGTATTTACTTCTTTTTTACTTAGATGCACACAAGTGATTTCACAGAGTTCACAATTTTAAGTTTTTAGCTCAAAAATATGTCTTAAAAAGGATATTCTTATTTGGAATTCCTTATCTAAGAGTAAAATGAGTGAGTACTTTATTGTTAATACACTCTATTTAATGGAAGATCTAAAGTGGCACATTTTTATTTTTCAGTGTTTAATGAATTTCTTATTCATTCATGTTAATCATTATATTAGTAGAATACTTTTGGAAACAAAATATTCTGTTGTATCAAAGAAGTTGCTCATAGCTTTCCATTAAGTTCTAATTGTTTTTATTACCCTACCATTACTTTTATCACTTTGTGAAATAATATACTGAAAGATCATTTTGGAGCAAGGAAGTAAAATTACTCAAGTTGGATTTTAAAATGAGATAGTTTCAATTTACTCCTGATTTCTATTGAAAAGTGAATTGAGTTTTGTAAATGTGAAGTATTTTAGAAATTTTTCAAAAGATAAAACTGTTACTTTATCTGCCAGAGGTGATACAAATTAGCAAGCTGTGGCCTTATTTAACACCACATTCAGCCACAGACTCACTACAACTTTAACAATGCTGATAACACATTCACACACTGAATCTTTGGAAAAGATATGTTTGTGATTCCAATACTTAGCTTTGAACATGAGGTCCATTCTTCTTTGTACCAGGAGGTTGTGAATGGTTAAGTGGAATATAAAAATTAAAGGTAAAATTATTGCATCTGTATATGTTATCTTAGTTTGAAATGTCAAATTCATTCTTATGTACATTCAGCTTGGCTTTATGTTACATGCAGTTCAGTTAAACATAAGAAAAACTGAGCTATTTTCTTGAAGAAATCTAAATTCTTTTTGCTGTTCTGTTTAAAAACAGTTTTTTAAAAGAATAAAATATTAAACTTGGGATCTATATTACTAATTTTTGCATAAGAAGGCCTAAAGATTCTGGATTCTTGTCTAATCAGAACATGTCACAATATACACTTTCTTAAATGTTTGGAGGAGAAGTGACTATAATGCACTTTTTAGTTAAGATTTTTTGAGATTATTATGGACATTTGCTTCTTGATTGCAAAATTTCTTAAGAAAATTTTGCTATTTGTCAGCCATAGGTATCAAAAAGAAACACTTTTTGACAGTTAATTTAGTTTTTGTGTTATCATTATGCACTGGGACTGAACAGTTTTTTTCTATAGTAAGTCCTCATTTATTATTGTTTAATTTTATTAAATCTATTGGGTTGACATTGGTTCATAGGATCATAAAGAATTTTAAATGTACATTACAATGATAGTACATGATCTGTATATTGCATAGTGTTCCCACCACCCAAAGTAAATCATCTTCTGTCACCATATATCTGGTCTCCTTTACCCTGTAGCACACCTTCTTCCCCCTTCCCTCTGGTAACCACTATACTGTTGTCTGTGTCTATGACTTTTGGTTTTATACCCCATATGTGAGTGAAATAATAGGGTTTGTACCTTTTTCTGACTAACTTATTTTGCTTGGCCTGATGTTCTCAAGGTCCATCCATGTTGTTACTGAAATATTTAAATATACAGGTCACCTAACGGTAACTGAAGAACAGATATTTGGAAGGAAAATAAGTATTTCATTTTCTTTCATGATATTTCAGCAGATTAATTTCTAAAGTAGCATTTTTTGAACACCAGCACAAGTCTGAAACAATGGATAAAGGATAAAAATGCTGTTTTTCTATTAATATAAGAAAAATGATTAACGATTTAAGAAGAGATGGTCTATTCATGGAGGCTTTGGAGTCTGTAACTTTGAAGTCTTTAATTAAACATAATTTGAATATATCTATATATAAATATAATTGATGAACACATATATATGTATTATAATCCATATATGTATATATAACATATATATAACACACATACATATATAATCAAGGAGTTTGAATATCTTTTGAACAAATTCCCTACAAGTACTTCAAACACCTTTCTTAATATTAATTTTGTATCCAATCTAAAGCAACTTGTAAATTAGAGCTAGAATTATGACATAGAACAAGTTTATTTTATTCATTACTGGTTTTTAAATACATACTTAAATCGCTTATATTAAGAGACCCGTTGCTTTGATTTCTGTATCAGAAATTCTTATTTTTATTGGTTAAGTTTTATTTATTGATCTGGATGTTGGGTAATAGTGTTCTTGTTTATTAAAGAAGTTCTAATTTATTACTCTAGGAAAGTCTCAATTCTGTTCTCCAAGTTCACTGCCATTCTCAATTACACACTGCACAGCTGCCAGAGTGACCTTTATAAAACACAAAACTAATCAAGTCACTCGCCAGCTAAAAATCTTCAAGAGGTCCCCATAGTCACCCGACAGAAGTTCAAACACTATCGCGTGGCCACAGGATAGCTCATGGTCAAAACCCTGATGGCTGCCCTATCCTGGGGCAGATTATGAAATCTGCCATGCTATTTTTGTCACTTGCACAATACACTCCTCAATCTTTCCTGAACTGTCTTACACCTGCATAGTTTTTGCTTCTAATCTGAATTCCTCCCCTGACTCCCAACCTGACTCTGCCTTTGAATCTTCGGAATTTTCAAAGTCCTTTCTGCATTTTTCACTATTTGTTGCTCACTACACCAGTATAAGTCCTCACCTTGATTCTTAGCTTGACACCCAGCCACTCACTTCACACGGGCATTTAGATGCCATCATGTCAGCTTTATCTTTCTGCCTCCACCTTAAGTTCCAAACACACAATAGAGCATGATACTTCTTGAATTTTAAACATATATTTTCACATTTATTTTAGTTAAATAAACTAAAGTTAATCCAGTGTTTTGAAGACTTTTCCTCTGTTCTTTGTTACAGGGCAACCTGTACAAAGCTATGGTTAATATCTATAAATAACATCTACAATAATAACTTTCTTAAACAGACGCCCATTTTGATCATTCTTTCAACAAATATTTATTATCTATATGTCATAAATTCTTTGTTGGGGAAACTGCAGAGTACAAATTATTTAAATTCCAACCCAATGAAGTTTATATTACACAATGTGTCAGAGTGGCCATACCTGTAAATTAAATGTATATGCTCTTAGCTTTAGGAAAAACGTCCCATAGCAGATTACAGAATCTGATTATCTTTTTCTTTTCAGTTATGAGTCTTCCTATAACTAAAAATAAATCTCTAATGTAGCAGAGGTGATATATGTCATATTTCTTTATTTTAAATGTTATATGGTTGTGACTGAGATTTGAAACAAAGCTAAATATGATTAGACCTCATGCAAAGCCTTCCCTGGTGATATAAGCTTATGTATTAAAATCCTGAAGTGCTAAGCCATAATTTTCAAGAACAAATGACAAAATAAGTGCTCTTTATTCATGTAAAAAACCTGTGAACTGAATATAAAGTTTAGTATGAAAATCTTCTAATAAAAAACTTTAGTGACAGTTAAAAAATCAGAGGTTTCACATGAAAAGTTTATACCCTGGATTCAACCCTTTAGGTTGTAGTTTTTCTTTACATTAGCTGTGATAATGGAAGGGATATTATACAAACAAAGCAAAAGAAAACATATACTTTTTTTATAGTGTACTTTCAGAATACTTTGAAAACTCAATTTTCACAGACTAAGCAGTTTGTATACATCTGAAAGCACTTTATTTGGCTTAAGGTATTTTTCTATAAAGAAGTACATGATTATTCATAGTCATTGTGTCACCTTAAGTTACCAATAAATTAATATATTTATAAAATATTTTCCAACATAAGAGCTATAAAAATCGCGTCCATTTAAAATATTGGAGATGTGAATGATAATGGGTAAAATACAATACAAATAACATAATAAAATAAAATATTGGAGTTGTGAAAAGACGGTGCTGAGTTATTCAATAGATGCAGTCTTTCTGAGATTTCAGTTTAGTGGACATAACATAGCAACAGTATGAAAGCATGCATGGTTAGCATGTCATTAAATAGTCCTCAGGCAAAGATGGCATCAAAGGCAAAACTAGATACAAGTTGGATTGACTCACACATAGTTTCATTCTTACTGATATCACTTAAAAATATGAGCACGTTTGTTTAATTAATTGTATTCCCAATCTATTGATTCATGCAACAAATAGTAATTGAACACTTACTATTGTCAGGATATGTCTATTGGAAGCTCAAAGTCTAGCAGGAAAAAAAACATAAGATGTAAATGATTTGGCAGAATTACAATTAGTCTTAGGGCAGAGGGATGTACAAGGGAGGGCTAAAGGGAGACAGGTAGAGTCAGTGTCCTCATGTGTGAGAGCTGTTCAACAGGTGCACTGCACACCCTTCACAGAGCTGCGTAAGGATTAAACAAATATACAAATATGTGTTACAATATTTTAGCACCTTTCATTTGGTACATACTTAACACATTTCCAAATATAGAACAGATAAATTATCAGAAATGTGAGCATCATATTTGAGTGGCAAACCTGAAATCAACAGTTAAGGACTAACGCTTATAATATTGTGGTGGGAAATGACCTGGTAGAGATTTCTACTGTTCAGTGGAGACAAATGGAACCATCACCATTGGCAAAGTTATATCAGCCTTACTGAGGGAGGCTTTTTACTGTGACCTCTAACATGAGGCACATCTCATAGTTTCTATTCACAGGCAAATTCCTTAAGTGAGGAAGATGAAAATGCTGGAACCGTGAGGGAGAAGTTGAGAGGACAGAATATATAAAAACAATAATTCATAGTAGCCTATATTTTTCCATAATAAAAAGCAATCTCAATCTTAGTAGTGTCTTAAAACAAGAAACATTTAGTAAGCTACAGGTCTATTAAGATTTGGCCATGGGTCTACTCCATATCTTCAATCAGGGACAACTGAGCAGAGAAAATACCTGTTTTTGAGACTTATTTCAACTTTGAAAAATGTCATTTTCCCTAGTATTCCATTATCTAAAATTCATATGGTGAAATCTTTTGTCCTTTGTGATAGGACATAAAAGTCTCTCCAAGAAAGGGAATAGAATATGTATGAACAATAATACTGTCTTACATGAAGTTATAAAGTAGAATTTTCAGGACACAAACTAACAAAGTCTAACTCTTTTTGTGGAGTGCACAATGGGCTTTAATATTACTGCTTCATAATTTTGTTTGTTAAATGCATTTTCAGTTTAAAGGAGTTCAGAAAAAAAAAATGAATGAATACAAATCCTCTCATGCTGTTCTGGATCCACAAACTGTAAACCTTCCATATGGTATCAGAATTGCCGTTTAATGTTCAGCGCATGAGGGACATTACTGATTGGTGTTAGGCATAATGTATGCACATAACCTTGGAAAAATATTGTGAGGTAAATTGCAGATTGTATAAGAAGAGTTTTTTCAGCAATTTCTTATTACCTCTTCAAATCAATAAGGATGAATTATAACCATATTTCATAAATATACTGAGATTTGAGCACTGATTATATAACACTTCTAGAATGAACTAATTTGAAACTATCCACAATAAGTATATGAGGCTAATACATTTAACTGTAATTAAAATTGTTTGAGAAAACTGATATAAAGAAACATAATAAATATATATATATAACATTTTCAGAAGATTCTGATTAAACTACAATTTATGTTAAACTTAAAAATAAAACTTTTAATAAACTTAGTAATACTATGTTTTCAAAGGTTTAGGAAGGTAAAGCTAATTACTAAAAACTACCTATAGACCACAAGGCCCGAAGGCCAAATCCAGCCCTCCACCTTGTTTTATCCAGCCTGGCACCTTGTTTCTACCCAGCGGCAGCACTGAGCTCTCACTTAGCTGTTAGGGTGTAGTTATATTTATACAGCCCTGAAACTACATTTGGCCCTCTGAAGGCATCCACAAGGCTGATGTGACCCCTGGTGAAAATGAGTTTGACACTACTGTCATAGACTGTTTTTAATTCCACAATTTACAAACTGACCTAAAACAAGAACTTGCTCAAACTCTTTTATTTCCCTTTTTTTCATTTCCCACATATGTCTACTTTTATTCATTGTATTTCTTTTTAACACCACCTAAAGAAAATATCAAGTGTTCAGAAAGCCAAGAACTAAAACATCATTCACTACTCTAGAACATCATTTTTCTGAAACGTGATTTTGTCTAAAATGTTTTTGTATTTAAAAACTTGCTCCATTATGTGTACCTCAGTTCAGCATCTCAACTCTAGTTTTATACTTGCAAGAGTCTCTAAAAATCCCTGAGCCTAAATTTGCTAATTAAAAAAGAAATGATGAAGATAATTAAACTAACACTGAATTTTATAAGGATGCTTTTAGAATTAATGTAGAATATGATACAGTAAGTGTCTGATACATAATAGGTCTTTGTAAAGTAAAAAGTTAGTAGTAACCTTAAATCATCTCTCTCTCTCTCTCTATCTATCTTTTGTGAGTCTCAGGAAATAAAGGAAAAATATCCAGTCAAATATCCTGTAAATATGCTAATGACAGACACACCCTCCTTATCTATGCAATGCTTTAGCAGGATGTACAGAAAGTACCCAGCCATGTACTATGAAAAACAGAGGCATTTATGGAAGAAGATACAAGATATAAGAAATATTGTACACAGGACAATGACGCATCAGTCCCATTCAAAGTAGGCACCTTGGGACCTCACACAGTTCTCCCAGTCACCATCAGTTGCTCTATCATATTTCTCTGAATCTCATCTACAGTCTGAAATCTCTTCCGTTTCAAAGGTGATTTCAGTTTAGGAAAAAGCCAGAAGTTGCAGTGTGCCAAATTTGGGCTGGTGGGGAGCTGAGTCACTAGGGTGATGTAATGTTTTATCAAGAAAACTGCATAAGATGTGATGCATGAGTGGGCACATTGTCCTGATGAAACTGCCAATCACCAGTTGACCAGAGCTGAAACCTCTGAATCTTCTGAATAGTTTCTGCAGAGGAATGTTCAAGCTTAATGCAAAATTTGATTCAGGTTTGTTGCTCTACTCGCTCAGTCATATTGAATTCAAGGTCCACACAGCACACATGCTCACTCAACAGCGCCTAGCAACCCCATTGACTAGTACAGTGAAGTTGTCATTGTTCGTGCATATGCATTTCATTGTTCATGCATATGCATTTCATTCTCCTTGGCTGCCAGGTTACACCGATGTCATAAGAATCATTCTAGTTATATTAACAATGGCTGAACTTTTTCTGCACAGGCCTCATATATTCATGGCCCATGAACATAGTCAATGGTGTGGAAATTGCCTGAAGAAGTGGGCTGGGGAGTCTGGGTGGAGGGAGGCAAAGAGGGAAAAATTGGGACAACTGTAATAACATAAACAATAAAATATAATTTAAATTTTAAAAAGTATACTTGATTAGACAAAAAACTCAGTTCTTAGTTACATTTTCTCTGAATCAAGTAAGTCAGTAGGCAAAAAGAATGTCTCATTTTAAGTAACATTTTACAGTTTTTAGAAGGTTTCTTTTTCCACAATCATAGTTATCAATTAACTGTACATTTTGGTTTTTAGCTCATTTTACAGATAATATTGCATGGACAAAGACATTAGCTGAATTGTTCCAAGTTTCTCAGCTAGTGATTTTTATGTTACATGGTCTAGGAGATGCAGTGTATCCTTACCAGGAAAGAAAAAATTAAATAGAGCAAGAAAAAAAAACAGAAGCCTTCTTTCCTTCCTTAACTCAACTGCTGCCACCCTCCCCACCACCCCTTAAAAGATCTGAAATGATCAAAGAAATATACATGGAGAGAGAAAAAAAACACTTGCAATAATTTGGAAAGCAACAAGTAAAGATTTTATTGTGTTAGCCTTGATATACTTCAAAAAGTGGGCATATTAATTTATAACTTCCAGAGAATACTGTGATTAAGCAAAAAACTTGAATTAAACATTAAAGGAGAAGCACAACTTCATTGTTTAAAAAGTTGTGTGGGAAATAAGATTGCATGCACAGGTCTATCATTTTTTGTATTTCTATTAAAACTCAGGACAGTTTGTATTGAAGTGTGCATCTATAGAATATGCGCTCTTCCCCAAAGCTAAGAGATGTGAAGTAGAGATACAAGACTGGGAAAGTGATGACTGTATTACATACGTAACTATATTGACCACATTTCTCAAATAAGTTAGAAATTTACCATTTGTGAAACTAAATGGTCTCAAAATTCTTTCTAGGACTATGCAGCCATATCTCACTTTTTATTATGACTAGTCATCTTTCAATATGAACATTACCTAACCCATCTGCAGCCTCCTTCTATCTCTAAGATTGATTATGGCTGACATTCTCAGCAGTCAGAACATCTTGCAAATGACTTCCTAGCCTGGAGAGCCCAACCAGAATGATGTTCACTTCACTGCCTGCCTAGCTTGTCTCCCATCTAGCCACTGAAGCATTCAAAAGAACACTTTTATTAAATTTGTTCAAACATGTGTTCAATTAGATGAAATCTTCTTAAAAATTGTGCTAAATGTGAATGGGGAAAATGCTAAATTGCCTCTGTATTTAAGTGTATTTTCAAAGGAAGATGAACTTATATCATTGGAGTTAAGCAATAAAGTAAATAATATGCTTTTAGTTTAGCCATGTTCATATGTTGGTTTCCTTCCTACACATATTAGAATTTATTAAATAAACTGAATATAAAATGATAGTCCTAGTTGAAATGTCATATTTTATTTTCCATGTACTAACTTTATAGAAGAGTATAAAAATATGTTCTCATGTAACAAAAAATGGTATGGAGGCAACAACTAAAAGTCAACCTAGGGACATCATATATTTTTCTTACTTGATAAATAGAAAACTAAAAAGTCCTTACTTTTTTTGTCTAATAGAAAATATATTTAGTATTACTGACTTATTCCTTGTAAAATAAAATGGAAATTTCAAATAACACATTATACAGATTATATTAAATAATGTACTGAAGACGAAATGCATTTATTTTCTTCATATTAGACATTATTTAATGATGAATGCCCTTTATTAGCTATTTAGTATGAGTAGTAAAATATCTTGAATTTTTGAAATAGTAAAATAAAAATGTCCTAAAACATTGTATCTGTTAAATTCATAATTGTCTATATATTGAGTGGTGGTGGGAGACATTGACCATAATTTATTTATTTTTGGTTTACTGAGCTGATTCTTGTCACTCCCTTATCTCACTGTGTATATGGATGCATGTAAATAATATATAGTGTTAGGTATAACCAGTATTGTACTTTTAAATGAGATATTTTTCAACATTATTATTCCTTGCCACACTGATATTGGGTATTTATTATACTAATTACTTCACATTTGAGGATTTTAACTGCTGATCTATGAGTCAAAAATGAAACTATAGTTACATAGTTTTGGAATTTTTTAAAAGTTACGTGCAAAATTTAATTGTTCATTTTTTTAGGAAGATTATTGGAGCATCCATGAGATTTTTTAGAGTCTGTGACTCAAACACAAAGAACCAATCTTCTAAGTATTTTTCAAGTGATACTTAAATAAATCATTTGGAATGTATTGTGCACATTTTAAGGTCTTATATTTTATTCCATGTATTTAAAAACTTTAATTTACTATTATTATTCTTGTTTGTATTACTAATTTGATTTATTTTTATTCCATCTTAATGTAAACTAGTTTTGAAACACTTCGTAAAAGACTGAACTGAATATGATGAAGTCAGAGCAATGATAAAATAAGGGTTTAAAACAGAATAATAATGGATGTCTTATCATATTATTAAAGAGATCTGGAGTTCAGCTCCAAGTTTCCTAGAAAGTAAAGTGAAAACGTATCATCAATTACAGAAGAGAAGATAAAATCACACTATCTTAGGGTCAGAAGTTACCTTCCTTGACTTTTCCTGAGTGTAAAACAGTTACGGCACAAGGTTTCTTCTCATCCCCAGTTATCGCTGGCTCTCACTCTACCTAACTTGTTTCTGCATTATACAAAAGGATTTTGATAAGAAAGGAAAATGAAAAAATTACAGGGTAATAAGGAGGGGGCTGGAGAGGTTATTTTGCATGTGAATGGTTGAGAGACTGTAAAGATGATGGAGGAAAACACTAATACTTGAGAGAAGTCTGATGACAGAGACAAGCATAGGAGAGAGGAGCCACAAGTATAAAGACCATAATATAAAGCAATGAGAAAAGATACTTTAAATAATTTTTTCCTCTGTACTTCACAATTCACTTGCAACCTTCTAAAGAAAACTAGGTTTCTGAAAACCCCTAACCATTTTGGGGCTAGACTTTGAAGTGAAATGTGTTCAAATGATTTAAATAAGGATGTCATTTACTTGAGTGGCTCTATTATCCTGGCAGCCTCCCTAAACTAACCAAAATATAAGCCAGTAAATGCCTAAAGGTTATAAAGTTGAAACCTCAGGGCAACCACTCATAAGCAGCCAATTATACTTTGTAATTAAACTATTACAAAGCAATTATTTCCTTATTTTGCTTGTTTTTTTTTTTCTCTGCAAAAGTCTCTCCCTGAGCTCCTACAGGTGAAGCTTTCCTAACCTCTTATGGTTTTGAGGCAGGAGATAGTCAGGAAGGAAACTCCAGAAGGCCTGCAGGGCTAAGATAAAAAACATCCATACATGACAAAGACCCCCTAAGACAGGTTGTTCCTGTTTGCTGGGATACCTCTGAATCATGGAATGTGCCTGGGCACTACCCTTGATTCATTATAATAGCATTATAATGAATTAACATTGTGGGATTCCCTTCTCCAGTAACCAATCAAGAAAATCATGGGAAACCACACATGTACAGTAGCAAATGTAACTCCTTGTACCTGCGCAAAAAAAGCCCGCCAAAGACTAGCCAGGAAGCTTCTACCCTGTAAGAATGGCATCTCTCCAGCCCATGGTAGCAATCTCTGCTCAGAGTTTGCCTGCTCCCATGTTCTGTGGAGTGTACTATCGCTTAATAAATCTTCCCTCTGTCTTTATGCTATAAAACTCTGTGTGTTCGGTTCAATTCTTTGTCCTCGATCACTAAGAACCTGGTTACCTGCGCACACCTGTGACAGTTTGGTGTTGCATGTACCTAGCTGATTTTGGCTTAAATAAACTTAACATTTTTAAAAATGTCTCCACATATTAAACATATATTTAAAAATATGCCTCATCCTATTTCTCTTTTAACAAATGATTTACCGTAACAAACTACCTTCAACTCAGATTTGGGTTTAAAGGAAGAGAATACTTGGGTTAAATGACTATCACTATTAATCTAAAATGTTATATTAGTCACCCTGGCCACTTTCTTTCCCATTGGCTCCTTGATCCTGCTGAAGGGAAGAATCAGTGATTCTGAAACAATGTGCAGCCAAGTGGGGGGCCCCAGGAGAGATTTGGAATGGGGTCCAGAACTCAAGGTGTCCAGGAAATATTAGGATGTCCTCCCCCCTGCCCCCCAACAGGTGTGAGTGGGGGAAGGGACACATGGAGCAGGGCCATTGAGAGCTGTTTCGCATAGCAAAAGCTTTGCAGCTAACCTCTGGCATGGTCATTTAACATATCTATAACCTTTAACTGGTTACATAGACATGTTAAATAGATGTGGCCTTGCTCTGAGCTAGTGGAATGGAAGTAACTTCCCTCCAACCGCCCAAGATGTAACTGGGGGGCAGATCCCCTGAGTTACAGCACCTGCATGGGAACTTAGAAAAGATTGGCTCTGTGACATGGGGCCACACCTGCTCAGCCTCACTATGGAAGCCCAGTACAGATGGAAGGATATGAGAATTCTGGCAAGTGTAGCCAATTGTGCAAAGAGTCAGAAATGGGGCTGTAGAGGATTGGCACAGGGATTTAAATCCAGACACAGCAGGCATTGGAGGAGAGAATCACTCAGTCTTTAGCAGAGTGGGGAATCCCGCAGCCCTGTAAGAGAGAATCACCATGGCTTTAGCAGAGAACCACCACTCGGCCTTGGCAGAGTGGTGACCCCCCTCCTAACAGCCATTGTGGGGAGAGACCATGTGGCTGTGCAATAGAGAGAGAACCATGCGACTTTGCCAGAGTGGGGACCCCCACAGCTGTAGTAGGGGGAACTACCACCTGGCTTTAGCAGAGATCCCAGTGACACAGCTGACGGTGCTGGGAACAAAGGGAGGCCTACTAGTCGAGATGGATTACTGGGAAGAACTGGGGGCTGCCTGAGCCATGGACTTCTATTTCTTTTTCAGAGTTACAGTACCCCGAATTAGGGCAGGGAGAGAAGGAGGCACTGCCGGCATCTGAGAATATCCTAAAGGACTTTGATATTTTAATGAAAACATTAGGTTACCACTTTAAGTCTGTATAGCATTAAATAAACATTTCCTTTCTTTTTCACAAATCTCTGGCTTTGTGAGACGTCTTTCCTCTAAGGCGGCAGATATAACAAATCTGGAGGAGTCCTTTTGCTAATAGTGTATTGGTGTGCCCCCCTTGGCCCTGTGTGTGTGGGTGTGTTCTGTAACAATTCTTCCATTCAAATATATGCCCTTGGGAAATATTTAGTAAAATGAGCAATAAATGGGCAGCAAAAGAAACCAGAGGCTAGCTAATATGACAGATAATAAGCCCTAGATATTCTAAGACTGCTTGCATAAACATCTTCCTTATTTCATAACTATTTTGCATTAACATATGCATATTTAATGCTTTTTATGTGCTAGCATATATTCTAAGTAGATGATTTTAATAGTTTGTCACTGTATTTTTAAATAACAGAAAATAATGAAGCTAAAATAGTATTTTAAACATTTTCTTGTATTACCTTTCAGTATTTTCCTGAAGATCTATAACTGGTGGTACTTGTGTGTGTTTGTATAGTTAAAATATAAGATACTTACCTTCTCAAGTCATTTCATAACTTAGTCACTATAATACAAAATATTACAGACTGTGCTATACCATTATACAATAACATCCTAAACTATTTGGGACAATTACATAATTTCCATATTTTAGAGCACAAAATTAAACAGTTGGTTCACTTAAACAGTGTTTATAGTAGTTCCAGTGTGGGGAAAAATAATTAGTATCTGTAATTACTAACATAACACAAAGGATTCAATTATGAAATAAGTCTTACAATAATCATGTATAAAATTGAGATCAAGCCTTACTCATAAATTTAAGGACAGATGTTTTATAGTCACATACAAATCAGAGAGCAGTGTGTCACCACCAATGTATTTCCTTTTGTTTTACCTTGCATCTTAGGATGTGCTCTGGTTCAGATTAAAATATGAGATTTCAAAGTTATATGTTATCTTTACTTATTAAAAATAATTATTTTTATTATAAGAATTTCCATTTTATTGTCAGACTGTCATACATCTTATTTGACATATTGCACAGAACCATGTGCCACAAATTCATAGATTCAGGTTTAATTACCTAAGCAATTCAGATAAACTATGTACACATATATTCTTTGGATATTATATTCCCTATGTTGTACTTGGTTCCCCATGACTATTCTGTAACAACCAATTTGTATTTCTTAATCTCTATACCTTTTTCTCCCATCCCCCTGACCACTCTCATATAGGAAGCTACCAAAATAGTCTCTGTATCTATGATTCTGTTTCTGTTCTGCTTGCTTATTTATTTTGTCTTGCATATTCAACTGTTAATAGGTTTGCATTTATTTCCATTCTATTATCATATTTTTGATCTCCTTGTTCTTAAAGAAGACCCTTTAGCAGTTTATATAATATACTGGTTTGCTGGTGATGAACACCTTTAGGGTTTTGTTTTTGTCTGGGAAACCCTTTATCTGTCCTTCTATTCTAAATGATGGCTTTCTGGGTAGGGTAGCCATGGTTGTAGGTTCCACTTTTCACCACTTTGAATACTTCTTGCCAATTCCTTATACCCTGTAAAGTTTCTTTTGAGAAATCAGCTGACAGTCTTTAGGGAGCTCCCTTGTAGGTAACTAACTGCCTTTCACTTGCTGGTTTTGATTCTCTCTTTGTCTTTTACCTTGGGCATTTTAATTATGATGCATCTTCTTTGTACAACAAATACAGAAAACAATTTCTGGCACAATAAAATACACCAGAAACTACTGAACTCTGATGTCATGAAGACCTGATTTCAGGTTGTGTATTCAATATAAACGAGGTGTGTGTTGTTGACAGTTATTCTAAGGCACTCTAACTCCCACTTTATTCATTTGTAAAAGAGAATAGTAAGAAATTACATTAAGTTCCAGAGATTAAATTAGATGATATACAAAAATACCCCCATAGTATCCTTTTGTCTTATATGCATTACTTACTAAATTGCTTGGACTAGCAATATTGACAATGAGTATGAAAGCATCAGTGTGATTATATGGAGAATTTTAATGTAGTACAATGGTGTAATGACAGAGATTGTTTTAATCCTGCCTTCACAATTAAACAAAAAATATTGCATCAGCCACATTAAGTGGTAGCACATCACAGGAAACTCTTAGTGACTGATTTCATATTTCTTAGAAAAAAATTTATATGCATATTTTATAAAAATTATACTTTTTCAAGTTATACTTTTAACTTTCTTTTTCCATTTAAACTTCAGCTACATATCAGTGCAAGCTGAATGTGAAATTTGACAAATGCATTTTTGCAAATAGAATGTTTCTACTCAAGGAGAAAAGTGGGAAAATTAGTTTTAGAATTTCATTATTGCTATAGGACAGACACACATATTTATAACTCTGGGATTCCATGATGAGTCATTGCAAGACTTGAATGAAAAATAATATGTGAATAAACTAAGTAGGCTGAGTGGTTTTAGGAAAGTATTAAATTGATCCCCTGTATGACATAAGTATTTAATTTCTGGGTTATTTTTTCATTACTTCTGAGATATTAGCATACAAAAAGTAATAAAATGCATTATAAAAATCAAGGCAAAAAGTTATTTTTAACATTAACACTTTAATGTAGTGCTAACTATGAAAAGTAAACATTAATGTATAAATTTAATTAATCCCTACATTCAGTTATTTTGGTCTGAACTGTTTGATATTCCAAGTAAAAAAAAAGCTATATGTCTTCCCTCATTCCTCACACAATATACTATTATTTTTTAAAAAATACACATGAATAACTGGTCAAATAAATTTTTAAAAGACCATGTACATGGTCCTTTAAAACAAAACAAAATAATTAGTATTTTCTCTAAAAATGTTTACTATTTCCTATTTATTAAAATATTACTTGAAACTATATCCTTATTCTGTTACTCTTGCTCACTCTACACTATTTGCCAATGTTGAACATTCATTATTCTTGAAATTTTGGTCTGCTTGCTCCCCTAATATTGTACCTTTTATGTTTCTCTCTACATCTTTGTGTCACAGTCTCCTTCATGAGTAGATCTTCCACAACCATTATTTCTAAAGCATAAATATGTCCTACAATCACATTATCATCATCCTATTTTTATTTATCTCTTATAGCTCTTTAAATAAACTTTCAGTATGTTTCCTCAGATGACCTTTTTTAATTCCTTATTTAGTAATCACCATAAATATAATTATTTACCTACATATATAATTATAGAATTTTTATTACAGAATACTATGTTTTAATATTTCTTATTAAAACTTAAAAAATTTACAAGAATATATTTATTATATCATCTTAACATTTAGTACACCCATTTTATAAAATCAATGCTTTTGTAATTTGTTAATTTTTGAAATTTTCTAATTGATTTTTTAGGATACAGAACTATACTTTTAAAATTTTAGTTCTGTTGCACCTTAGGCATCCAGTTCATTATTTGGTTCTCTTTTAATTACAATTTCCTTCTTTCTATTCTCTTTTACTGCAGTGGGCCTACTAATATTATGTTACATGCTTATATTATTAATTTTCAGTCTTCTTTCATTTAAATGTAATTCTAGAAATGTCCTAAGTATTACATCTCCCAGGTTTCATTGTGAATTTAGTGTAATGTTACCCTGATATCCTTCTTCCAATCTGATGGCCCTACAGGTAATCTGCAGGGTAGACATGGGGAACCCATGTACTTAAACACTCACTAGACTATTGTAACATACAGAGAAAGTTAATAAATAATGCTTAAAAATAGCAAAAATTAGCTAAATGTTTAATATTTATTAATAACACTATAACCATTCCTTAAGTTATTTAACAATATTATTTAGTAAATTCACCTGAAAAATGAGGTTATTTGGTTTGAAATCTGTCTATCTCGTGAAGTCTAGAATGTGATTCAGTGTCCCAACATAGAACATTTAGAAAATTCAATATAGAGTAACTGTGGGAGTGTTTATTTGTAAGCTATTTATGGATGTGCAAGTGTATGGGAGTGATCAGTTAATAACAGCTGAACTGTTACCTCACTTGAGCTTAAAAAGAAAAAAATAATAATTAGCCACTCTGACTGAACAGTTTAATTTGGTCATTTTAAGGCTATTTTGTAGCAAGGAATTTAAAATAAGAAGGAAACCAGGGATCATCTCCTTTGATATAAATCCAAATAGACATACTTCTGAGTCAAAAAGCTGAAAAATGAAGAGTGTATCTAAGAGACATACTGCTGATCTGCTGTCAGTCTGATCTATGCACTAACATCTTATTTATTTATTTATTTATGAAAATATTGCAGACTGTCTCTGGCTATGTCTTTTATTCATTCCATCTTTAAATCAGCATTAACTTCTTAATATCTTATTGAAATTCTGAAGTTTCTGTCCTGTGAATGACACATTTTCAGAAGTGACATTAACTTTTGTGGCTATTACAATTGTTCTATTTATTTTCTCTCCCTTTCTGAAATATTATATTTATAAAAATAAATTAGCCAATAAAATGAATCACTATTAATAAACAGTAAGATTTACATTTGGGGAAAAGACAAGTTAAAATTGTGAACATAATTTTTTTCAGTAGAAACAAAGTTAAAATTATTTGAGGTCAAGGTTTGTCATTATATTCATTCCTATTTTTAAATCATTGGAGGTTCCAGGAGCTTAAACATGAATTATGTATGCTATGTAATTTGCTCAATTCTATGGTGTCAAGGTACTAAAAATACAGCTCATTAACAGTTAAAGTCAACTGAAGTTCTATTTTTTTTTTCTGTATATAAGGATTTGGGAATCCAAGAAAAAAATGATTTCAAAGAGTATTTTCAGGATAACAGTCAATAGGAGAAAACTCAATAATTAAGTTATTTCATTCCTTAAATATAAAGTATTAAGTGTCTGATCTTAACAACAACAACAAAAAAAAACATTACTAATAGCCCTGCCTGGGTGGTTCAGTTGGTTGGAGCATTGTCCTTTACATGAAAGGATTGTGGGTTCAATTCCCAGTCAGGGCATATATGGAAGGCAACTAGTTGATGTTTCTCTCACACATTGATGTCTCTCTCTCTCTCCCTAAAATCAATTAAACATACCCTTAGTAAGCATTAAAAAATGGTTACTGATAAAAATGTGGTGGAGGGGAGAGGTGGGGAGAAAAGGCAGAAAATTGTATTTCAGTAACAATAAAATTCAAAAATAAAATAAAATAGTCAAAATTTAAAGTAAAAAAAAAAGAAGAGGTTAGAGCTATTGTCTATAATGAGTAGAAAAGTTTTAGTATAGGCTTTCTAAATGTCAAGGTCTAACAAACTCTGGAGATGATGGGAAAACATTCTGCTCTCTCAGCTCTCTCTAGCCAAGTAAGCTAAACAGAGGCCAGTCTCAGATATGTGGGTGCCTGGTCATCAGAGTTCTAAAGTCTGCATTGTTCTATCACCAAAGAAGTGAAGTAACTTCTTCAACATTCTATTCCACGGGGCTTTTCCTTTAAAACATTTACCTGTAAACCACTTAGGGTTTTCAACTTCTCGCCTACAACACCTTCATAAATATGCAAAGATTTCCAACACAGCAAGCCTCATGACTTCTCAATACAAAAAAAAAAAATACACTTTATTTTCTGAAAACACACCAAAATACTCTGAATCTAATATTGAAAGCATAGAGAGTAGAAGTCAGGGATTGAGTAGGCTTTTTCTATATAACCATAAATTTTAAAAAACCTGAAATATTTTTAATGGAAAAGTATCAATTTATATAAAAATTACTAGATTTGGAAACTTTTTCAGAAAGTTTTTTCTTCTCTAAATTACACTTTCCCTAAGAAAATCATGGAACTTTCTTTGTTTCTAATCCTTACTTCATATATGAGATTGGTAGCATAACTTAAAACAATTTTCCTTTATATTTTTGTGTCAGAAAATGCTTATTTGGTATGAAGTATTTGAAAAATGGTATTTAGATAATTTTTGAAATATATATATTTGACTTATGCTATCTAATAATGTTACCATAAATTTAAAAATCTGTGTTCCTAGAACCAATACTAACTTTGTTTAAAAAACTGTGAGTGGCAATTGAAAACTAGTAACACAGCAAGGTACCATTGGAGGTACCATTGGACTGTGGCTAACAGAATATAATATATTCATGGAAAATTTGATAAAATTGGAAATTAGGATTTTTCTATAACAAAATCTGAACTTTTAGTTTTTATTTCCTTACTTTTCCAATGACCTCAAATGCTATGTAATGATAAACTTATAGCTTGGGAGGAAAGCTTTTTGTTAAGTAATTTTATGAAATAGTATATGAAAATATTGCATACTTAGAAAATTAAAGACAAGTAAATAATACTTATAACTTAAAGAACAAGTAGTGATACACATAACTTTTCCTTATAGTTTTTCTTTTAAAGATTTTATTTATTTATTTTTAGAGAGGGAAGGGAGGGAGAAAGAGAGAGAGAGAGAGAGAGAGAAACATCAATGTGCGGTTGCTGGGGACCGTGGCCTGAAACCCAGGCATGTACCCTGACCGTGAGTAGAACCTACGATGCTTTGGTTTTCAGCCCTTGCTCAATCAACTGAGCTACGCCAGCCAGGACTTTTCCTTATAGTTTTAAGACAATTCTTTCTATATTACATTGTGCAGTAATAGTTAAGAAGTCTTCTCTGCTAGGTTGAATATAATTCTATCATATATTTTAGGACTTTCCATTTTATTTTTTGATTTCTGTTAAAAACATTCATTCATTTAATGTTAATGTGTGACACACCTATACTTCTGGTAAGCTTATTTCTGTGTTTTGTTTTTGTTGTTGTTGTTCAAACCTAAGAGGACTCTCTAATGTTATCTAGTTCTGGTTACTCATTTAAATATTTAACATTTTTAATTATTATGGCAAGATTTTCAATCATGTCTTCTCAATTATTTACAATTCTTCATGCAAATGAAATAGTTCAAGAATC
Organism: Tonatia bakeri; assembly: GCA_004024845.1. Classification (NCBI taxonomy): domain Eukaryota; kingdom Metazoa; phylum Chordata; class Mammalia; order Chiroptera; family Phyllostomidae; genus Tonatia; species Tonatia bakeri. The sequence goes on from PVIA01001853.1 coordinate 211,035, forward strand.
AAATATAATAACAATTCTCTAATATTGGCTATCAGATTAAAATGAATCTGCCAAAAAGGTATTATTTTATAGAAATGCTCATTTATTATCATGTAAATTTTATATATAACTCTTATTAACTCTTACACAACCTTACTTTGTTTATTTTACACATGCTCAGCAGTTACATTTTCTTTGCACACTATATTAAGAGGCAATTCTTAATGGAGTGCTATGCTCCTTGCACCTGTGTGGCAATGTTGTTTCCAAACTACTTTTTCAGACATGCGTGTCGTTGTGTTTTCACAATGTATGTGTATACATGTGTATGTCTATGTATGTATGTATTCTGTATTTATCTCCTGCAGTTACATTGTTTAAAAGATAATGACAACTTTTTTATTATAGATGAAGATACATCTATTAATCTTGTAATGATCCTATCTCTGCATATTATTCATATTGAATCCTTAATCATGAGGGGGAAAAAAGACAATAAAAAGTTAAGTCCCCAATTCAAGGTGAGATGGTTAGGGTCAATGCAATAAGTGTGTTCTGCCTGCCACCTTTAAACCTGGCTTTTTAATACCTCTGCTAGTGACCTGAAAGAAAAGTTATATCCAGATATCTAGGATGTGATCAGAGAAGAGAATTTTTATTGCATCCTCTGCTTGCTAGATCATGAGGACCATGGTTTTTGGAATTTTGAATGGGAAGAAGTGTGTGCCCTTGGGACCAATGAGTGAGAAATGGGTTGCAGACCCAATATTCCTAATTGGTTTTCTTCATCACTGCCCAATCACATGGAAAAATAGCTTATGAATGAGTGTCAAGTTTTATTGGTCACACAGAAGATAGGTTAGAGTATGAAAATAAAGTATTTACCTTTAGAACAGTTATGCTTTTACACATAGATCTATGTTGAATCTAAAATGAGTTACCCCAAGAAGGTCAGAGTCAGTCTGCATAAAAGTTGGTGTTCAGGAATGGGGCAGAGGGAGAACTGCCCCCGGGTGCTCAGAAGCACTTAATTTTGTACATCAGTCTAAGTAAGTGTTAAAATAGGAGAAAAAAGATTTTTAAACTCTATGTTATTGCTTCTTGTCCACAGTCTTCTTCAGGTGTCAATATGACTTCCTCTTACTAATTTGCTTCAAATCATTAGGAGAAGAGAGATCACTTCACCTTCAGCCCGTTCTTTGACCAAAGGCTCTTAACCAAGCCTCATTTATTGAATGGAAATGTAAAATGAACAATCCTGGGAAAAGTTAAAGGTATTTCATTTTTAAGGAAATGCTTTTTTTTATTTAAAAAAAAATATATTTTATGGTCCTGGGCAGGTGGTTCAATTGGTTGGAGCATCGTCCCCAAGTACCAGGTTTGCAGGTTTGACATCTGGTTGGGGCACATACAGGAAGCAACCAACGAAAGAATAAACATGTGGAACAACAAAGTGATATTTCTCTTTCTCTCTCTCTTCTGCTTTTTCTCAAAAAATCAATAAAAAGAAGTGTAATTTTTTAAATTATTTCTTATCTTTGTCATCTTTTATCAAAACAGTAGTGAAACAATATAGCTTTGACCCAGATAGACCTGTTAAAATATTTATTTTTCATATTCAGCTGATACAGAGGCCTGTATGCTGCATCTTACAATTACTAGGCATGCCCTCTGACCTCAAGCTTTGTACATGTTGTTCAGTCTCTCTGGAATGCTCTTCCCCAAGATATTCACTTGGTTTATTACCTAACGTTCTTCAGATTTTTTTTACTCCATGTTCTCTTCAGTGATGTCTTTCCTATCTGTTTAAAATTATTAACCTCTCCTGATACTCCTTATACCCATTTCTGTTGTCTTTTCCCCCAATAACATAGCTTAAATATATTATTCTGTTTATTTCTATATCCCTCTAATAGAATATATACTTTTGGAAATCAGGAATTTTTGTATTTTCTGTTCAAGACTTTGTCTAGGACCAGACTTAAGACATATCAGTAAATAATAATTAAATCATTGTTAATAAATACATAATGAAAACATATTAAAACTCAATATTCACATTTTTTTTTTTATTACAGCAGTCTGTTTCGGCATCCCTCCATTCTTCCCATTCTCACTACTCCCTGAATTATTAGAGACTTCAGACCTTACAGACCTTCAGACTTCAAATCTTCCCTGGGGCTCCAACATGTTTTCTGTGTTTAAAACTGGTTTATTGTTTGGGCTATTTTCTCATCAGACATTGTCAATTCCTTCCTATCAGTGTCCATTTGCTGAGCTTGCCCTGCAAATTCTAAGCTAAAGATCCTTCCCTCAAACTAACACAAGTGAGTTTAGAGTTAGATTGCTTAGTGTTGATGGACCAAAAAACAAATTAACAAGCAGACAAATCACAACCCCAAGAATTGGTATGAACAAAGGAACAAGTAGGACTATTGGATAGGAACCCAATCCCCGTACACATATACATGTGTACAATTCAGCTTGGGGAGACTGAGATTGGGGGAATGGAAATGGGGTCTTAGAGGCATGATATTGTAGAATATCTAAGGTGCACAAAATTAGCTGGATTCCCTTCTCTATTAATTCAAATGTGCTCTTGGGAATGGACAGAAGTGACCTTTTAGTCCTGCACATTCCAATGCCATGAGCTCAATTTCTGGTCTGTTGTTTAGTAATTGATTAAATCAAACATTGGAATTTGTCTTAATAAGAAGAAAATGGTGATGGCTATTTTATCTGATGCAGAAGAGATTTTAGGATACTAAGGAAGAGCTGAAAGGAAAAGTGAAACATCTTTTCTGCTTTGAAAAGCTTACACACTTGTAGTTAAAATAAATTGTAGAAATAAAATGACAGAGTTTTATAGATACACTTTCCCCACCCTCACACAAATACTAAATTATACATTTCTATATAAAATACATGAATTGGATGTTCTGGCTAAGATGGAGGTATAGGTAGACTCACTGTGCCTCCTCACACAACAAAAAGAAGGACAACAAATTTAAAAACAAAAAACAACCAGAACTGACAGAAAATCGAACTGTATGTAAATCTGACAACCAAGGAGTTAAAGAAGAAATATTCATACAGACTGGTAGAAGGGGCAGAGACAGGCAGAGAGGTGGAGAGGACTTTCGGTGAGGAGGTGGCTGGCAAACCCGGCTATCCCACATTCACTAGCAGATAAACCAGGAGGAACAACTGGGGAGCAAGACAAACATCACAATCCAGGGTTCCAGCTCCGGAAAATAAAACCTCAAACACCTGATTGAAAACACCTGTGGGGGTTGAGGTCGCAGTTGGAGAAACTCCCAGCCTCACAGGAGAGCTGGATGGAGAGACCCACAGGGTCCTAGAGTTTACACAAACCCACCCACCAGGAATCAGCACCAGAAAAGCCCAGTTTCATTGTGGGTAGTGGAGGAAGTGATTGAAAACTGACAGGGAGTGGAGCAAATGGCACTGTTCCCTTTCTGACCCTTCCCTACACAAGCATCACAAGGCAGCAATGTGGGTTGCCCTGCCCTGGTGAACACCTAAGGCTCTTCCCTTTACTACATAACAGGTGCACTGAAACAAAAAAGAAAAAATGGCCCAAATGAAAGAACTGATCAAACTCCAGAAAAAATACAACTAAGCAACAAAGAGATAACCAACCTATCAGATGCACAGTTCAAAATACTGATAATCAGGATGCTCACAGAAATGGTTGAGTATAGTCACAAAATAGAGGAAAAAGTGAAGGCTATGAAAAGTGAAATAATGGAAAATGTACAGGGAACCAACAGTGATGGTAAAGAAACAGGACTCAAATCAATGGTTTAGAGCAGAAGGAAGAAGTAAACAGTCAACCAGAACAGAATGAAGAAACAAGAATTTAAAAAAAAAATGAGGATAGGCTTAGGAACCTCTAGAACATCTTTAAACATTCCAATATCTGAATCATAGGAGTGCCAGACGGAGAAGAGGAAGAGCAAAACTTATAAGATGTTTTTATTTTCATAAGAAATCAAAAACTTATTTGAACAAATAATGAAGGAGAACTTCCCCAATCTGGTAAAGGAAATAGGCTTCCAGGAAGTCCAGGAAGATCAGAGAGTCCCCTAGAAGTTGAACCCAAGGAAGAGCACACCAAGGCACACTTCATAATTACATTACTTAAGATTAAAGGTAAGTAGAGACTCTTAAAAGCAGCAAGAGAAAAGGAGACAGTTACCTACAAAACAGTTCACATAAGACTTTCATCTGATTTCTCAAAAGAAATCTTGCAGGCAAGAAGGGGCTGGAAAGAAGTATTCCAAGTCATGAAAGGCAAGGACCTATATCCAAGATTGCTCTATCTAGAAAAGCTTTCATTTAGAATGCAAGGACAGATAAAATGCTTCCCAGATAACATCAAATTAAAGGAGTTAGTCATCACCAAGTCTTTATTATAAGAAATGTTAATGGAACTTATCTAAGAAAAATAAGATAAAAAATATGAACAGTAAAATGACAACAAATTCACAGTTATTAACAACCAAAACTAAAACAAACTAAGCAAAGAACTGGAATAGGAAGAGAATCACAGAATTGGAGGCTGCATGGAGAGTTATTAGCAGGGGAGTAGGAGCTGGGAGAGCAGGAAAAGGTTCAGAGAATAAGTAGCATAGATGGTAGGTAGAAAATAGACAGGGAGAGGTTAAGAATAGTATAGGAAATGTAGAAGCCGAAGAACTTAAATGTATGACTCGTGGACATAAACTAAATGGGGTTAATATGGGTGGGAGGGGGTGTACAAGGTGGGGGGGAATAAAGGGGGTAAAATGGGACAACTGTAATAGCATAATCAATAAAATATACTTAAAAATAAAATATAACTGTATAAATGTAAAAGTTTTTAGTTTTTGTTTTAAATCATGATAGTTCATAGCTTGTTACCTTCTAATTTACCCTTCACCCTTCTTTGGAACCCACACTAACATAATGGGAGATTTATCAGGCTTAACATCTGGATGAGCTCTAAGTGTTGACCTTCACCCCCTTTGTTGTGAAAGAGAACATTTTAGTTTGATATAACTCCATTTGTTTAGTTTTTTCTTTTGTGTCCTTTTCTTGGAGAGATATATCTAATGGAATATTGCTCCAAGCAATGTCCCAGGTTTTGCTGCCTATGCTTTCTTCTAGGATTTGTATGGTTTCAGTTCTAATATTTAATCCTTTGATCCATTTTAATTTATTCTTGTGTGTGCTGTAAGGTGGCCTAGTTTCATTTTTCTGCATGTATGTATTCAATTTTCCCAACACCATTTATTCAATAAATTAACTGTAGCCCACTTATATGTGCATCCTTCCTCTCTCACATATTAATTGACTATAAGGTGTGTGTTTATTTCTGGGCTCTCTATTCTGTTCTACTGAGCTATGTGTTTGTTTCTATGACAATACCATGCTGTTTTGATTACTATGGACTTATGGTTTTATTAGACAATGTGACTCTTCCAACTTTGTTCTTCTTTCTCAGGATCACTGTTGCTATGTGAGGGCCTTTTGAGGCTCTATATAGATTTTTGAAATATTTGTTCTAGTTCTGTGAAATACATAGTTGTCCCTCACTACATTACTTCTCATTCAGTCACAAACAACTGAATTAATTATAATTCTAGGTGAATGACATTTGTTCTTATTATGTATCTTATTTTGATAATGTAATGATATATTTTATTGGACAAGTATTCCTAACTTACTGCCTATGAAGCACAACTTCAACTGCCTTACAAATATATCATTAAATCCTTAAAACAATATAGAAGAAAGATTCTATCATTATCCACATTTTTAGAAAGGGATTTGCATTAGATAGATTACTGAACATCTTAAGAATACACAAGAAGTGGGCATAAACATTTGGGATGAAACAGAGGGTGTGAGGCTCCTGACTATAATTTTTAAAACTACTACATAGGTTCTGAAGGATAATATTTTATGGTTATCTTACTCAATAGCTAGGCTATTGTTAATAACTTATGTTACCGTATATGTTCCTTTTCTATTCACCCCCATCCCTTTATCTGTTCTAAGAAGTAACCAGTATCAGAATTTGGTGTTTACTTCTATTTAACAGATGCACGTGCATCTGTGATCTCAGTCTACTTGCTTCCAGAACTGTTTGACAATCTTTCAACATTGTTTAAACCACTCAGTTTCTAGTACTTAGTTAAGGAGCTTAAAAAATTAGTCCAGAGATAAAGTAATGATAAAAACATTAATATTTTAAAAATAATAAAAATAAAGTTACTATTGTATCTATGTCTTTATATCTATCTATGCAGTTATCCATCATTTATCTACTCCAATTTATCTTTCAGACTATAATGCCTTGATTATTCTGTTACACATTTTATAATGTTAAATGAATCCACTGGTCCATGAAGTTCTATGATCAACTTCACAGATTTAAAAAATTATAGCCTGTTAATTGTTTTCCCAAAACAAATAATTTTTTTGGAAATTAAACTGAACATGGGTTTTAAACATTATATTACCTATAGGGGACTGTTCCGAGTGGTGTGGGAAATGTAGCCCAACCCCACTTGGAAAGGCCAGTGGGGAGCAAGGTATGGCACATAGGACCCACACCCATGGATAGGTTCTTCCATGGGGAATCAGGCCTGTGTTGTACCTAGGCTGCTATGAGGCTTACTTTTGCTAAAACTCCCTCACCCTGAATTGAGGCAGCAAATGTTTACTGCATATCTCTAAAGTAACTTCTTAAAATCTGTGCCAAGAATGGAGTGTAACCAGTTCAACCACTTTTCCCCTTGATCTGCAACATCCTTCTCTTTGAAGTACTTAGCAACATTCTTTCATTTGTTGTCTGTAGAAGGTAATCGCCTATAGCAAAACTGTGCATAATAAACGAGGGCCATTCTTGATGTAATGTACCCAGAAAAGCAATAAAAGCCTGTCCAGGCAGGGGTCAGGGCCCTCTCCCACTCAGAGAGTGGCCATGCTATCCCTTTTTCTCCACAGGACTTCTGTAGTCTGTGTGAATTTGTTCTTTGCAGGCATGTCAGATGGACCCTGCTGACCAGGGTCCTCATCAATTACTCTCTTTTTCTAATATTCATTTTTCTACTTTCAGACATGCTTTTTTTTTCTAGTCTCATAAATGAAAGTTGTTTAATTGTTTGGAAACATTATCTTTCTTTTGACCAGTAATTTAAAAAATCTACTCCTATAATTTGAACTGGTGGATATGAAGTAACATTCTATTTGACAATTATTTCATTAACAAATTAAACAAGTCTTGTTATTTGAGGAAGCTGAAGATGATTATTTTTCTAACAGGCTTAAGTTTGACTATTAGAAATACTTGAGAGAAGGAAAGGAAAATAAAAGAAAGGTCTATCCCGGAATACTGATGTGAACTCCTACACTAATCCCCATCCAACATGTTTTCATTCTTTCAGTCATCCAACACATGTGGTTTGTATATACAGAAGCAGGAAAGAGGCTGCAAACATAACAGTTAAGGGACCAATTTCTGGATCAGATTGACCAGGACCAAGTGCTGGTTGCAGCACTTTGAGGCCTAGGACATCACTAACATCTGTATCCCTCAGTTCTTTCAATGTAAAATGTGGATGATGATTGTGGGGTATTGCTGGACATGGCTCCTCCAACCCTGAAAATGGAAGGCTGGCTGGATGACCCCTGGCTAGAAGGAATGTGTGTTGCTTTGGAAATGGATTGTAATTCTCTCCTTATCTCCTTTCAGGAGTGGCTTCCTGTCCTGTGTGACTGCTTCCTGACCTTTTTTCCTTGCAGTTACACACTGAGATAATATATCTTAGAACCATGTGCAAGGCATGTGCCCTCTTTGTCTGGGACCTCTTAGGACAAATCTCAGACTCAGGGAGGTGTGGCTCTGTTTCGCCCATGTCCCACAGTCAGTGTTTCCTGTAATGTGAGTATTAAGGCTATGTCTGCTTCATCCAGTCCTCCTTGTGATGTTTTTGGCTTATCCAAATGAGCAGTTGAGGTCCTCGGGTTCAATCTCCTGCATTACAGTTGGTATAGTCAGCAGGATTCGGTTACCCTGAAAGCTCCCCAAGTTGAGCTGATTGTGGGCAATATTATGCTGAGTGGGAGGACACCAGGAGGAATCCCAGGATGGTCATCAAATTCTATGTAGTATGAGGTGGCAAACATTCTTGATATATGGGCACCACCAAGGGATTGGGGGAAATGTCCTATAAATTCCCAGTGACCTCCTACAAGCCTTGAAGCATGTCAGGGAGCAATGTGTCCTAGGGAGAAAGAAAAACCTCTGCCATGTTGCCACTGCTATGGGCTGGTTCATGTTGATAGGAATACAGGTGGTACCTGAGAGACAGAGAGAGGCAGATGGACATGCTGTTCATTTAGAAGAGGAACTGAAACTAGAAAGGAACATGTATCTCCTAATAGTGTAGAGTAAGAATGCCATAGGGGGGACAATTAGGATAGACTGGTGAGCAATTATGGGACCTGGAATGCAGCTTTGCCAGGGTATGGGGACAGTGACTAGCACTCACTGATATACAAATGATTGTGTCACAGTCTGACTGGAATCCTCAAAATTGGAATCCTGTGACTGAAAATGAGCATGACTCAGATGAAGAAACTGTAACAGATGAGAGCAGGGAGGCTATAGAGGAAGAAGAAGAGAAATGTATGGCTCATCCAATGATAACTCAGAAGATTAAGACCAAACAGTCACAGGAGCTGCAGGGCACTCCAGTGCCACTGCCCCCACAGACCTCACACAGTACAGTGCACCCCTATATCCCAGCCCAGCTAGTAGAGCTGATTGCTAAGTTCAGACTGATATGGTCTGAATCCATCGCTGGATGGCTATTGCACTTGTGGGATATGGGGATGATAGCATTTTGCTTATGGAGGATGAATTAAAACATATGTCTTCTGTCACCACCCATCCCTCTTTGAGACAGAGAATTCACAGGGCTGGAGACAAGCTGGTCACACAACTACCTCCCTTATGTGGCTAATGGAAGGCCGTAGGACAGCGCGGCCTGATGATGGAGACCTACCCTCCTCTAATCCATGCTGGACCAGTTTACGTGAACTCCAGCAGTTCATCTGGGAGTTAAGCATGTGCCATACCATCTATAACCCACAATCCAATGGGCCAGATATGGAAAGATTTACTGTGAGGATGAGGGACCAGGTCATACAAACAGTACCCCCGGCTTACTTCAGCACCCTGATAGATATTTTGTCAACTGGGGTGGGTGATTTTGTACAAGAAGTGGCACAGACAGTTGCTGACCTAGGGGAAGTAGAGCTACTGAGACAAAAGGAAGGAATAGGATGGGTAGAAAAGAAGGACAAGGAAGGAAAAAAGGTAGAGACTTTAACTGTGAAACAACCAGAAATATCCAGTGAAAGTAACCCACAAACAACTATGGAATGATCTGGTAAAGCCTGGAGCAGATAAAGATAAGAGAGACAAGAAGCCTAACCACATTCTTGTAAGTCTGTGGCAGCAACTGAAACCTGAGCAACAGTTCCAACCCATAATGACATCTACTCTCCGAACATTGGAATGGACACCATCAACTGTAACAATCGAATTGGCACCCCCGGAGCCGATGCCCTTCTTGGCTGACCTCATGCCTGTCCCACTTGGGAAGTTGTCTCTGGTCCACCTGGAGGATGATACATAGGGAAATGTGTTTGCATAGGGGCTCGACTGAGGGACCCTCTTACAGGGACCCAGTGGGGATGGGAGGCCACATGTAGAACTTGCTATTTGCTGGTCTGCAAAGAATGCACAAAGAGTTTTAGTTTTACTTAGTACTGGTGCAGAACATTCTCTTATTTACAATAACCCAGAGAGATTGATGGCTACAGAGGACAGTCCCTTCAGGTGGGGGCTATAACACTGACTCTTGGAATAAGGCGTTTACCACCATGCCCCTAAAAGGTGTCTGTTCCCCTACCCTGAGTATACCATAGGAATTGACATTCTGGCTGGCATGTGCCTACAGACCACCCTAGGGGAATTTTACCCCTGAATATGGGCTGCGAAGGCCATTTTGAAGGCACATGCCAGACACCCACTGTCACTTCCATTCCCCATAGACTAGTGGCCACCAAAATATATTTCCTTCTGGGTGGCCATAAAGAGATGAGGGAGACCACAGAAGAATCGGCTAAGATGAAGATCATCACACCCGCCCATGGTCCCTACAATTCTCCTGTGTGACTTGTCTGAAAGCAGAACAGAACTTGACATATGACTGTAGGTTATAGAGAACTAAATAAGGTAATTCCCCTTCTCTTTGCAGCCTTTCCTAACATAGCTATACTACTAGACCAGCTCAGCCATGAGCTGGGCACATACCATTATGTATTAGATTTAGCTCATGTATTTTTCTCTATTGATATTGATCCTGAAAGACAGGGCTAGCTTGCTTTCACCTGTGAAGGCTGCCAATGGACATTTGCTATTCTGCCTCAGGGTTACCTGCATGGCCCTACTGTTTGCCATGGCCTTGTCACTGATTACTTAGCTGCATGGACTGTATCATCCTCTATGAGACTGTACCATTAAATTGATGATATGCTGACCTCTGATTCTCTTACAGAATTAGAGTACACTGCTCCTCAGCTGTTGGCTCACCTCCAGGGTTGACAATGGGCAGTCAATTCCAAAAATCCAGGGACCTAGATTATCTTTCAAATTCTTGGGTATTGTTGGTTGGGTAAGACAAAGGTGATGCCTCCTGCTGTGATGAATAAGATTCAGGCTTTCCCCAACCCACAGCATCCAAAGCAATTGCAAGATTTTTTAGGGTTGTTGGGGTACTGATAGGTTTTTGTACCACACTGAGCTCAGCAAGTATGCCCTCTTTATTGCCTCACCCACAAAGGAGCCACCTGGGACTGGGGGAAGTGAATGACCCAGTCTTGAAGACTGCTAAGCAAGCAGGGAAGACTGTGCAAGCACTGGGGGTTATAGATCAATGTAAGGCATGTGATTAAGATGTCCATGTCACCCCTGAAGACTATGCCTGGGGCCTCTGGCAACAACAAGGTCACACCAAGGTGCCGATTGGCTTCTGGTCCCAGCTCTGGAAGGGAGTGGAGGCTAGATACAGCCCAATGGAAAAACAAGTGAATGGTATTTATTGGGCCCTCCTGGCTGCTGAAGCCAATACCAGATCATCTGAAGTTTGAGTATATACTACCTAGTCCTCCCTGGGTGGGTACAGGACATTGTAAACTAACCCAAGATCTCTATAGCACAGACAGCCACTCTGATAAAGTGTAGTACATACCTCACACAGAGAAGCAAGCTAGGATGAGACCTCTGAGCCAAGAATTTTAGCAGCTCCTGGGCTCAGTTACTTACCAAGATGTGGGGATGCAGGTCTCTGCTTCTTTTCCTGTGCCTGGACCTCCTGTTAAAGAGGGGTGAGTCCCTGTGCCTGAAGATATCTGGTACACTGATGACTCTTGCCAGGGCCAGCCACCCACCTGGAGGGTAGTTGACTACCAGCCCAGCATGGACAGCATATGGATGGAAGATGGCTCAGGACAAAGTAGTCAGTGGGCTGAGTTGAGAACTGTCTGGACAGTCATAATCTGAGAACCTGGGCTGGTGACCATCTGCACAGATAGCTGGGAAATATACAGAGGACTGACCCTGTGGCTGCCCTGTTGGCAACAAGATGATTGGCAAATAGCTCAAAAACCCCTGTGGGGGCAGGACTTATGGAAGGACATTTATGAACATGATCTGGAAGAAGATCTACCATGTCAGTGGACATCAACCTCTCCGCAGGTCTGGTAATGCCAAGGCTAACAACCTGACAAGCATCCACTGGTTAGGAGAAGCTCCAGCAGAAGACACAACTGAAAGGCTCCATAGAAAGATGTACCATGTGAAACAGAAGATTTAATGGGAAGTGGTAAAAGCTTGGGGCCTACTGTTGCATTACTCTGATGTAGTCATGGCCAGTCAGCAATGCATAATCTGTGAAGAAAAGCACCCTTGCTGGCTGCCTCCAGATACAGGTGGCCTGTGACAGGGGGACACCCCACTGACCCACTGGTAGATCAACTACATTGGCCTATACCACTATCTGAAGGCTCACACTATGATATGCACAGACACAACTATCGGCTTGTTGCAAGCATACTCATACATGCAGGCCACACAACAATAACCATCTGAGCCCTAAAGAAGTTCTGTGCTGCTTATAGTACCCCAGATGCCATTGAAAGTGAGAAAGGCACCTATTTCATGGGACATCAAGTACAAGAGTGGGCAGACACCCTCAATATAGATTGGAGATTCCAACTACCATACAACTCCACTGGATCTGGCCTCATTGAAAGGTACAACAGCCTCTTGAAAGATTCCTTGAAGACTGACTCTAGCTCATTCCAGAATCATGCTAGTCTGACTGCCTGCAAACCTTGAATGAATGGCTTAGGGTAGGGCATGCATTTACCATCAACCTCCTCACTAAACTTTGGGCAGTGCCTATACACTTACAGGTAAGTACACAGGAGCCTTTGCTATGCATTGGGCTGGGACAACAAAATAACATGCTTTGGCCAGCTTTTCAAGACATACCTTCAGGGAAAACACCCTCATCTGGCCTTGGCAGGCACAGATAGAATCCCATTGTGTTCAGGAACATGGGTGTTCCGTGGTGGCTCCTTAGGAGTATTGACTTATAGAGATGCAGCTAGCACCCATGGGAATGGCCTCCTGGCCCCTTACCCTTGTTTGTTACAACCCACAGCAGACCTCAGTTCCTAAAGGAGCCCCCATAGCCTCAGTTTAGCAGGACACACACACACCTCCCTTGGCCCTTGAGTGCAGGAGGCACTTAGCATAGGACCAGATAGAGCATAGTATCAATAGCCGGGGCATACACTGGTCAATGTAACCATATTAACCAAAGGTCAGACTGTGGCATGTGTATTACCAGATTGCCAATTCTACCTTTATTAGTTCCTATTAAACATCTCTGTTATCATCCTTCGACTTTGCTCTGGAAACCCCTTTCCACAGTGAGCCAGTATGCTAGCAGCCATCAGCAACTGTTCTAATTGTTGGGTCTGCACTGAATTGCCCACTGCTGCCTGGGATGGCCTAATATGTTGAAGCCACCCTATGAACCAGACACATTAGGACTGATTGCAAGGATGGAAAGCTCCCAACCCCTACTTCAAGCAGATTCATGGAAAAGTGTTTTCTCTTGTGAAGTAACAGGCTAAACACACTAAGCCATGACTTTCATATGTGGTTGGGGATGGTATAGGGTGGCTGTCAGCATTATAGGTAGAGGTCTGACAACACATGCCCACATGTACTGAATGCATACATTGGTATTCTAAATTATTCTGTTCAGCTCATGGGATGAATGCCTACAGCCCTATGCAAGAAAATAACTATAATACCACTACAGACCACTGGGGACAGCCTACTAGTGTGGCACAGGTTAATCCTGTCCCAGGGTAAGGCCTGGAGGCCTGTGGCCAATATGGTTGACCTTACCTCCCATTTGATTAGACTGGACATTGCACATGGGGAGAACCATACATCCCAGGATGAGTGTCAAATACTCTTCCAAGTGTCTATAGATATTGGGACTCATTTGGGGCATGTTATCAAGTCAAGAGCTCTGACTGGTGGTTCTACCCCCTAGCCTTTTTGTGCCTCCTGAAGGTATTATTATAACCCATGATGACATTAAGGCCCTACACCACACTGCAATAGCTCTTAACCACACCAGACACCCTATAGCCCTGGTTTCGGATGAGGTAACTGAAATTAGGAAAGTTGTGCTGCAGAATAGAATGGCATTAGACTTACTGTTGGCCAGGGGTGTACTTGTGCCATTCTTTACACTGAATGTTGCATATATAGATCCCTGATAATTTTCACAATGTATCCCATGCCTTAACTGCCCTAGGAGCTGAGATTAATCATATATCAGCCATAGCCTCTGATCCCTTCACAAGTTGGTGGATTTCTCTAGGTTCTTGGTAGTGATCTCTTCTAAGTCTCTTTGAGTTTTGTCTCATATTGTTGACCTTGGGATATAGCCTTTACTACGTGGGATGTGTTATATGGACACAATGTGTCAACATGCTCACCACACAGGTCCCCTATCAGAAGAATGTGATACAAAGAATGTGAGGTGGAAGAGAGATGTTGGGGTGGAGTGTGGGGTCATGCTGTGCATGACTTCTCTACCCCCCATAGTAGAAAGCTGGCCAGAGGGCCCCTGGCCAGAAGGAATTTGTATTGCTTTGGAAATAGATTGTAATTCCCTCCTTATCTCCTTTTGGAAGTGACTTCCTGTCCTGTGTGACCACTTCTTGATCATTTCTCTTTGCGTGTACACACTGAGGCAAGACACATGCCCCCTTTGTCTGGGACCCCTTGAAATAAGACTCAGGCTCAGGGAGGTCCTGCTTCACCAATCGGCCACTGCTGGTGCTCCCTGTGATGTGACTAATAAAGGCTTTGTCTGCTCCCGGCATCCAGTCCTCTTTTGTTGTTGTTGTTGTTGTTGTTTTCGGCATATTCAAAAGAGCAGTCCAGATCCCCAGGCTCCAATGTGTTTTACAATGATTAAAATGGACTACCTATTTTACATAACAATGATCAAAATTTACATCTTAATAAGATTTAGCAGTTATAAGGGAGTCTGGAATTTGGGGAATCCGGAACATAGAATTAGTTCATCATTTTTTATGCCCCTGTCTTTTTCCCAAAATCATCTCCAGTACTATCACACATTTGTGGAATGCCAGTGCCATTGCTGAAATCTTCAGAAAAGTCTTCTATTCTGAAACTACAAATACAGACTAGGGCTCAGTCATAAATGGTTTCCTTACATCCTTACTATAAGAACTTTCTATAATTGCTGCCTCAGTTTATGTATCAACATGTACTACAACTTATTTTTTATGCACATTATCCTTCTGACATTAATTTCACCATGGCTGTAACATCACAGTTTTCAGCACTTGATGTTGTTGGTCATTGACCCTTAAAAGAGTCCCCTGGCCCTACTGACTTCTATAATGCTATTCTATTGGGGTGGTGTTCTACCTATCTGGACACTAACATGGTTTATTTTTTTCCAACTGGAGCTTAAATATTGGTATTTCTCAAAGCTCTATGATATCTTAGAATTTTCTTATTAATCTATATATTCTCTTTGGGTTATTTAATGGACTCACCTGTTTATAACTTTATACCTATCCCCTAATTCATGTCTCTCTCATGAGCACTCTCATAGAATACAGTGCTTAATGACTTTATTTATAATCCACAAACTCCTTAACCCTGTGGAGGACCCAGCTGATCATAGCTGATCTGAGAAATACAAACAAACTCTTTTCTTAAATATAGTTAAATGTATCAGGTGCATAGGTTTAAGGTCATGACTAGATGCACATTTGTACATGACTAATGTTAAGCTATAACATTTTGATCATCAATTTGGTTATAACACATGTTTTCTTGTTTTTGTTTTGTTTTGTTATTGCTGTTTTTACCACAACCTCTGCAGGGTTAAATTGAACCTGTTCAAAACTGAACACATAGACTATCTCCATAGCTCTGAACTTTTTCATGCAATCTGGTTTCAGCACATGGAAACAACGTCCATCTAGCTGTGTATGTCAGAATCTGAGAAATGGAATTTGATTCTTCACGTCAATTCATTTCTGCTACACACTTAAATGTTCATGTTGAAAGAAAAATTTTGGTTCTGTTCACAAAAATGAATCCTCAAAAAACATTCATTTACTTTTTCATGCACAAGTTACAATGAAGAAGCTAGAATCCTGTGCATTTCCATAACTACTGAGATTTATAGCTGAATTTAAAGTTTGACTAACACGAACAACAAAATAAAAAACTGATGCAGGCATTCTGGTGGTCAAGGACCAGAAGGTCTGCTGTCCACTGTGGGTCCCTGTCTGCCTGCAGGAAAGAATTTAAATATGAGTTAACACAGAGTATAAATGGAAGTGAGTTTGCTAGTAAAGCAGTGAGACAGAGAGTGGTCTACAGCAGAGAAGGCCCCCTTTAGATGACTTGCTTCTTTATTGACTTCAGTTTAATCAGTGGGTAAGGTATTGAATGAAGGCAAGGGATATTCAGGATCTTCCCAGGAAAGGGGTGGAGATTTCCTAAAAGAGCTTCATGGGGCATTTTGTGGCCTTACATGACCTTTCTATTTCTGATCACAGTGATACATTGCAGTGAGAATACAATGAAGCTAGGGGTTACCGTAGGTGAAACTGGTCGTCATGTTGGATTGAGCTGGTCTCTGCAGGTTTTAAGCCATAAATATGGTATCTGTGTGGTTGGTCTTTCTTCTTGATAGCTCCTGTAGCTGTTATGGATTGTAGCTGTTCTGCCACATACTCATATCAAAACAGACAAACAAACAAGCAAGCAAAACCTAGCTAGGTTTAACTTTTGTTGTTACTCAGTTTAATTTAACTAACCAGTTTACTCCTGGATAGTAAATATGGATTTAGTTTATTGTGTAATAAAATTATTCAATTAACCTCATTTGAGGACTAAAAGGAAAAAAGTGAGCACTTCGAAATTGCTGTTAACTTGAAGAGTTCTAAAGAAACTACTAATAAATATTAAGAACCATGTACAAGAGCACACTATTAGACACATTGCATTGGCTGGTGTTTAACATGAAGTGTCCTCATAGTACTATAGATTATACTGAATTTTCCTTTTAATCTTGGGATTATATCATCATGCTTTCATAAATTTTTAGTGACTGTATCTCACTGGTTTACCCTTCAAATAGCCAAATAATATGCATTTGAGACATATTTCTTATCCACAGAAATATTAGACAGACCCTAATTATCTCAATAAATGATTTAAAGTATATTTAGTCTGTTAGGAATAACAAAATCCATTGTTATGATTTTGGATGTTATAGTTATAGTGCTATGATACAATTGACATTCTTTTGAAAAAGAAATACACTGATATTTTCACATATAGAATAATTGACAGTAGGTTTAAAATTTTAAGTATTTTTTGAGCTTATCCTTGTTCAGTACTGGTCATGGGATAAAATAACAAAGTCATGAAACATAAAAACAAAATAATGTTTAAAACACTGAGACTAAATTTAGTTCTAGCAAGTCAGAGATTTATATGGTAACTACTTACTGTTTTTTTCCCCCACTCTGTGCATCTTGACCTGCTCCAAATTGGCACTCTCACTCTGTATCTGACTTACAGGATATGCATTTACCACCATCCTGGGACTGTTTTTTATCCTCTCTCCTGTGTTGGACTTGGGTTTCTATGTCTCATGTGTTTGTTGATCTTGGTTAGCTTTCTCATTTCTAGTCACCCTTTAAGAGAGGCCATATGTGGGCAGCCAATTTTTCAGGACTGGAATATTTGATGATACTTTTAATTTACTGAGACATATGATTAGATGACTGCCTGAGTGTAAAATTTTATGTTACAAAATGGGCTTCTTCAAAACTTTGAAGGTATTGTTCCAATGACATCTAGCTTCTAGAAGTTGTTAATGAGAATTCAAAAGTTAAAATTACTCATAATTTGTTGTACTCTTGGCCACTAGTTTCTCTGAGAAAATCCTAAAAAACTCTCTGATATCTCTCTCTCTCTCTCCCCTGTCTCTAGAGTTCTGAAGTGATATTCAGATAGTTCTATTTAATAAATAGAAACAGTTGGGACCCTTCCCTCTGGTAATGTTCTATTTTCAAATTTGGAAAGTTGTCTTGAACTATTTTGTTGATAATTTCTTTGATTTTCCCCTCACCCCTAACTTTTATTCTGAAACTTTTCAGGTTTGGGGGAATTGTGTCATGTAAAAGCATTGATTCTCTAGTTCCTCTGGGCTGCTTAGGTTTCTGTTTAATTGGGTATGCTAAATTGGTTATAGATTTGTTTATTACGCCTTGTGGTTTCCAAAGGACTACTATTGGTATTATGCTCTCTCTTACTCCCAGTTCTCCCAGTTCAGAAGGGTTTACATATCTTTATTTCTTTTTAGTATTACTCTGCTTCTAGTCAATTTTAGATGTGTGTTTTTATTATATCACTCAGGAATAGAAATAGTTTTAAAACTTTACAAAATGTAAACTGCCACTCTTAATACTTAAAATATACCTTCATATTATGAATTTTTCAGGTTGATAGTTGGCACATTTAGCAGAAAAACATTTTTTGTTAAAAAGATAATATTATTTGCATTAATTAAAATCCCATTTTTCTAGTATTTCATGACATCACACCCAGCAAACAATTAGTTCATAAGTACAACTTATGTTTCCTCTAATATTTCTTAATTATAATTTCCATTTTTTCTTAAGACTTACATCATCAAAACTATAGCTACCATATGACATGGTTAGTTATGGAAATAAAGTCAGAACAAAAAGTTAAGGAGCAATTAAACCAATTAAGCCAAGTTAAATTGCTCTAAATGGGCAATTTTCTTTCTAAGTTTCATGAGTTATTCCACCACTGCCATCCTTGTCCCTGTCTGCTGGCCATCATCCAGTGATTTTTTCCTGTTCACTGTGATGATACCCTACCTGGCCGAGACAACCCCAGTGCTCCTGCATCTGCTGTGGGCCCTGGTCACAGGTTGTTTCATCATCATCGTGCACCTGGACCATCTGGGTTTTACATCCAGCCTAGAAAGCAGTGTCCTCTCTCGAGGACTGCATGCTTCCCTCTGAGTGTCGTCCCCTTGGTGAACTGGAAGGACCCTCCAAAGAAGCCCATGCTATCTGCTTGGAATTCTAGGATGTTTGGGCCCTGGAGAATGGTCTATATCCCTCCTCCAGGGTGCATTTTTCTCTTCTGTGTTCACCACCTGAGCAGGGATTCAACGGTGAGAAGCTAGGACCATCCAGGACTGTCCCACTTTCTTGCCCAAGGGAGATGGAAGTGAAGGTCCAAGAAGAGTCTCCAAAAGGGATGGCAAAGAATGAAGACAATCAGGTGCAGAACAAGGGAGAGGATGATCAGAACTTCCCCCATAAAAGTGTGGATGTACCATTAACATCTATGCCCCTGGAGACCAAGGGAGTCCTCACTTCTGGCAAGAGATCCACAGGGGAAGTCTGGGTGAAGGCCATCTGCAAATTGTGTGTAACCATAAATGGACTTTTATCCACTGGAAAGGGACATAACCCTTTAAGTAAAGCTTACCCTGCTAATGATCCTACATCAAGTTTGAGAACCAGACCTTATTTGCTCTCAAATAAGCCCAGTTGAGCACTACCTGCAACTTAAATCCCTTCAATAACCGACCAGAAAAAGTTCAAACCTGTTGTGTTAGTTTTTAATATCTAAAATCTGCTTATTTCTACCCATTCCTCTCCCCTCTTTTCCTTGCATTTTATTTTATTTTTTTATTAAATTTAGTGGGGTGACACTGGTTCACAAAACCATACAATTTCAAGGGCATAGCTCAACAAAACATCATCTGTACATCATCCTTGTGTGTTCATTACCCCAAGTGAAGTTTCTTGTCATCATTTTTCTTCACTCTTAACCTCCCTCCCATATAACCCCTAAACCCTCTCTCCCTCTGGCTTTCACCACACTGTTGTCTCTATCTATGTATGTGATATATATATGATATATATATGATATAAAATAGTCTGCTTTCATGCCAGTTCCATACTCTTGTGATTACTATGACCTTGTACTATTGTTTGGTATCAAGTGGCATGATTTCTCATGCTTTTTCTTTCTCAAGATTTCTGTGGTTATTGAATGAATTTTTGGATATTTGTTGCAGTTCTGTGAAATATGTCATCGATATCTTGTTAGAAATTGTGTTGAATATAAAATTGCTTTGAGTAGTGTGGACATTTTAATTATGTTGTTTTTTCCTACCCATGACCATGGTATATGCTTCCACTTACTTGTTTCATCTTTAGTATCTTTCTTCAGTGTCATAATTTTCTGCATACAGATTTTTACATCCTTGGTTAAATTTATTCCTGAGTGTTTTATTATTTTTTGATGCACTTGTAAATGGGATTGTTTTCTTAGATTCTCTTTCTCATAGTTTATTATTGATGTATGAAAATTCAACTGATATCTGTATATTAATTTTATACCCTGCTACTTTACTGAATTTATTTATAAATTCTAGTTGTTTTTTGGTGGAATCATTAGGGTTCTTTATGTATGGTAATATGTCATCTGCAAATGACAGTTTTACTCCTTCCTTTCCAATTTGGATGCCTTTTATTTCTTCGTCTTACCTAATTACTGTGGGTAAGACTTCTAGTATTCTGTTGAATAAGAGAGGTAAAAGTGTACATGCCTTTCTTATTCCCAGTCTTAAGGGAAATCTTGTAGTTTTTGCTCATTGAGTATGATGTTGGCTGTGGGTCTGTCATATATGTCTTTTATTGTGTTGAAGTGTGTTCTCTGTATTCTAATTTTGCTGTAATTTTTTTGATCATATGTGGGTACTGAATCTTGCCAAATATTTTTGTGCATCTATTTATATGATCACTCAATTTTATCTTTTATTTTATCTATATGGTACATCACATTTATTGATTTATGGGTATTGTTCTGACCTTGCATCCATGGAATAGATCTCAGTTGATCATCATTTACAATCTTTTTAATGTATTGCTGGATTTGCTTTGTTAATATTTTATTGAAGATTTTAGCATCTATGTTGATTGTGTATATTGGCCTATAATTTTCTTTCTTTGTAGTATCTTCATCTGGTTTTGGAATTAGGATAATGCAGGCCTTGTAAAATGAGCTTAGGAGTCTTCCCTTTTACATTTTTTTTTTTTTTTTAGGAGTTTGAGAAAGAGAGGCGTTAGTTCTGTCAAGAATTTAGGTAAAATTCACCTGTGAAACCATGCAGTCCAGAATTTTTGTTTCTTGGGAGTTTTTGATTACTGCTTCAATTTTACTAGGTATAATTTGTTTACTGAGATTATTTGATTCTTCATGATTAAGTCTTGGGAGATTTAATATTTCTAGTAATTTATCCATTTTGTGGAAATTGTCCAATTATTTGGCAAATAGTTGTCAAAATATTTTCTTACAATTCCCTGTTTTTATTTGGTGTCAGTTATTTCTTCTTTTTACTTCTGATTTTATTTTGGGGGATTTCTCTCTCTTTTTTTCTTCTGAGTCCAGTTAAAAGATTGTCAATCTTGTTTATCTTTTCAAAAAAACTAGCTCTTGGTTTCATTGATCTTTTGTATTTTAGATTTCATTTTGTTTATTTCTGCTCTGATCTTTATTTTTCCCTTTCATCTACTTACTTTATGTTGGGAACTGCCCTGCCTGGTATCAGAAGCTATAACCCCCACCCAGGCTAAGGCTGAGGGAATGACCTTCGACCACAAGCCACCAAGAAGACAAAAGCTTATCTCCCTGGCAGGAGCACCACTTCTGCTCCTTTTACTTCACCCTGCCTGGAGCCCAATGCATGGTTGGTTAGCCAATGATGGGTAAGATTCCCCAAGGGGGAAACGACCTAAGATAGGCACGATCACGTGGGAGGCCCCCAAGGAAGGACTTTGGGGGCTACAGCAAAATGGGGTGACGGACCCTCCTCCCTTGGCTTTGACAAAGCCTTAGTCCTCATTCTATCTGTGAGAAGCTCTCCTAATCTCTTGGCTGCCTTACTTCCCTTGCTCCACCTAAGCCTGAAACAATGACAGGGTAGTGAAGCCCTGTGCTGGAAAAGGCAGGTTCCCCGGGTGATCAGGCCTAAAAAAAATATGTAAAATCCAATGAAACCTCCTTTGTTTAGAATGCTCTCAATTGAATGAGAAGGGTCCAAGGAGGAAGTAAGTTTGTTCCTTAAAGTCTTTTACAGCTCTTTGACCCTGACTCAGAATAGACCCTCAGACTTCCTTGTTGTCTATTGTTTGATCCTTTCCTCCTGGCAATGAGTAATGAGCTTTACCTGAATTCTTATGCAAATGAACCCAATAAAAGCCTGCTGGGACAGGAGAACGAGGCGCTCTCCCCTAGGGTGCTCTCCCCTAGGGAGGGTGGCCCGGCGCTCCCCACTAGAGAGAGTGGCCGATTCGTCCCTATTTCTCCACAGGACTCAGTTGTCTCTGTGTATGTTTTTCTTGTGTTTCCACGAGCCATCCGCAGCATTCCATGGTCACTGCCAGTCAGTGGCTGTGACAACTTTAGGCTTCATTTGTTATTGTTTTTCTAGTTTCTTTAAGTGTAAGTTTAGATTGTTTATTTTACATATTTGTTACTTCTTGAGGGAGGCTTGCATTGCTATGAAAGTTTTTCTTGGGACTGCTTTTGTTACATCCCATAGATTTTGGTTTGTTGAGTATTCATTTTTATTTGTTTCCATGTAACTTTTGAATTTTTCCTCGATCTCATTGTTTCCCAGTTCATTGTTAAGTGACATGTTTTCAACTTCCATGTTTTTGTGTGCTTTTTAGTTTTTTCTTGTGGTCAATTTCTTGTTTCATAGTATTATGGTCATAGATGTTTGATATGATGCAATCTTCTTATATTTATTGAGACTATTTTATTCTAACATGTGGTCTATGTTAGAATATGTTCCATGTGCACTCAAAAAATCAATATTCTGCTGCTTTGGTATAAAATGCTCTGAAGATATCAATTTAATCCATGTGATTTGGTGTGTCTCTTAATGCTGCTGTTTTCTTGTTGGTTTTTTGTCTGGAAGATCTTTCCGTTGATGTCGTTGGGTTGTTAAAATCCACTACTAAGACTGTATGCCTGTCAAGCCCTTCTTTATGTCCATCAACACTTGCTTTATACATTTCAGTTCTGTGTTTGGTGCATAAATATTTACAAGGGCTATATGCTGTTGTTGGATTGTTCTCTTTATCGTTGTCTAGTGCCCTTCTTTGCTTTTACTACAGCCTTTGTTTCAAAGTCTATTTTCTCAGATGTAAGTATTTCTACCTATATTATTTTATTTTCATAAAACATCTTTCTTCACCCATTTACTTTTAGTCTGTGTGTATCTTTCATTTAAAGGTGGGTCTCCTGTACACAGTATACATATGATTTTGTTTTCTTATCCATTCAGTTATCCCATGTCTTTTGATTAGAATATTTACGCCATTTACACTCAAAGTTTCTATTGGTAGGTATGTATTCATGGCCATTTTATTCTTTTAACTATGTTCCCCTTTATGTTTCTTTTTTTCCTCCACCTCCTCTTCCTCTTCTTAGAAGACCTTTAACATTTTTTTTTGTAATACCAGCTTAATAGACAAAGTCCATTACCTTCTTCTCTCTCTCTCTTTTTTTTTTCTCTCTGTCTGGGAAGCTCTCTATTTCTTTTTCAATTCTGGTTAAAATGGTCTTGGTTGTAGGTCCTTGTTTTGCATCACTTTGAATATTTCATGCCAATCCCTTCTGATTTGAGATATTTCTGCTGAGAAATCAGCTGACAGTCTTATGGTAGCTCCCTTGAGGGCAGCTGTCTTTCTCTTTGAACCTCTGTGATTTGTATTACAGTGTTCCCTGGTGTGTGCCTTTTTGGTTTAACTTGTTTGGACTTGCTGTACTTCATGACTTGGTGTTTGTTGTTTTTTTGTTGTTTGTTTGTTTGTTTGTTTTTTCTCTCCCTTTCTTTCTCCTTCTACAAGATAGGGAAGTTTTAGTCATTATTTCTTCAAATAGGTTCTTGATCTCTTGCTCTCTCTCTTCTCCTTCTGATGCTCCTTTCATGAAGATAATGCTATATTTCATGTTGCCCCAAGGTTTCTTAAACTGTCTTTATTTTAAAATATTTTTTATTGGTGCTCCGATTGGGTGTTTCCTGCCTGCTATCTTGTCTTTCAAATCACTGATTCAATTCTCTGCTTCATCCAACCTACTATTTATTCCTTCTAATATATTTTTCATCTCAAATATGTTATGCAACTATTCTTTGCAAGTTGTAAAGTACTCTAAAACACAAAATAGCAATAGCAATAATAATTCATTTTTAACAAATATGCCAATGGTTTCCTTTAGGTCTTTAAAAAAATTCTATAGGTTAAAGAAAACCAGATTTTTTTGTTCTTGTTAATTTTATTTTTTATTCAATTTATTGGGGTGACATTGTTAATAAAATTATATAGTTTTGAAATATACATTTCTATAATATACCATCTGAATATTAAAATATAGGGTGATGGAAGCAAATTTAACTTTGGATGGTAAACTCTGTTCTTACCAAATCCTGTCTTCCTGCTTAGACTCAATTTCCATATGTCGCCTCCACAGACCAGAAAAACAACACCTGCTTTGATCCACATTCTTAGAAATGAAAGTAAGATAGTATCTTAACAAAACCTTAGATAATACATAAAAATATAAACTGAAAAGCACCAGCAAAACTCCCAGCAAATACAAGTAAGGACTGCTATTATTTGATATATATCCTGTTGTGCATTTCCCATGTGCATATATACATATGTAAGCATGTAAGTATACATACATGAAAAACTATTACAAAATTATTATGGTATTGCTAGCCTGACTTTTTAAAAATAAAACTATATCTTAGATAAATTTCATCTTTGTTGTTTTGTAAAAGTAATTTATATCATCACCTTTAATGGCCATATAATATTAGCTTACATAGATAAATTATAACTATTGATTTATATTTAGAATTTCTTTTTCTTTTCTTTTCTTTTCTTTCCTTTTTTTATTGTTGTTCAAGTACAGTTGTCTGCATTTTCCCCCGACAACTCACCCCCATCCCAGCCATCTCTGTTTTCCCTTCCTGATCCAACCAGCACATAGTTTTGACTATGTGTCCTTTATAGTTGTTCCTGAAAACTCATCACCCTTTACCCACAATTATCCCTTCCCACTTCCCCTCTGTTTACTGTCTGTTCTTACTTTCAATGTTTCTGGTTATATTTTGCTTGCTTGTTTGTTTTGTTGATTAGGTTTCACTTATAGGTGACATCATATGGTATTTATCTTTCATTTCCTGGCATATTTCACTTAGCATAATGCTGTTCACATCCATCCCTGCTGTGGCAAAAGATAGGAGCTCCTTCTTTCTTTCTGCTGTGTAGTATTCTATCGTGTAAATGTACCATAGTTTTTTGATCCATTCATTTACTGATAGGCACTTAGGTTGCTTCCAATACTTGGCTACTGTGCATTGTTCTGCTATGAACATTAATGTACATAGGTTCTTTTGGATTGGTGTTTCAAAGAAAACCAAATTTTAAAATAAGTATAATAGTCACCTTTCTTATGTAATGGATACAGAAGCCCTAGACTTTAGAATTAGTAAATGACTGCCAATAACAGAGTAAAAGGCAAAACATCCCCACTAAATCTCAACCAATTTTTACATTTTCACAAAAACTACTTATCTAAATTGCCTTCATGATTTTCATAAACATTCTCTCAAGACTACTGTTTGAAGTTCGAAGATATATTTAACACTATGTTTTAAATACCAGAGGAAACATTTATAAACAACAACAATAGAAAATTCACATAAATATGCCAGATAAAAAATTTAATAATGATTATAAACTATGCATCTCACTATAACTTATGAGAACTTTGCTAAGTCTTTTCTACTTATTAGCTCCCCAAAATAGGACTTCTGTTAACCTTTATTAGCCAACATTTCTTTATTAATAAATATTTATTAACACTTGTCTCCTGATAAAACATCTCTGTTAAAATTTGAATTAAAATTTATAATAAAATATAAGTTAAAATCCAAAGGTTTAAAAAAGTTAGGTTTTCTTGATCTTTGAAAAATGACATTGGCATAGTGCAAATTTGAAAAATTTCTGTGACTAATAGATTACATTAAAATAATAAAAGTATAATTTCCAAAGGATACAACCGATATTTAAACATGAATATAGCTTGTTTTTTTAAACTTAAAAGAAAACATTTTATTTACACTGTTTCATTGTTTTGCTTTACTTATTATAATTTTACTGTATGAATAAACAGTAATTGAAGATTTCTGTTGAAAATATTTGACTATCTCCTGAATAATGAATGACTTTTAGAGTAAATTTTATGTCTAAGCTTTATGTTAGTTTTATATTTACTTTGTGGATTGGAAAATGCAATTATCTTGCTTGAATAGCATTTATGTCTAAGATTTTTTTCTTCTGAATATCAGTTTTTTTGTCTCTCTCTCTTTTTTTTAACTTTATTTGTTTTTAGAGAGGGGGAAGGGAGGCAGAATGAAAGGGGGAGAAACATCTCTAAACAATACAATTCTGCCTAAATAGCTACAGCTTTGTTCTATGACTAAGGGCTTGGACATTTCATACTGCTTTCTATAGATTTATACTTACAGTTGGTTTTATCTGCCTTCTTCCACCAATCGCTTACTCACTTAGCCAATGTATACTTTTTAATTAAATTCCATCTCTGGTGTCACCTACTTCAAAATCTTTCTCTAATATTTATTATGACTTAGATATATCATATATATTGAAAAGCATTGTGAATACTTCTGTGATAGCATTTTCAACATTACAGCACCAACACATATTCTTGTTATCCTACTTTGTTGTCACTTCTAAGGACACAGACCAAATAAGGGAAGAAAAAAAATAATTATATGCTTGGGGGCTCTGGAATTAAACCAGCTTTAATCTGTTCTGAGGAATAAGAGACTTAATAATGTAAATCTAATTCACATAAAATAAATCTGTACTTCCAGGACCTAGTTCAATACCTCTCAAACAAATGATTATTTGTTGAAAAGATAAATAAATACATGATTGGTTGATTGAAGAAAGTGAAGACTAAAAACAAATAAAAGGGGAAATATTTCTAAATGTAGTTATAGTTTTATAAGAATAATATATTTATGAAAATATTTTATTTAATTTTGTATTAGCCCATCAGTATGAGTGGGTCAAAAAATGCTGGTACATTTATACAATGGAATACTACACAGCAGAAAGAAAGAAGGAGCTCTTACCCTTTGCAACAGCATGGATGGATGTGGAGAGCATTATGCTAAGTGAAATAAGCCAGGAGGTGAAAGACAAATACCATATGATGTCACCTATAAGTGGAACCTAATCAACAAAACAAATAAGCAAGCAAAATATAACCAGAAACATTGAAATAAAGAACAAACTGACAGTAACCAGAGTGAAGAAAGGAGGAGGATAGCGGGGGAAAATAGGGGAAGGTCCATCAAGGAACATGTGTAAAGGACACATGGACAAAGCCAAAGGCAGTAGGTTTCAGGGTGGGAGGTGGGGATGGGTGAGGCAGGGAACAGTGATGGGGTGAA
>PVIA01001854.1:0-43000 GCA_004024845.1 Tonatia bakeri
CCATGTGTCATACATATAAGTTCTTTGGCTTCTATATTTCCCATACTATTCTTACCCTCCCCCTGTCTATTTTCTACCTTCCATCTATGCTACTTATTCTCTGTACCTTTTCCCCCTCTCTCCTTCTCCCACTCCCCTATTGCTAGCCCTCCATGTGATCTCCATTTCTGTGGTTATGTTCCTGTTCTAGTTGTTTGCTTAGATTGTTTTTGTTTTTGTTTTAGGTGTGGTTGTTAATAATTGTGAGTTTGCTGTCATTTTACTGTACTTGTGTTTTATCTTCTTTTTCTTAGATACATCCCTTTAACATTTCATATAATAAGGGCTGGGTGATGATGAACTCCTTTAACTTGACCTTATCTGGGAAGCACTTTATCTGCCCTTCCATTCTAAATGAAAGCTTTGCTGGGTAGAGCAATCTTGGATGGTAGGTCCTTGCCTTTCATGACTTGGAATAGTTCTTTCCAACCCCTTCTTGCCTGTAAGGTCTCTTTTGAGAAATCAGCTGACAGTCCTATGGGCACTCCTTTGTAGGTAGATGTCTCTTGTTCTCTTGCTGCTTTTAAAATTTTCTCCTTATCTTTAATCTTGGTTAATGTAATTATGATGTGCCTTGGTGTGTTCCTCCTTGGGTCCAACTTCTTTGGGACTCTCTGAGCTTCCTGGACTTTCTGGAAGTCTATTTCCTTTGCCAGATTGGGGAAGTTCTCCTTTATTACTTGTTCAAATAAGTTTTCCACTGGTTGCTCTTCCTTTTCTATTTCTGGTACCCCTATAATTCCGATACTGGAATGTTTAAAGATGTCCTGGAGGTTCCTAAGCCTCTCCTCATTTTTTTGAATTCTTGTTTCTTCATTCTTTTCTGTTTGGATGTTTCTATCTTCTTTCTGGTCCACACTGTTGATTTGAGTCCCAGTTTCTTTTCTATCACTGTTGGTTCCCTATACATTTTCCTTTAATTTCACTTAGTGTAGCCTTCATTTTTTCATCTAATTTGTGATCAGATTCAACCAATTCTATGAGCTTCCTGATTACCAGTGTTTTGAACTATGCATCTGATAGGTTGGCTACCTCTTTGTCACTTCATTGTATTTTTTCTGGAGCTTTGATCTGTTCTTTCATTTGGACCATTTTTTTTTTTTGTCTTGAGGCACCTGTTACATAGTGAGGGGCAGAGCCTTAGGTGTTCACCTGGGCGAGGCAACCCAGTTGCTGGGTTGTGACGTTGTGTGTGGGCGAGGGGTCTGAGAGGGAACAATGGCACCTGCTCCACTCTCTGCCAGATTTCAGTCACTTCCCCCACTTCCCACAAGCAAATTGGGCCCTTCTGGTGCTGATTCCTGGGTGGGTGGGCTTGTGTACATTCTAGGATCCTGTGGATCTCCAACAAGCTCTCCCATGAGGCTGGGAGTTTCTCCTGCTGCTAACTCAATCCCCACAGGTGTTTTCAGTCAGAGGTTTGAGACTTTATTTCCCCAAGCTAGGACCCTGGGTTGTACAATCCATTCCACTCCCCAGTTTTGCCTGGTTTATCTGCATGTGAATGTGGGACCACCCAATCTGCCAGCCACCACCTTGCTGGTCAGCTGCAGCCTTACATACCTCACCCTGTTTCACCGTCTGCCACCTTGCTGGGTCCACCAGCCATAGCCTTGCCACAGGTTCTCTCTGCCCTGGCTGCCTGACTCCACCCCTCCTATCGGTCTGGATGGATGTGTCTTCTTTAACTCCTTGGTTGTCAGACTTCCATACAGTTTGATTTTTTGTCAGTTCTGGTTGTTTTTTGTTTTTAAATTGTTGTTGTCCTTCTTTTAGTTGCATGAGGAGGCACAGTGTGTCTACCTATTCCTCCATCTTGGCCTAAAGTCTTAATTTTTTTTTTATTATTCCTCACCTGAAGATATGTTTATTGATTTTTTTTTTAGAAAGAGAGGAAGGAAGAGAGAGAGAAAAAAAATATATCAATGTGAAAGAGAAACATGGATATATTGTTGTGAGATAGAAACACCAATTGGTTGCCTCCCATACATGCCCGACTGGGGATTGAAACTGCAACCTAGGCATGTGCCCTGACTTGGAATTGAACCCACCACCTTTCGGTGTATGGGACAGCACTCTAACCAACTGAGCCATCAGCCAGGGTAGGAGAGTCTAATGTCTAAGAGCAAGGTTCTGGAACCATCATGCCCAAGTTCAAGTCTTGGCTCTGACACTTACTAGGTGTGTCTCTATTATCTTTCTGCTTCATTGATGAATGATATTTCATTATATTTATATCCATTCTCTGTAGAGGGGCCTTTGGGTAACTTCTAATTTTGGGGTATTACAAATAAAGCTATTGTGAAAAGTCTAGCACATGTTCTGGTGAACATGTCTATCTGTTCGGTACAAACCTAGAAACAGGTTTGTTTTGTCCGAGGGCAGGCATTTGTTTGGTTCTGTAGATACTGCAATGCACTTTCTCAAAGACGTTTTACCAACTTACATTCCAGTAGCTCTACATCTTTGCCAACACTTGGCATTGTTAGTCTTTTTCATGTTAGTGTTGGGTTTATTGTATTTTTTAAAAATTGTTGGTATGGAAGCATACGACAAGAAGAATCTCTATGACAAATGTTAGCAATGCTTACTAGCTCTCTCCCAGGGGAATGAGAGTCTTAGGAAGTTGACTCTGAGCATGTTCCATCCGGCTGGCGAGAGAGAGGCTTTGCTGGCTGGGAATGAGTGCCTGGGGAAATTGCATTTCTAACGCAAATTAATAAGTTGGCATCACTACTCTATACATCTGACTTACAAATGGGGTTAACATGGGCTCCTTCTGAGAGATTAGTTGTCCCTTAGTGAGTACCTATGTCATGAGAAGAATCAATATTTATGGAAATCGGAGTAGTGATTGCAGTGAAGCAGGGTGGGTAATGGACTAGGAGGGTGTGTGAGAAAATTCCTAGTGCTGAGAATGTTCTAGATCTTAACCTGGTGTTTAAACATGGGAAAATGACCAAGTTGAACACTTAAGATTAGTGCACTTTTTATACTGTGCTGTGTGCATGTAAACCTCCTCTTTAAAAAAGTAACTTGGTTTTCTTCCCTGTTGGACAGAGACCGCTTTCAGCCTGGGCATGAGGACAGAGAGGAGATGGCACTGGCAGCTCTGTGTGAGGGAGGGGAAGGGTCTGGGCGGGAGGTCTGAGGGACTAGGGACAGGCTGCAGGCAGCATCAGCTGCCCTCCCCTGAGCTGGTGGGAATTCCATCCAGTGCTAAGAGAAGTTACAGGACCAGGCACAGAGGGAAGAATATAAGCTTTTCTGTTTTCCGATGTGTCAGCAGAAGGAACAAGTTAAGAAAAAGGTGTTAGCTTCAGATTTATAGGGCACCGTGCTGGCTTTGCCAGTAAAAGAAAACCTAATTGCTCAGCCAGACTTTGAGAAATATTATTTGGTCCCTGAGTAAAAACAGATGTTATTTCCTGTCACAGAAATCAGCTATACGTCTTCCAGCCTCCACCAGCAGCAAGGCGCTCCAACCTCCCATATTTCTTTCTCCAGAATCAGATCCACAAGGCAAAGTCAACTGAAAAGAATTCCAGCTTCATCACCTTTTCTGTCATTGCCTTGTGAAAAGTGGGCAGGAAAGATTTTTTTCCTACCGAACTATATTTCATTAATACTTCCCTTCTCCATGTCATTACAGATGGACACACAATGGCTGTGCCACCTAAGACTCCTCTCTCCAGAAGGGGACTCCAGAGAGACATTTCTTCAGAGAACTCTTCTTTTTTGTTAAGTTTAGGGTTGGGCTGCTGGGTGATTGTTTGATTGCTCCCTCGGCTCCCGCCATCTAATTTTTCTACCTTTGGAAAGTGGTGGTCGCCTCCTTACTGAGGCAAACAATAATTTATGCTGGAAATGTAGGTCAGCATATGCCAATTTTTTAAAAGATTTTATTTATTTATTTTTAGAGAGGGAAGGGAGGGAGAAAGAGAGAGAGAGAGAAACATCAATGTGCGGTTGCTGGGGGCTGGGGGCCGTGGCCTGCAACCCAGGCATGTGCCCTGACTGGGAATCCAACCTGCGATGCTTTGGTTTGCAGCCCGAGCTCAATGCACTGAGCTACGCCAGCCAGGGCACCATATGCCAATTTAACACTTTCGGTCACCCGGAAAACCTTCTGGGGGGCCAGCCCTTGGCTGAGCTGCAAAGCAGACAGCCTCTATGGCCATGCGTCACCCTGCCTGTCTCCTCTTGGCTCTGTCCTTGCAGCCCTCCTTCCTTTCCCCCAGATGCCCCCTTGTTCCACCTCCACACCCCACCTTCAACTTGTGCTGACCTCATATGGCCATCCTTCTATTCTGTGGACCCAGTAACACCTTCTCAAGGGTTTCCATCCAGAATTGGATTTCTTTGACATCTTAATAAGCTTATCCCATAATAAACCACAGGGCAAGTAATAATACTTGCTCTGTTTTGGTAGCTTGAGCTATTATTTTGCCATTGATTTATGAGGAATCAGACCCCAGGTGGATTCGTCTTTTCAGATGTTGCTAAGGGCATGCTGATCCCCAGCGGCCATCATGAGAAAGCTCAGACTCTTCAGCTTGGCTCTCACACACCCAGCAGAGAGTGCACAAGGACCTCACAGGGCCTCCCTGCTTCTCAAGCTGCTGGGAGAGAGCAAAGTAATGAAGGGAACACTCCCAATGAGGGGGTGGTAGAGAGAGAGTGCCTTTGGCACAAAAGACTTCTCAGCCCTGGACTGTATGCACAGTCTGTGCACTGACAGCTTGAGGCTCTTGCCGGAAGAGCTTTAGTTCAGACCAATGCTCATGCCCAGTAGACCTCTGGCGCAACTCTAATGCAGCGAGCTGCAAAGGGCAGACCATGGGA
Source organism: Tonatia bakeri (assembly GCA_004024845.1). Classification (NCBI taxonomy): domain Eukaryota; kingdom Metazoa; phylum Chordata; class Mammalia; order Chiroptera; family Phyllostomidae; genus Tonatia; species Tonatia bakeri. Next base: position 4,885 of record PVIA01001854.1, read on the forward strand.
CAGTCCACTGTCCAGTAGAGTTTGCCGGTAGGTGAAGGAAAGGTTCTATATCTGCTCTGCGCAATATGGTAACCTTTGCCTATGGAGCGCTTGACATGTGGATGGTGAAATGCATGATGAAATTTTCATTTTATTTACTTACAACTAATTAATTTAATTTCAATTAAATTAATTGAAAACCTTTGTCTTCCATGACCTTGATTTATAGTTTTATTTAAAGAGCCATGTGTGATTAAAGCTACTTTATTAGACAATAAGTGCAGCTTTGGAGAGTGAGGAGAAAATAATCTGGGCTTCCACTGATATTTATTTTTATGTAAAAAATAAAGAAACTAACTTTAACCAGCATTTGGTATTCAGAGTGTCACTGGGGCCCTCGCTGAGTTAGTCTTTGGGTGGCCATAGTCACATGAAGGTGAGGGTGTCCTGGCTGCAGGTTTCTAATCAGATGGTGACACCTTAGTGGCTTCTGTTCAGAATCTTATAAAGGCAAAGGTCACTTCTACTCACAACACAAGCTTCTGTGGGCCAGTCTGCAGGAAAAAACTGACAACTGACTCAAGTCGAACAAGGCCATAAGATTCAAAACACTCAAGATATTTGAACTATGGATTTATATTCACAAGCATTAAGGAAAACACTCTCCTAAGTGTATGTCATGCTTTGAAATATTAGCTCATAATACTGTGAAATCAACAAAATGAGCGGGACACTTAAGGATTAAACACTTGAAAATGAAGACAAAATTTTTTCACTTTTAAGATCCTAAATACACTACATTATGAAAGTTCACTAAACGTTTGATACATTTCTGGAAATCTCTTTTGAGGTCTTGAACTTAGCAACAACTTTAGTCAAATACTATTGAGGAAGCCCTTCCAACTGTGGTTCAAATAGCTGAAATACAAAGAAAATAACAGGGTGGCAAAATATGCATTCCTTTGTCATAAAATACGGTCGGAATGCATGTCGAAAACATTGCTGAAGACCAAAAGAAATAACTTAGAACATATTACACAGTGTAGGAAATTTGCTACCCAGTTGGATAAAAGTATAGATATTCCTTTCTTGACTTTCTGTTTTAACAGGATTTCAGGCCCTGGCTGGTGCGGCTGAGTGGATTGAGCCGCGGCCTGCAAACCAAAAGGTGGCTGGTTTGATTCCCAGTCAGGGCACATGCCTGGGTTGCAGGCCAGGTTTCCCAGTTGGGGGCGCGTGAGAGGCAACCAATCAATGTATCCCTCGCACACTGATGTTTCTCTCCCTCTCTTTCTCCCTCCCTTCCCCTCTCTTTAAAAAGTAAATAAATAAATTCTTAAAAAAAAATTCAGATTTACAGGAAAATGGCAACACTAGTGCAACACTAGTGGAGTTTTCCCATCTAGTTCCCCCGATGGTAACACTCACGCAACCCCCGGACAATGAGTGAATCCAGGAAACTAGCACTGACACGCACTGTTGACCGAACGGCGGACCTTACCCACATTCCTCCGGTTTTCCCGCGGATGGCCTTTTCCTACGGGATCTCGTGGGCACCCTCACTGCATTCAGTTGTGTCTCCTCGGACTTCTCCCGTTTAGGACTGCTCCTCAGTCTTTCTTTGTCTTTCGTGACCTTGGCCCTTCGGAATACTAGTGGCCGATTTTATTCAGGCTGTCTCCCCCTTTCGATTTGTCCAGTGCTTTCTCAGGAATAGACTGAAGGTATACATCTTCGGCAGGAACGCCACAGAGGTGACGTTGGGTCCTTCTCAGCCCCTCATCTCAGGGGCCCGTGAGATTGTTATGCCTCCTGCTGGCGATGTTAACCCAGACCTCCGGGCGAAGCTTCTGTCTGCCGGGCTTCTGTAAAGTTTCTTCTGTCGTCAATAAAGTATCTCGTGGCGGACGCTTTGAGGCTGCAAATGTCTCGTTTCAAATCAGGGTGTCTACGTACACAGTGCGTCTTCACTCATGCCACTCCACGTATTCTGTTTCAAAAACTAAATGTGAAAAAGACCTACTTTCCCCTGTGTATCTAAAAAAATGTGCCATAGAACATATACTCTTAACAATAAATGACTTATTTATGAAAATAAAAATGTTATGGAAAATTGTAACCAATCTCACTGCATGCAAGAGAAAAGGCAAACAGTCTGGGCCGAGGTGCAGTTCGGACAACACCTGTGAAGCCCACTCGCTGTGTCTGCACCAGCAGGTCGCACAGTCTCACTCCGTGGTCCCGAAGTCCCCCGGGTGCCACAGGTGCCACCAGTGCAGTCATGCTGATTTAGAAATAGAAATATAGAATAATATTTATACTGCTTTTTCATGAGGTGAGGAATGACCACAAATATATTTTGTACTTCATGGAATTATTCTGGTTAAATTGTAGCAAGGTAATGAAAACAGTGTTGAACTTAAAGATAAATTATACATTTTTCTTTAAAACAAACAAAAATGATAGCTGCTCAAAATTTGTGACCTATCATTGGGAAAACAAATGGCTGCCAGAAAGATGCTCCTTAGCAGATATTTTAAAAACAATAATAAAAACTGTTAATTTGTGCCTTCAAAATAAAGGTGATTTTTTAGAATAATAAGAAAGAAAGTGACAGCTTTTTAAAAGAAACTTGAGAGAAACTTTTGAAAGCTGATAGGCTATAATTATTATTCTTGCCCAAAATAATGTGTGCCACTGTGAAAGTGTTCCTGTGTGCTACTTCAAAACATAGGCATCATCGTCTCTTATTTAACAGTCTTCCCAACGATGGAAGATTATAATTCCATTTGCTGAAAAATGTTAATACGTAGTCCTTTATGACTAATTTGCAAGAACACCTAATTGACACCAAGGAAGATGAAAATTTTTTAGCTGAGTTTCAACAAAAAGTGTTTGTGAAATTGGTGGATAAAATTGAGTCACATGATTTAGTAAGTCAATTACTCATTACTATTTAGATTTGTGCTTCTCAAGGAATACTTTTTACAAGTTGGACAGCCATTAAAATCAAACTCAACAACTAAGAAGCAGACCGTCAAATGCTGTCTCAGAAAATGTTAAATTAACAGAATCAAAAACAATGAAGTGTGTTTAATCATATCACTCTCCACAAAAACACATTTATAGATAATAGTACTATTTTTGTGAGCTCCTAAAAGTTTCTGTACCATAAATAAATAAAATAACACAAAATTACTTTACAGCATTATTTGCTTAATCTGCAATTCATTCTTTAAGCATTTTTATGGTTGTGCATGTTTTATAACACAAGTAATGTGTTAGTCTGGTAGTACTTGTATATAGTTTTTAAATATACATTTATGCATTAGGAAAGTTTTCTCTAATGTTTTCACTTACGGGGTTATGAAATTGAAAATGTTTGTAGACCACTGCTGTGAATTCCAAATCTCATGGTACTTCAGAGTGAATTTTTTACATACATTACTTCATTTAATTCCCACAACCTCTAATAAGAGGCAAATCTTATTAGAGAAGTAATAGTTACCCGTTTTTAGTTCAGGAAACCTGAAACTGAGAGAAAGTGCTTTAAAAGCGGTAAGAGATTTGCCAGACCTGAAAGCCTCTTCCATTCCATCAGTCAGATTAATAAGGAAAGCTGCCCTCAGGGCATTTTTGTGAGTTCTGAGATGAGCTTTCCCCCCAGTGTGGATGCTGAAATAGTACAATCATCATACACCCTTGAAGGAATATTAGTTAATGCCTTCACGTGCTAAAAGCATTGGATAGAAGTGGGGCTTGGGATTTATGTAAGCAGAACTTATGAATATACACCCGCAAATATTAAGCATGCAAAGAATTGTACTGTCTGCTTTTCCCTAGAGAAGCAAAATCATTCTAACTGGTAGGTGCAGTGGTCATTAGGTCCCCATGTAGGGCAACATTAGTATTCTTAATTATTGCATGTGTGTGTGTATTGCCATATATTGGTTGATCCCTTTAGTGTAAGAGCCCCTTAGACTGGGTGTTACTTACCCACTTTAAAGAGGAGGAAACCAGGCCTGGAGAGCCTATTTTGCTGAGAATGGCAGGAGCGGAAGCCACTGAGCCAGAGCTCTGGCCATGGGAGCCTGCACCTCTCCTAGTCCTGGTGCAGCAGAAGCCCGGCAGCTTCCCCTACCAGTCTGCAGGGCCACCTTAGATAGTCTTCTTCTGAGTGTCGGGAAGTGTTTTTCTGGGACTCTCTCCTAAAGGCAAGTATCATTTGGGCGAAGGGGTGGAGGAGGGTCTGTTATCGCCCATTTATGCCTAAGTATCACTTAACCTGTTAGATTGTGTCGCATGTAGTCAAAGGAAGGAAACTGTGCCAGACAGAAGGGACCGCGAGCCAAGTACATCCAGAAGGGCAGGGCAGGCACTGAGCACTGTGCTGTGGGCGGGGGCGTTCGTCGGCTTGGTGGGGTTTAAGGCGCCGAAGTCGTCTCCTGAGCATGATCACCGTGGGTATCTACCCAAGTGAGGGAGCGGAAGAGGTGATTCTGACCCCCAACCTGCAGGTAAACTGAGGCTCAGAAGGGGAAATTATATGACTTTCTCAACGTCATACAACTTATAAGTGGCCCCTCCAAAACCCATTCTGAATCTGCTTTTTTTAAATCTCTGTTACTAATACTTCATTTCAGTGGTTCTCACTCGGGTGATGGGGCTGGCCCCCCAGGACCTGTTTAGGATTCTGTGGGGACATTTTTGGTTGCCTCACAGATGGCTGGCTCTACTGCTAGTGTTTAGTGGGCAAGGGCCAGAGATGGTGAAGGTTCCATAAAGTGCAGGATGTCCCACACGGGAAGAACTGTCTTATGGCTGCCCAGCTTCACAGGGGCCAGCTGGACATTTGTGAAGACTGGGTTTACTACGTGCTTGCTATGGCCTGAGCCTGGAGCACAGCGATGCGATGAGGTGCTGACGACCACAGAGGGGTGCCAGCCGGGAACCAGACCTCACTGGGAAATGAAGCCAGGGCCCAAACTGCTGGGGAAGTGGGTGGCAAGTTCTGTGCACATTTCCCTTTTCACATTCTCAGTGGCTCCTTTGGACCGCCTTTGCTTCAGAAGTTTTTGCTCTTTACCTCCCTGCCTACATGCAAAAGCCCTCTTTAAAAAAGCTATGATGCTGTCTTGGGAAGTTTTATAATTGGATGTCCCTGGGCTCTAATCCTGGTTCTCCCACTTTCTTGGGCAAGTTTCCAAATCTCCCTGGGCCTCGGTTTCTTTATCTGTATCTGGACTAGAATCCCTGCTTCATTTGCTCATCCAGAAAGTCAGATGAGGTCGTGCATGTATAAAGCACACAGACCCCTCTGTGCCTTTCCTCCTTCCAGGCTCCCTTCTTGCAGCTGAGTGAGGATTCCAGTTCGCTTCCTGTAACTTCACCCTCATTCAGTCAGGAGCAGTGTGTTTAGCACTGAGAATACCTTTTTTTTATTCTGTACCTATCCTTCTTTAAAACAAACAAAATTAAATGTAATAAACGCAAGCCTACCTTTTTGAGCATTTTGGGGGTGTGAACTGCTTTGAGATTCTAATGAAATTGTCCACTGAGATGCACAGACAAACCTGCCTACTCACTTTTACACACCAGCCTCGCTCCATCCAAGAAGGCAGTGGCTGTGGCTCCAGCAGACACATTCAGCCCTGGGAAGGCTGCCCCATGTGGTACATGAAACAGGCGTGGATCGTGGGACCTAGGACACAGGCAGAATGGGGACTGGGCTGCCTGGCTGTGAGCAGGTGGTACAGAGAGGTGGCTGCTCACACACCGACAGCCAAATGCGTTCAGCCCCACTCACAGCACACACACGGCCAGGGCTGATGCCCGACGTCCTCCCCTCCTGTCACTGATGCCTCTCCTGAGGCTTCTGCAGAGCACAGAGGACCCTACTGTGGTCAGCGTGTGTGAATAGCTGTCACTTCCGTTGGCAGTTTCACTACTGAAAGGCCCCATCGAGTCAAGCATTTGAGGGTGACCGAGTAGAGTTATTAACGTGGGGGATTTCCAGTTTGGTCTGCATTAGACTGTGACCAAAGACATTCATGCCAATGACAAGCTACATGCTTGAGTTTTCCCGCTTAAAAAGTTAGTTTTAGGCAGAATTCACAACATTCTTTCCAAGGAATGGTTCTATGTTATTGTGTAAACTGCAGGAATTTTCCAAATGTACATTGGATGTCGTGGTTCCTGGTGGCTTGGGATTGGCTCAGATAGAGAAACAAAAGAAAATGTGCCATAAAAATAAAGCATTAGCAGAGCCCAGAAAAAGTACCCAATTTTCCAATGGGAAGTAATCCAAAAGCATGATTTGGAATCTGTATTGATTTTTTTAAGGTCTTTCCAGGAAAAAAAAATTGAGGATCCAGGTAAACTTTTTTCAAAATGAGTCCTGTTTCTCTTTCATCTTAAGCCTTGCTATGATTGCTGTGGGTCCTCACTGGCAGTTTGCAACATAGGCTGCTCAGTGGGATGCTGAGCTGACAAAATCAGCGGGCAGGACCCAAACGCAGACGCTGCTATCACCCTCTGATCACACTCAGGTGCAGTGAGTCTGAGAAAACTGCTGGGAAACAAGGGAGGGATGTGCTCTGGCCAGTAGCATCTAGCTCCCTCGAATGGTGTGGGCCCGGAGAGGATGCAAGAGGTCCTCTGGTGAGCAGATGTCTACCTGCAAGGCCAGGATGAAAATTCCTGATTTTTAGTCACGGGGGCTGCATTGTTCGTAAAAGCAAAACAACTGGAGATAGTTTAATGCCTGTCAGTGGGCTGATTAAATAAAAGTTGGGACAGCCGTACAATAAAATATATAAAACCATTCCAAAGGATGAGGATGCTCTATATATGGTCTATATATACTGAAATTAATTTCCAATATATTTCCCATCATGAGGAAATAGGTATAGTGTGCTATAAAATATATATATTTTATAAAATATATCGTGGTCCTGACCAGTGTGGCTCAGTCGGTTGGGTATCATCCTACAAAGAGAAAGGTTGCTGATTCGATTCCCCAAGAGGGCACTTGTCTGGGTTGCAGATTTGGCTACCAGACAAGAGGCAACTGACTGATATTTCTCTCTCACATCGATGTTTCTCTCCCTCTTTTTCTCCCTCCCTTCCTCTCTCTCTCTAAAGATGAGTAAAGAAAATCTTTAAAATATATATATTGTATATGTGCATACATATTGGATCTATATATAAATATATTTTTACACAGATAATACACTACATAAATGTGACTATAAAACAGTAGAGAGCTGGGGAGTCTCCCCCACTGGCCACAATGGTGGTGGTTGGGGCCAGGGGGTGATTCTTAGACCAAGTGCATGAAAAGCCAGCAAGATAATTGAATAGAAACTGGAAGAGCTGTTCCCCGATCCAGCACCAGACGGGGTGGAACATGGGAAGGCAGGCACATGTGCCATAGGAGTCAAAGTGGCACAGAGGGAGGTTCTGGACCAAAGAGGCCTGTCAGTCTAGCCTGGAAAAGAAGGCATTGGTTAGAAGGTGAACCCACCAAAGTGCACAGAAGTTGGGGAAACTGATTGGTCATTTTGAGCAAGTACCTGGTCCATCACATACCCAAGCTAATATAATCCCAGGGAAACAAAGAAGGTCTCTCTTGCTCATAACCTGCATTGCATGATGCGTTCACCTGTTCTCTCCATGCATGGGCCATGGCCATGCAGGCTCCACACCCAGGCTGCAGGAGGGAATCTGAAATGGACAGCAGCCTAGAACAAGCTATGCTCCCTGGATGGGGCCTAAGACTGCTTAGCAGCTGCCTATGGGCTCCAAAGGACTGTACTTTAAAATGGAGCGGGAACTCTGAACACCGGCTTTTTTCCCAGCCTTGCTGAGGACGGTGGGGCTTTTCCACAGCAGAAAGAGGGGATGGTCTTTGTGACGGGAGTCCACCATTCTCCCAGGTTGCAGCACCTGAATAAAACCGCTTTCCTTTTGCACCAACACCTACCTCATGAGTTTGGCTTTTGTGGCAACAGGCAACTGAACCTCTGATTTTGTTTGGTTACATAAATACTTGTATTGCCAAAAGAACTTCCAACTGTGTTTATCTCTGGAAAGCAAAAAATAAGAGCCTGGGAACAGAGGTGGTGCTGGTGCCTATATTAAATATTGGAAGAATGACAACAACAGAGAGTAAAATAAAATAATTTAAATTTTTCATTTATTCTTTCAACAATGTTTACTAAACACCCCTGTTGCTTGCCCTATATAAAGTAAGAGAGTTAGACAGCAAATCACACTAGGTTTAAAGCAAAACTACAACTAGAAGACTAAAACCTGCGTCCTGGGTGGAAAAGTTTTACTGTGTGTGAAGCCTGGAGCTCAACCCAGCACAGCTTTGCAGACCTGAGATGCGTGCGGGGACGACCACGCGGGGCCTCTGCCCAGGTTGGGAAAGCTGTCTGAACGCGTGGCAGACTGACAGTTGCATCTGCGCTGCCTGACTGGAAGTGCTGGGCTGGTTGGGGGTCTCTGCATCCGTGGGATTCTCACTTCAGGAACCTGTCCACCATTGGGTCCACACTGCTGTCACAGACCAGGCACCCTGACACCACGTCTCTGCCTGCAGGGAGCTTAGATTCTGTCATCCAGTTGAAGAGAAGCTGTTTCCCACAGCCTGGGAAGGACAAAAGGCAGCCCTTCCTGAATGTGTCAGTGGTTGGATGGTCTCGTGTTTGTCTGATACAATGCAGGATGGCTGGGAGAGTGTGTCATGCTGACAAATAGAATATTCTAGTTAAGAAAAAGGCTTTCATTGCATGCATTGATTGCCGATTTGCAAAGATCATAACAAAGTGCTTTAGCTGCATAAAATCTCATTTTGCTTTGATGATTCAGAAGATACCTCAGTGCCTTGGGGTTATTGTTAGAAACAATTATAGTTTTACAGGTAACCAAAAGCTTGCATAATTAAACATTTGCCTGGAAGTGGGGTGTCCTGCCGCAGCATCCCTGATTACACACCTCAGGGAGTGGCCCTGTGCCTGTGGCCTCTCTTGGCTAACCATGACATGGGCAGATTTCCTCCTCTCAGAGTCTGAACACTGCCAAAGTGATAATCACCCCCCAAGGCAAGCCAGCAGCAGTTCATTAATTTTAAAAGCCCTGAATCTTGGATCCCAGAGCTGGACTTGTGTGGGTGGGTTGTGGTTTCCAAGCCCTGCAATGAAACGAAAGCACGCAGGGCTCCATGGTGGCCCTGAGCTGCCGGTGCTTGGCGACTCACTCGTGTAACTAGAGAGCAACTGCCTGAGTGCGCCCTGGCAATATTGCCATGACTAACAGTCTGCTTCCCAAGAAGCTCGTAATTCCTCGGACTGGTTGTCTTTCAACCTACAGTATGGAATATAATTCAGCATATTTGCCTCACAGTTATTAGTTAATTAAATGCCTTAATTACAAAGTGCTTTGAGCTCCGAGAGTAACATAAGTGCTACTGCTCACATCAGGTGCGCCTTACTCTCTGCTTAGCTGAGTAGTGACTCACTTCAGGAACGCTGAGTGCATTTATTTAGTGTTTCGCAAAAACTTTTAATCCCCACCACAGATCTTAGAAATGGGTATTATAATTTCCTTCACGTTGCAGGTGAAAGAAATAGCTGGGGAAAGGTGAGCCTTTGCCCACCACCACATGGCTGGAAAGCACAAAGCTCACATCTGATCCGTTTTCGGAGGCCAGAGCCTGTGTGGCGTGCTCTGCTTTCTTCCTCTCCAAACTGTTCACCGAGAGCAGGGTGCTGCTTGCTGCGGGTGTTTAGGAAACACACGTTCTCCCTTCTGATGGGACAGGCCACCCCAGCTTTCCCCTCTATGGCCCTCGACATTTGTGTAAGTGCTGGAGCCTCCAGCAAAACACAGCAAAGCCCAGCCCGATAGCCCTGGTTCTGGCACAAATGAAGGGTTCTCCACCGAGCAGAGACCCTGCAACCTGGGCCTCCGGCCCGGCAGGGGCTGCACAGGTCATGGCTGCCTCAGCCAACGGCCAGCTCAGAGTAACCCAGGCCCCACATGGGGACTAAGTGCACAGACCACCAGCATCTTCCTTCACAGCGAGCCTGAGCCTGTGGGTTTGCACCCAGCTGGCTTGTTGAGATCTTCACTCTCATTTAGCCCGAGTTCCCCTCCATGCTAATATCTGTGCATTTCTCCCTATCCCATCCCCATCTGTTCCGTCCCATGTCATTCCACGCTACGGTGTTCTCACTTGTTTTGGTGAAGACTGTTGGACAGCCAGTCATTGTGATTCCTTCCTCCCTCTGGTAGGGAGCTCTCAGCTCTCACGTCTGTGTTCTGTTCCCTCACCTCGCCTCCTGGAGTTTGCCTGGTTTTTAGGGGAGGCGACTGGCTTCCTAGGCTGTTCCTCTCAGCAGCACACATTTGCTGTCTGTCCCTCCTACAGAAGTGAAGGCAGTTTGAGGGCAGCTACAAAGGGAGCAGATCAAGGGGATTCTCTGGAATCAGAGGCAAAATGGAACCGGGCAGAGGGGAGGTGCAGTCACAGGTGGTGATTTAGGAGGATGGGTGGGTCAGCCTGGGGGAGGACGTGCAGGCAGTGTGGGGAGCTGGAGGGGCGGCAAGGCACCAGCCCAGAACCAGAGATCAAAAGTGGGGCTGAGAAACAGGGAGCCCAGAGAAAGAGGTGCTCACCTTACAAAGTGCCCCTCAGGTGCAGGCCAACCCTACAACGCCCCTACACTTCAAGAAGTGTTTCTTCTTGACCGTTGATTTCCTTTAATTCCAAATGTTCTTACCTCTGGAATAAGATTCACAGAACCTAAAAGGACCTTGTCTTACAGGTGAAGAAACTGAGGCTCAGAGATATCAAGTGATTTATCCAAGGCCACACAACTTGGAAAATCAGAGACCTGGAAGCGGGTCTCCCAGCTCCTGAGAGCTTATTCTCGATGCCCTGCAGTCCCTACACAGATAGGATCTACTGTGATGGGAATGGTGTTCGTTTTCTGTTGTTGCGTACAAAGGACCACAACTCAGCAGTTAAAACAACTCATTGCTCATGATATATGTGGACTGGCAGATTGGCAACTGCTTTGTGGAGTCCTGACCATTTTGGCCTCTATATTTTCTTAGTTTTCCTCTCCTTTCTTCCAGACTCAAACCTCCTAGCTTCAGATATGTTTTCTCCTTAAATCCCTGTAGTGCTGCTGGGTCCTTGGCACATTGGCTTTTCCTGCTCCAGGCGAGGGGAACCATGAAGGAACTTGGACGGGAGGGCCGCAGTGGTGATTCTCTCACGAGTAGATGCATTTTTGCAACATGACTCAATATCCCACTTGCTGTGAGGAACTTTTAATGGACTCTTATCAGGAAGAGTCCCAGTAAGACATAATATACCATCTATGGTATATTATAGCTAAGTGGCCTTTTCAAAAAGAATTATAAAGGATGTACTAGTAAATGTATTTCTTGGTGGCCCTTTTGCACCCTTGTTAGTAAAAAAAAGAGGAATGAGCTTTATTTTTGAGTATCATGTGCCCTTTCCCTGTGGCCACAAGAGTGTAAATAAATCTGTTTTAATTCGCTTAAGGAACAGTTTTGTTCTGGGAAATGACAAAACAGCATTCCAGAAACCACTGGTCATGGATCCTTTGGGCGAGTGACATCTTTCAACCCATTTAACCTAGCACTCGAAGGGACGGTCTCATGCAGGAGAGGGAATGACATGAAAACCAGAAGATCAATCTATACTGAGTGTTTCCATGATCAGCTTACACCAAAGATGTATGGCAGGCTCACTCCCCATGTGACCGACAGCCGAGACATGAAAAGGGCAGGATCCACCCTTTGCTCCAAAACAGCCTTTAAACCAGTCTGGCTTTCTGCTTACAGCCCTGTGACCTTGACCGACTTACCTAGGCCCTCTGCTACTTTGGTCTTCAGGTTAGCACATCAGGAACCACTATCCATTAGAAAGGTGGAGAGCAAGCCAGTGTCATCTGGGACAGACCTGTGTTACCTGTGATGTTGTTTTGATGGGGCTGCCACATTTCAGGTTCTGCCCCAGTCTTCCGGGCTCATAACTTCAGTAGTTGGTACAAAATAGTTGATCAGTTTCCAAGAACTGATATTAAATAAAGTCACAAAAATCCAAGGTGAATGTACGACTACAGCAAAAACTATAACCGAGTAGACAAAATACAAGTGTTTGGAGATCTTATCCCTCCTGTCTTAGTCCCCCTGATAACTATAACAAAACTCTAGAGGCTGGGTGGCTTTTGACAACAGAAATTTATTTCTCGTGGTTCTGGAGGCTGGAAGTCCAAGACCAAGGTGCCGACAGATTCCATGTCTGGTGAGAGCCCAGGTCCTAGTTGATAGAGGACATCTCGTTGTGTCCTCACCTGGTGTAAGGGGGTCAGAGGGAGCTCACTGGGGTCTCTTTTATCAGGGCGCTAATCCCATCATGGGCTCTACCTCATGGCCTAATTGCCTCCCAAGAATACCCGCCTTCTAATTCCATCACCTCGGGGATTAGGTTTCAACACATGACTTTTGGGGATCACAGACATCCAGTCTATAGCATCTCCTTAAAGGTAAATTTACAGGTGGAGACAAAAGACAGAGGTTCACTTGGAGCATGTATTTTGAGCTGGGTGGTCCAGCTGTAAGAACTGATGCCTCCACTGGTGACATAAGGAGGCAGCACTGCACACTTTCTGTGCCCCATGTGAGACCCTGCTTGGTGGCCTGCCACTCTCCCATGGGATGTGTCCAGTTGATTACTGCCAGCTTCCATGCATTTGCGCATTTCCCCTACTATATGATAACCTTCCATTACTTCTCCTTAGAGTTTTACCACCTACATATGTGTCACTATATAAATATATCCCGTGGTTTTGTTGTTTGTAACCTTATACAAATAGAATTGAACTTCATGGTTTGTTTCTTTTGTTCAAGATACGTCAAGTTAGAGTACGTAGTTTCATTCACTCTCTGTAACTACTGTGTAGTATTCTATCATGTACTACACCACAGCTCACTTACCCACGTCACTACTAATGGATCTGTTAGACAATACCTGGTAGCGGTGGTGCCGATTTCCATTCTCACCAGAAGTGATCGAGTCTCTTTTTTGTTATATCCACCTCCCTCCCAGCATTTGGTATTGCCTGACTTCTAAGTAGAACATGGTAGCTTATTTGGTTTTAAATTTCCTTGATTGCTAATGAAGTTGAGACCACATGTATTTACAGGCCTTTTGTGTTTCCTTTTCTGTGAACTGCCTGATAGTGTTTTGTGAATATGTTTTCTGTTAGGCTATCTGTGTTTTCATTGTTGATTTATGTAAATTCTCTATATATTCTGGACATTAATCTTTGTCAGTTACATGTGTTGCCAACATCTTTTCCTACTTCCTGGCTTGTATTTTCAATGTCTTTTTTGTTTGTTTAATTTTTTTTTTAATGTGCTAAGAACAGTTGCCATGAGATGTACCCTCTGACATTTTTAAGTGTGAAGTGCAATATTATTAACTATAGGCACAATGTTGTACAACAAATCTCAATAATTTAATCATCTTGCTTTTTTGATTTATTGATGGCATCTTTCCATGAATAGAAATTCTTAATGTGTGGTGACTGCAGAGGGGTGGGGGAGGTGGGAGAGGGTATGGGGGATAAAAGGTAATGGAAAGATACAATAAAAAAGAAAAGAAAAAAGAAGTTCTTAATTTTAACATAATTAAAACAGTTTTTCCATGTTTGTGCATGGGTGCGTTAAGATCCTTCCCTACCCTGAGAGTCTTTATATTATCTTAGGAGTTTCACAGATTTTTCACATTTAAGTCTTTCATCCATGTGGAATTGATATTTTAAATGTAGCAGGAAAAAAGGATTTAATATTATTTCCCTTCATGTTTAGTGTGTTGCCTCAGTCTTATTAAATAGTACTTTTTTATTATTAATTAAATGGGCATACCTGCTTTAACATGCTTGTTACCACGTATGAGCGGGCTTGGTTCTGAGCTCCTTTTCCTGTCCCCCTGTTTCCATGTGCGTCTGCATGCCCGGACCACGCTGTTCTCACTACTCAGCCTCATGAGCTGTCTTCGTCTTCGGGAGGACATGTCCCCCAGGCTTGTCCTTCTGCCAGAGGGTCTCAGTTACACTCAGTTCTTCCTTCTTCTCCACGTAAATGAGAATCAGCCTTTGAATTTCTACCACCAAAGATAAGTACTGCTAAAATTTTAATGTCATTTTGATCATTTTTTATATACATTCTATTATATATAAAATACCAATTGAATAAATAGATACATATGTAGAGTGTGTGTATATATACATAATATTCATTTATATGTGCTACAAATCACATGGTATGATTTTAAGATGCTCATTGACTTACATTGTACAATCTCTGGATTCGGGATGCTTTGTCTGGTCACCCTCAGCCAGGCAGAAGCCTCAATCCCTGCACTGTCTCCTCATCTCCACAGAACCTTCAGAGCCTCCATGGAGCCAGCGGTGGGGCAGCCTTCATTGCATAGATGCTCGGCGCTGCTCCTGCTGGTGTAGGTGTGGTGTGAGGAGCCTCACCCCTGGGAGGGGAGTGATTTAGAAGACAGGCTGTGACCTTGACAAAGAGCAAAGGAATTTTAAACAATTTTTTCCTTGTTTCCCATTTATGTATTCAAAGAACTGATATTTGACTTAAGAAAAAAACGATTTCTAAATAAGTAAAAAAAAATAGCTCTTTTGACAAGTATGAAATAGAAATTCTTAATGTTGAGAAAACAATGTTTTTTTAAAAATTTAATGTGAATATTTCCCCCCTCTTAACTAGATATAGAACAATGATTTTTCTCTGATTTTCTGAAGTCCCATACAAATTGTCTGTGAGTGGTTTGGTATAATCCATTAACACAGTTTAGCACTGATTAACACCGGCACCAGCTCTTCCTGGAAGTTGGGGCTTGGCCAGGAGGAGAAGCTGATCCATTCCGCTGAATTGCCAGTTCGGGGTGGGTGGAGGGCCTGAAAACCCCTTACTCTCCACAAGTAACTGGGAATTGGCTGTGGTTTTGTTTTATGGGGATATTAGTGAATCCCCGTAGTTATCATGCCCAGATTAATTGAGATTTGATAATATGGTACTTAAGTACCATATATATTATTTTCTCAAAAATATACCCTAAACTCACTTTGCCTCCAAATCCCTTCTTTTGGTATGTGAGTTCAGTGGGGGTTAACAGATGTCCAGGAAGGTGCTACAGATAGTACTGCTGCCCCCTACTGGTGGAGGTGGACATTGTAAAATATCAGAGCAAAGACAATCTATGGGTACCTTTCTCCCACAGGCCACACAGCTAATCAGATGCAGAATTTGGGATTTTCCTACATCTAAGATTTGAAGTGAATACTACCTGGATGTGACTCCAAAGCAATGGTGGCATTGCTATTAGATTCAGGCTAGTTTTGAGCAGGATTCTTTTTTTCCCTACTGTTCACCAGGTATTAACTGTTTAGTGAAATGTTTGCTTTTCCTGGATACCTGACAGTGTAATTATTCAAATGTAATATTTTGTTCTATAGTATGTATTCACTTTTATTAGAGTATGTTCTTGTTTATATGTACTGTGGATACCTTTTCTTTCTTTTTTAAAAGTATATTTTATTGATTATGCTATTACAGTTTTTTCCCAATTTTCCCCCTTTGCCTACCTCTGCCCAGTACCCCTCTTCCCTCCTGCATTCCCTGCCTCCTTCTTAGTCCATGTCTGCAGGTCATGCATATAAGTTCTCTGGCTTCTCCATTTCCTATACTATTCTTAACCTCCCCTTCCCTATTTTGTACCTGCCATTTATGCTTTTTAATCCCTGTACATTACCCCCACTTCCCCCCTTCTCCCTCCCAGTTGATCACCCTCCATGTGATCTCCATTTGTATGATTCTGTTCCTGTTCTAGTTGTTTGCTTAGTTTGTTTTGTTTTTTATTTTTTTCATATTTTATTTTATTGTCTTTTTAAAATTTTTAAAAATATATTTTATTGATTATGCTATTACAGTTGTCCCATTTCCCCCCTTCATTCCCCTCCACCCTGCCCACTCCCTCCCACCCACATTCCCCCCCTTTAGTTCATGTCCATGTGTCATAAGTTCTTTAGCTTCTACATTTCCCATACTATTCTTGCCCTCCCCCTATTTTCTACCTACCATCTATGCTACTTATTCTCCATATCTTTTCCCCTCTCTCCTCCTCCCACTCCCCTGTTGAAAACCCTCCATGTGATCTCCATTTCTGTGTTTCTGTTCCTGTTCTAGTTGATGGCTTAGTTTGTTTTTGTTTTTGTTTTAGGTTTGGTTGTTAATAATTGTGAGTTTGCTGTCATTTTACTATACATGTTTTTTATCTTCTTTTTCTTAAATAAGTCCCTTTAACATTTCATATAATAAGGGCTTAATGATAATGAACTCCTTTAACTTGACCTTATCTGAGAAGCACTTTATCTGCCCTTCCATTCTAAATGAAAGCTTTGCTGGATAGAGCAATCTTGGATGTAGGTCCTTGCCTTTCATGACTTGGAATATTTCTTTCCAGCCCCTTCTTGCCTGCAAGGTCCCTTTTGAGAAATCAGCTGACAATCTGATGGGAACTCCTTTGTAGGTGACTATCTCTTTATCTCTTGCTGCTTCTAGGATTCTCTCCTTCATTTTTACCTTGGGTAATGTAATTATGATGTGCCTTGGTGTGTTCCTCCTTGGGTCCAACTTCTTTGGGACTCTCTGAGCTTCCTGGACTTTCTGGAAGTCGATTTCCTTTGCCAGATTGGGGAAGTTCTCCTTTATTATTTGTTCAAATAACTTTTCCACTTGTTGCTCTTCCTCTTCCCCTTCTGGTACCCCTATAATTTGGATGTTGAAACATTTAAAGATGTCCTGGAGGTTCCTAAGCCTCTTCTCATTTTTTTTTTTTGAGTTCTTATTTCTTCATTCTTTTCTATTTGGTTGTTTCTTTCTTCCTTTTGGTCCACGCTGTTGATTTGAGTCCCAGTTTTCTTCCCATCACTATTGGTTCCCTGTGCATTTTTCTTCATTCCACTTAGTGTAGCCTTCATTTTTTCATCTAATTTGCGAACAGATTTGACCAGTTCTGTGAGCATCCTGATCACCAGTGCTCTGAACTGTGCATCTGATAGGTTGGCTATTTCTTGGTTGTTTAGTTGTATTTGCTGTGAAGCTTTGATCTGTTCTTCCGTTTGAGCCATTTTTTTTTTGTCTTGTTGTTTCTGTTACAAGGGGCAGAGCCTTAGGTGTTCACCAGGGTGGGGCAACCCAGTTGCTGGTTTGTGACGCTGTATGTGGGGTCGGGTCTGAGAGGGAACAATAACGCTTGCTCCACTTTCTGTCAGACTTCAGTCCCTTCTGCCTCTTCCCCCAAGCAAAGTGGGCCTTTCTGGTGCTGATTCCCGTGTGAGTGGGCTGGTGTATGTTTTAAGACCCCGTGGGTCTCTCCAACAAACACTCTTGTGAGCCTGGGAGTCTCTTCCTGCGCCTTAACCCCTACAGGTGATTTCAATCAGTGCCCTGAGGCTCTATTTCCTGGCACTGGAACCTGGATTTCGGGCTCAGCCAGCTGCCTTGAGCACAGTGCCTCGCTTCACAATCACTGCCTTGCTGGGTCTGCCTATTGCCACCCCAGGCTCAGGGTCTGCCAGCCGCCACCTGCGTGCCCAGAGCCCACCCGCTGCAGTCTTGCGCCCGGGGTGCCTTACAGGCCTGGTGCCACCACTTTTTGTGCCGAGACCCCTCTTCGCCCAGCTGCCTGACTCCGCCTCTCCTACCCATCTGGATGAATGTGTCCATTTTAACTCTTTGGTTGTCTAACTTCCATACAGTTCAATTTTCTGTCAGTTCTGGTTGTTATTTTGTTTCTAAATTGTTGTGGTCCTTAATTTGGTTGTGCGAGGAGGCACAGTGTGTCTACCTATGCCTCCATCTTGGCCGGAAGTCCTTTCTTTTCTTTTTTAAAAAGTTGTATTTATTACCTGGCTGGTGTAGCTCAGTGGATTGAGCGCGGGCTGCAAACCAAAGCATTGCAGGTTTGATTCCCAGTCAGGGCACATGCCTGGGTTGCAGGCCAAAGCCCCCAGCAACCGCACATTGATGTATCTCTCTCTCTTTCTCCCTCCCTTCCCTCTCTAAAAAATAAATAAATAATCTTTAAAAAAAGGTTGTATTTATTTTTTAGAGAGGGGAAAGAGAGGGAGAGAGAGGAAAAGAAACATCAATGTGTGGTTGCCTCTTGTGCACCCCCTACTGAAGGCCTGGCCCACAACCCAGGCATGTGCCCTGACTGGAAATTGAACCAGTGACCCTTTGGTTTGTAGGCTGGCACTCAATCCACTGAGCCACAACAGGTGGAGTTGTTTTGCTTTTTCAGATCCAGTTGTTGATAGCTATGAGTTTGTTGTTATTTTAATGTTCATAGTTTTGATCTTCTTATTTTCCTTAAATAAGTCCCTTTAACATTTCATATAATGAGGTCTTGGTGATGATGAACTCCTTTAGCTTTACCTTGTCTGGGAAGCACTTTATCCGCCCTTCCATTCTAAACGATAGCTTTGCTGGATAGAGTAATCTTGGATGTAGGTCCTTGCCTTTCATGACTTCAAATATTTTTTGCCAGTCCCTTCTTGCCTGCAACATTTCTTTTGGAAAATCAGCTGATAGTCTTATGGGAACTCCTTTGTAGGTAACTCTCTTCTCTTGCTACTTTTAAGATTCTCTCTTTATCTTTAATCTCTGGCATTTTAATTTTGATGTGTCTTAGTGTGATCCTCTTTGGATCCAACTTATTTGGGACTC
Source organism: Tonatia bakeri (assembly GCA_004024845.1). NCBI lineage: Eukaryota > Metazoa > Chordata > Mammalia > Chiroptera > Phyllostomidae > Tonatia > Tonatia bakeri. The sequence goes on from PVIA01001854.1 coordinate 23,722, forward strand.
TATGCTTCCTGGATTTGTATGTCTATTTCCTTCACCAAATTAAGGAAGTTTTCATTATTTTTTCAAATAAGTTTCAATTTCTTGCTCTTTCTTTTCTCCTTCTGGCATCTCTATGATTTGGATGTTGGTACTTTTGGAGATGTCCCAGAGTCTTCTTTTTCTCTCTTCATTTTTTTTTTGAATTCTTGTTTCTTCATTCTGTATTGGTTTACTGTTTATTTCTTCCTTATGTTCCAAATCATTGATTTGAATGCCAGCTTCCTTTCCCTCACTGTTGGTTCCCTGTGGATTTTTTTTTCTTTTCTTTTTTTTTTTTTAATTTAAATGAATGGATTTTTCTTTATTTCACTTAGTGTAGCCTTCATTTCTTTATGCATTTGCCATACTCAGTGAGTTCTCTGAGCATCCTTATCACCAGTGTTTGGAACTCTTCATCTGATAGGTTGGCTATGTCCATTTCACTTGATTCTTTTTGATATGTGCTTTTGGAGTTTTGATGTGTGCTTTCATTTGGGCCATATTTCTTTGTCTCCTTAATATGGCAGCCTCCCTGTGTTTGTTTCTGTATATTATGTAGAGCTGCTTTGACTCCCTATCTTGGCACACCTGTTGTGTTTTAAGGGGTGGAACCTTAGGTATTTGCCAGGGCGGAGCAACCCCCATCCCTCTTTGTGGCTCCATGTGTGGGGGAGGGGTCAGAGAGGGGACTGTACGCCTTGCTGAGCCTCCACCCCATTTCCAGTCATTTCACCTATTTCCTGTATATGACTGGTGGCCCTCTAGCTGTTGCCCTAGTGGTGGTTCCCAGAGTAGGTGGATATGTGAACGTTCTAGAACCATGGGGTCATTTAAATGGACTTTCCTGAAAAAGCAGCAGTTTCTTCTGCTGCCCCAACGTCGACTGGTTTTTACAGCCAGAAGTTATGAGGCTTCATTTTCCTGGCACTGGAACCCTGGGCTATGTGGTCTGGCAGGGATATCTGGCTCCCCAGGTATCCCTCCCAGTGTTTATCTGCCACACATGAATACAGGACTTCCCGTTCCTCCAGCTGCCGCCACGGCTGCCTCGCCGCTGCCACACCGTGTCCTCTCCGCCGGCTCCCTGTCTCCGCTCCTCCTGCCTGTCTGGATGAATACTTCTTTAAATCTTTAGTTGCTGGACTTTCATACAGTTCAATATTCTGGCAGTTCTGTTTTTTGTTTTGAGGTTAGTTCTGTTCCCTCTTGGTGGCTCTGTGCGAGGAGGCAAAGCGTGTCTACCTACTCCCCCATCTTGGCAGGAAGTCGATATCTTTTCAAAGAATCATTGAAATTATTTTAGTTTACTTTATGTTTGCTTTATGTTTTGTAGCTATTTTTAGTAATACTTTTTTTAAAATAAAAAGTACTGTGGCTTCCTTTTTAATTATTGGTATTTCCTAAAATACAATTTCTTTTCTTATATATATATTTTTTTAATTTATTTTTAGAGAGGGAAGGGAGGGAGAAAGAGAGAGAGAGAGAAACATCAATGTGCTGTTACCAGGGGCCATGGCCTGCAACCCAGGCATGTGCCCTGACTGGGAATCGAACCTGTGATGCTTTGGTTCGCAGCCCACGCTCAATCCACTGAGCTACGCCAGCCAGGGTCTGAAATGTAATTTCCATATTGGCTCCTATATGGTATGTGAAATATTTGTAAACTTACTAATAAATTTGCTGTGTTTAGTTGTATTCTATATAACACTATTTACAAATATAATACATTTCCTTAGCTGTGTGGCTTCTATTTTTCTTTTTCAGTTGTAGTAGAAAATTACCCCACATCTAAAGAGTATAATCTCAACTATATTCTAATTACAGTATATAGTTATGTATGTTTGCAGCCATACCACTTGAAAACAGCTTGCAATACATAAATTATAAAAATGCTTATGATTCTGTTTTCAAAACATGTCCGTGTAGGGTAGGAGCTGTCTGAAACGCCAAAGGGTGTTTTAGATAATGGTAGGCTGGCCTGGGAAGTCCAACAGCTGTCCCCGTGGTTGGTACTATAGGGAGATGACTTCTGACCGAATGATGGAGCTGTGGATGAACTTGGTGGCTCTGTGACTTTTAAGGACTGCCTCTCTCTGTAGAAGTTAGCTCTAGATTTAAAAATTTACAGTGAGCCGGCCCCACCTGTCCATCAAACCTCCCACCTAACAGAGCTCCGGAAATAAGAGGTTGTTGTTGGTGCGAGTTCAGCTGCTGAAGTATGATATAAACGCACACTGACTGGAACACAAGTGTGCAAAGCGCCTTAGCAATGAAAGGTTGCCTGGGGATGTGTGGTAGACTCTGTGGGGAACCACTTTCTTGCCCAGAGTTTCTCCTGTTGCAGGAAAGCTCTGTCCTTGGCAGCCCTATGTGCTCTGGATGGCCCACTTCCCACATGCAGGGGACTGGACAGGTGGAGATGCTGGTGGGAATGTGGAATAGCGCCTCACCTTTTGCCCATTGATCTCTATATGTGGTTGGAACTGGTCCAGTAAATCAGAGATCAGTGAAAGCCAGTGTGGGGGGTGGAGGGAGAGATGAACCGAGCAACGGCACAGAGAAAAGAAGAGGTGAACAAAGATCAGAACTCTGTGGTGTCTGCAGTTTCTGGTTTGAGGCACTTCCTGAGGCTGGTGGATTCCAGCTTCCGTGTTCATGAAACAGCCCTTGTACTAATGTCATTGTTTCCTTTTCTTGCTTCAGCCAGCCTGAGCTTGTTTGCATTTCTTACAACCCAAGATTATGAATGAATACAATGGGCGATGCATATCTGTTTGACGTTATGAGAAATGTGCCTTGTGTAAGGAATCGGCTAGTTTAAACATTGGCAACTCTTGTTATTAAATATCAAAGATTATTTAATGATGGATGGTCATAACTTGAAAAACTAAATACCAAACCTTCATACACTGACTCTGATACTAATGGAGCAGTGTTACTGGGTGAGGAATATATTCTAGAACCTTGGGTTGTTTGCCTTTTTAACACAGGAGAAGTGGCAGTAAAGTAGCTGGAGGAATTATGGTCTCCTTCAGAAGATGGGTTGGCCAGCCAGTGCTGGCAGTGTCCAGCCCAGATTTCCTCTCCTTGGCTCTCCCTTCCCTGGAAACTCTCCTCTGACCACCCCGCATCACCTGCCCTAGGTGATTCCTCTCCTGTGTTCCCTGTGCTCTGCCCTCATAGCCCCAAACTGTGACTCCCTGTTTGCTATGTCACAACAGAAATACAAGCTCCATGAGGTATTGTCAAGTCTGCACTACTTACCCTTGTGTTTTGTGTGCCTGCACATACAAGGTGCCAAAAACAGAACAAATGACTGACTTCCCATGTATCCCTCTGTTCTTTTCATTTTTGTTCACATAAGTCAGCATCCTTGGGTGACCTCCTTGGGCTCACTCGCAGGTGGACTTGGTAGCTCTGTTGCGGATGACCATGGACTTGATCGTGGAAAAGACACCTTGACCCAGGTACGTACACTTCAGGAGGCCTTAGGTGCCCAGGCTGTAGGCCTTTCTGATCATGTTCAGTCCTCTCTACTTGCTTTCATTCAAACCTCTACCAACTTATACAGGGTTTGCTTATGAGCAGGTCATGTTTATAGAAATCTGATGAATAATTATCATGCTATTATACATTTTACTCCCTGAAAGGAAAAAGTCTCAAAACAGCCTGAATGATTTATTCAAGGTCCGAGGTCAAGATGGTTGACAAGGAGCCTGGCTCCTTGGGGACGGTGTTAGTCAGGGTTCTCCAGCGAAACAAAACCAGTAGCATGTATACATCTCTTTATACATATGGACGTACATGTATATGTATTTACATGTATAAAGAGATGTATACCCTGGCCGGTGCGGCTCAGTGAGTTGGCCACTGCTCTGCAAAGCGAAGCATCACTGTTTCAATGCCTGGTCAGAGCACATCCCTCCGTTGTGGGTTCAGTCCATGGTGGGGGCACATATAAGAGGCAACTGATCAATGTTTCACATTGGTGTTTCTCTCCGTCCCTTTCCCTCTCCCTTCGGGATGTTCAGCATGGGGGTTCAATGTGTTGACGGTGAGTGCCACAATGTGGTAGCTATTGATTTAATCCATTTAAAGGGGGGATGACCTGAGGCTAGTTCAGAACAACTTCTTACAACAAGCTGATTATGATGGTGGGGGTGGGGACTAGCATTTATTGGGCAATTTAATTCACTAACAGTCATGGCAAGTATTATCTTTTCCACCTCAGGACTAGGAAGATGAGCACTGGATTCTGAGACACTTATAGTGATGAGGGATAGAACTCAGATTAAACGCTTCCCATCCAATGTGGGATCCATGCTGTGTGTGTGTGTGTGTGTGTGTGTGTGTGTGTGTGTGTGTGTGGAGGGTGGGGGCTTGGGGTGGGAAATGGGGATCCATGCTCTTTAGCAATAATGCATGAGGTGAAGAGACATTTGGGATTTTCAAATCTCAGCCATCTGAAGTAGAGCTCCCAGTGTGCCCAGGCTGATGTGAGTCAATGCAGACAGAGATCTGTTTTCCAAGTGGCTCGTTTTCCTAAATAAACCGTCGTGCCAGCTGGCATTGCCTCCAGTTACTCATGCCTACTACTGTCAGGCCCCAGCCGGTGGAGGTTCAGTCTTTTGAGTCAGATGTTGGCAGGCACGCTTAACGTACATATCCAGGATAATGACTTTCAAAATTGGCTACTTGTAGGAGCAATCGGCTATCTACAAAAATTAATTGATAGCCTCTCATATTATGTCTTCCAATAGAAAATAAGGGTTCAAATTGCTGATGATGAATTTGACACTGTGGGGTTTACTGATGAATCCATTTAAAGGGAGGTGACTCTGACACCTCGAGGCTCACTGAGCACGTAGAGGGGGTAGAAACTACCCACAGGCACCAGGCTGATACGTCCTCCCCTCATTCGCATCTTAAACTGCCCTCTTTTCCAAGGAAGTTGCTATTAACGTGTCTCCTATGTCCAGGCACCCAAACCTGGCGTTCACCACCTGCAGTTGTGTTGGGTTAACGTGGCCTCTTAGAAAATGCAAACGCTTCCTGGGAGTAACCTAGTGAGTCAGTCGCTCAAGGCTTGAGTGCAAACTCTCAACGTTCCTCTCCTCCAGGCAGATGGGCCTGAGGGTGGAGCTTCCTCGCCAACATGCAACCACCTCATCTAGTGTGAGTTTGAGGGCCATAACTCCAGCTTTCTCCTCCAGGCTTCTGTTTCTTTCCCTTTAGAAACCCTGGGAAGCTTGCCAAACATACTTCACCTAAGGAATATAATATGAAATGATATTTGACTATTTTAAGGTAATAATAAAAGGCATGAAATACCAATACAAAACTTCAGTTCTTCAGATTGAGAAATTATTTTTTGAAAATTAAGCATTTGATTAATTTTTCAGTTTTTAGGCAGATACAGGAAAAAACTTTCTCCTGATGATTATATTGAAAAGAAACAACCAAATTTTTTATTAGCTTATTTATAATTACCTCTCAAGATTTATTTTCACAAACCTTTTTAATTCGTACAGCCTCCTGCAATATATACACGCCCTCTTAGTTTGTTTCTTTTTAATTCATTCAGAAATAAAACAGTTCTTTTCCCTAAAGAAGAAGAACCACCACCACCATTCCCAGCCAGTAGAAGATTTACCGACATCTATCAAAGCAAAACTCAAGCACCGAGGCCCTTTCTCCAGGAGGCCTCTGGGAAGGAGGCTTCAACTAATAGTGCCACCTCTCCAACAGGTCACTCTTTTCTGTCTGAGGACTTCACAGATCCTTCCCCTCCCCACTGCACGAAAGGGAGCCTAGCCTCAGCGAAAAGACACAGAAGCTCCATCCTGTAAATGCTGTGAGGCCCTGCTTAGAAGATACTTCCGGTACACTGATGTGGCATTTCTGCGAGGTCCTCCTGACCGTGAGCTCCATAGAAGCATCCCATCTCCTGCACTCTGGTGCCCCCAATACCCAGGGCAGTGCAGATGCAAAGTCCTGGATAAATATTTGAAGATCCATGATAAGTGTGGGAGAACCTGGAGTCATGTGCATGCCCTGACCTCCCTTCTCATCTGCCGTGACCTTGCAGGTTCCTGCCAAGCTCACCCTCTGGTCAGCATCACAAAGTTCCATAGCAGGATGCCACAGAGAACTTCAGGGCCCCCAAATCTTTGGATTTTCTCTGGTAGTTTCCTGAAGGAAAATTTTCAGGTTGAGAGGGAGAAGGGTCAGGTTTGACAGCTTATGACTAATTGCATAAATATATTTATACTTGAAGTCAATTCACTGCTCAAACATGAATCTCCCTCAATGCCTCATTAAAAATTAAACTTTGTAGAAAATACATTCTGTCTGAGGATGAAAGCTTTAGACAGTGGCAGCTCATCGCGATGTCATTTTTTAAAACCCTCACTCAAGCATATATTTATTGATCTTAGAGAGAAGGTGAGGGAGAGAGAGAGAAACATCAGTGTGAGAGAGAAACTTTGATCTGTTGCCCCCATAGGTGCCCCAACCAGGGATTGAACCTGCAATCCAAGCATGTGCTCTGACTGGGAATTGAAACTGTCACCTTTTGGCGTATGGGACGGTGCTCCAACCAACTGAGCCACCCAGCCAGCACACCACAATGTCATTTTTTCTGTCATCATCCACAAAGCCATCACTATTAGGAGCAGGAGTTAGCCCAGCAGGGCTTATCTCTGGCCTATCACCTGCCATTTACTCCCCTGGAGTCCTCAGCCTGGTCTGTAGCTTAAATACAAAGGCACCTGTTCCTCTGGGTGCCTCAGAGGCCTGAAGGGATGAGTGTCACATCCAGTGTCCAATGTAGGTGTCTGGACACAGTGTTCAGTGGGCGGATGGGAGCTGTGTCTGGTGAGGGTGGGGCATCTGTCCTCGGGGCTGTGAAGAGCCGCAGGAACACCCAGCTGTGCTAGAATGAGTTTCACCACCCAGCAAGCCCTCCCATTCTTCTTCCCATGCCGTGTGTCTCCTCCAAGTGGAGTGATTTCTTCACACCAGACTGCGCCTGTTACAGGGGTGTCTGCCTTCTTGGCCTCCCTGATAAATTGTAGGCTCCTTAGGTGCTAGGCCCATTGAATCCTCTAGATTCTGAATCTCTGGGATTCCTGCTCTGTGCCTTAAATAAAGCTGGTTCTCAGGAATTCTAGTGGTTGCATGGATGCATGGAGGCATGGAGGCATGGATGCATGGATGAATGATCCAGCTTTGCTTTTTATATTTATTATAGGTGAAAGGGAGAATTACCTCCCCACACCCCAAAATCCAAATTTCTTACCACATAGACCTGAAAGTTCTTTTAAGAACTAAAAACTCTTGGCAAGGAGGAAGAGCTGAAAGAAAGGGAAGGGAATTGACACCCTCTTTTCCTCCAGGCCCTGAGCTGGGACCTCTACCCGGGCCATCTTTTTAAAGTCTCATCGCAAACCTGGGACGGGCTCACCTGATGTTCAGCTGTTCACACCAGCAGGGTCCTCTGGGGATTGCCGTCAGCAACAACCCTGGGCCCCAAGCCTGCAGGACTTGCTGCAGGCTCTGCTGCTCAGAACTGTCACCCATATTCCTGCCTTGCCCTCAGGTTTAGTGAAGATGGAGGCCATTAGGTTTATGGACATTCCCTCTCCCATGAGACCACATGGCAGTGCCCCACAGCAGCCCTGTCATTTGTCAAACCCTGCGATGCCCAGGCAGTTTTATTTCTTTCAAAGAAAGGTTAAGCAAATCAAGTTTCATGGCCCACAGCTAATCCACTGACAGGGACAAATTGCTTAAGGAGAATTCATCTCACAATCTATCAATCTGGAAACAGTTCCTCAGCATCTCCTTCTAGGAGCAGGGACGGAGGCAGCAGAAAGGCAAAACGCACTTACAGCCCCGCTAGGCAATCCACCGCCAGGGCCCAGGCCCCACTGCAGGAACTCCTCAAGGGCAGAGTGTTTCTTGTTCACATTGGTATCCCAGCCTCTCTCTCCACGTACCTGGCATGAGTCTCAAGTGGAAGAAGGCAAGGGCGACTATGTGCTGAGCTGGATTAAGGTTCAGGCGACTCCTGAACCACATATGGCACACACATGAAAATGTGTCCCTACTTTCCTGACCTCTAGTGGGCCTCCTGCTGTGCTCCTCACCCCTCATCCCTGCTATAGCACCATATGGGTCCCCCTCACCCTACAACCCAGCGGCAGCCCAGCCCTTCACAAATCCTGGCTTTGCCCCCTGCTCCCACTTTGCTATTCCCACCACCTCCACTGGAGGCCATCGACTCCTCTGCCCGGGTAGCAGGTGCTCCCTGGTGTCTTCCCTTTCCCATGACTTTGGGTGCTACCAGCCCCTATGAGGTGCCTCCTGTGACTTTGTCTTCCTCATCTGCAGTGATTGGACCTGCACTGTAATTGCACCTGAGCCACATCCAGCTTCTCATCAGGATCACAGGATCCAGAGAAGACCCTGGTTTAGGGCCATGCTGGCCAGGAGGGGACCAGCTGACCATCAGGCCCTCTCTGGGCACATTGAGCCCAGGAATAGGGAGCAGGAAGCAAGATGGCAGAGCTAAGCCGTTCTTTGGACATAGCAAGAAGAGAAGCCCATCATCCCACGGCCGAGGAATGATGGATGTCGCCTCCCCAAAGGGCTGTCCTCAAAGAGCATGTCTCCATTCTTTCAATTAAACAAACTAGAACTTGGCTCTGTGGCTTGAGTGAGATGGATGAAGCCGAGTGTCCAAGCAGCCACAGCCACCTCTTTCTCATGATCCCCTGCTCACACCAAAAATCTGGTTTAGTGGTGGGACTGCTCCTTTCTGCCACCTCAGGGACAAAAGGGAGTAGCAGTTCAAGCACAAGGCAGGGCCAGGAGGAGTCAAAAAATAAGCAGAGTTACATTAATGAGGCAGGAGAGTGTCTGGGGCAAGAAGACACAGTTGGTTCTGGAGGAAAAGAGATGAGACAGATGTGGCAGAGATGCTAGGTTTAGGGAAGAGAGAGAGAAATTTTCTGTCCAAGGATGTGTCCAAACACAGGGAAGGTTGGTTGTGATCAAGAAATGACTCCCCTCTGCCATTCTCTGCAGAGCCCCGTGTGAAGTCCAGCCACTCTGCGGTGCTGGGCTCTCACTGCTGTGGCTACCACCTCCTGGGGAACTGCAGCAGATGTCAGCTGGGTTTCACGTGTCTCACTTACAACCTGAAAAAGCCCCAAGCTGGTACTTGTCATGGGCTGACTTGTATCCTCAAAAGGATATGTTGAAGTTTTAAACCCTATACCCGTGGATGCAACCCTTTTTTGGGCATAGGATCTTGGTAGATGTGGTCAACAGGATGGGCTCTTATTCCAATATGGCGGATGTCCTTATAAGAAGAGAAAAATGCCATGTGAAGACCGAAACATGGAGAGAATGCCCAAGGAAGATGGAAGGAGATATTATAGTGATGCATCTACAAGCCAAGGAGCCCCACAGGTTGCCAGCCACCAGCAGAAACTGGGAGGATTCTACCCAAATGGTGTGGGGAATCTCAGAATTAAGTGTCAATTGATGTACCTCCCTCTTCCTTTACTCCTTGCTTCCCCCCACTCCCCATGTTCAAGCCAAAGTAAAAGAAACCTCCAGTGCCACCAGGCATTTTGTCATAAACCGGAGGGAAAAAAATGTCAAAATCCTGGCTTATGAACTTCATACCAAACCAAAACAAAAAATACCTATTTTAGGCAAAAGATGGGAACAATCGGAAGGATCTAGAGCTTCTTGCCTCACCCCAGCCCTTGCCCCAACCCACAGCTAGGTTGTGGCCCAGCCCCACATGCTTCGCACCAGAGGACATTTGATTGGCACAGATCTCCTAAGCATTTAGTAATTTTCCACTTGGTAATGTAACAGGCACATGGAATAATTTCCCATGGTGTCTAGGGAGGCAGCCTGACTTGGTTTGTTCGGCTAAGATGAGATATAATAGACACAATGATACTGCTATTTATCAAACTAGACTTTTGTCTACTTTTAGGTATCATTCTTGAATTGTTTAATGAAAGATCCAAGAACTGAAATGATGGGGAAGAGATAAGAAATTTTACTTAAAATCTAATTTTCATCTCAGGTCCTAGTGCAAAACTATAGCTCCAGCAAAACCATGTTTCAAGTCCAAGCACCCTATGATAAGAGTGCCTGAGGTTCACCTTCTGTTTCATAGCATGTTTGAAGCATTTTGTCAGAAACATCCATTATCTAAGGTGGAATGATGACAGCTAAATTATGTCGTTAGTCTCACAATGAAGAACGGAAATAATGATTCATAGGAAAAGACAGATAAATTTATTTGTTCCAAATTACAGATCCTCCATGGTGGATCAAGAGCTTATTAGGGTATTCTTATCTGAAGACAAGGTAATTCAAGATAATGGTGGTGCTATTTCAACTAATCATTGTCATGATTGTGGATTCTCAGAAGCCTCCTGGCTGGTGGTGCCAGACAGAAACAACTTCTTTAGTGTGAGTGCTTTGTGTGTTGTGTGTTGCGTGTATAGTAGATGACTGGTGTTTATGTGTGTGTCTTATATGTTGTGTGTATCTCATGTGTTGTGTCTGCTGTGTGTGTCTTGTGTATATGGTGTACTCTGCTTATCTTATATGTTGCATGTGTATTGTGTATTTGTGTATATGGTTTGTCTTGTGTGTTGTATATTTGTATGCTGTGTTTGTGTGTCTGTGTATATTGTGTTTGTCTTGTGTGTTTGGTGTGTGCAGAATGTCAGTATATATACTATATGTTGTATGTTGTATGCATCTTTTTAGTACATTGTATGTGTTGTGTGTGGATGTGTGTGCACATGCTATCTTCCAGGTTAGCTTACCCAGGTGCCTTTAGAAAGCTCAGTCAAGAATCATTTGCACACACATATCAAGTACCCACTGACTCCTGCCCTTCTACACTATGGGGATGTTATTTAATTTGTCCATTGTTGGGCAAAAAAGGCAGAAACTTAAGATTTTTAATCATCATAAAATTAGTGTTTGCTGTGGCAAATGAGGCAGTAAGTGCGTTTGAGCAGCGGTGCAGATGGGAGCAGCGATGTCAATGGGAGGGCAAATGTGTTCCTTTGCTGGAGCGGGCACTCTGGAGTGCAAATGCTGCTGACTTTTTGGCAGAAAGAAACATGCGTGGACAAGTCGAAAACTAATGAAATCATGTATGTGTAGAGGTGGGTGAGAATGAAGTGAATGGGGTAAGGGAATATATCTTTTAAAATTTTTAACCATAGTTAATGATTATATGCTCAAAATAAAATTAAATAATCAAGGATTACAGGTAAAACACTACACTGAATACAAAGAAAAGCAGTGAACCTTACTGTGTTTCAAATGACTCCACAGTAAAGAAAGAAATAGAACCAACCTAAGTAACTTCAAAGTCTTAGTTTGAGGGGCGGGGGCAGGAGCTGCAAGCTGACCTTGACATCTTAGCAGGTTTGTTTCTCATGGTACAGTGGGTGTGGACAGTCTGACACTCTTCTGGGTATGTTGCAGGACTGAACCAATGATAAAGCATACTGATTTTATTAGAAGCCAGTGTCCTCAGTGTTAGAAAGAGAGATAAAATTCTGGGATGGGAGAAGGCAAGGAAGGACCCTGCATCATAGTTCATGGGAATCACTATGAACCCTTAGAATAAGAATCAGAAGTAGTATTTTCTAATGAAAGGGCCTAGAAGCAATGACAGCCACAAACAACAAATATACTTCATATGAAGATCTTGATTTCTAAGTTCTGTTCCATACTGAAAGGAACCACAGCTTGTTGGAGAAATGGCAGATTCCAGAGAAGGGGCAGCAAAAGTACAAGGCAAGCCTGGAACGTCTTGGGCCAGAAAGGAAAGGAAGTGCTAAAAAAAAAAAAAAAGGATATACACAAAGGACATAAAAGTCAGGCTAAGGAGACTTTCTACTGGAAAAAACTGGGACAATTAACTATGTAAAAATGAATAATAACAGTAATGGATTATAAAGCATTGAATAAAATAAGAATCCATGAGTCTGCCTTGAGAGAAAGTTCAGGAAAGGAAAGAAACAAAAGAAGAAAGAGAGAAAGGGAAGAAGGGAGGGAAGGAGAAAGGAGGAAAGGAAGGGAGGAAGGATTACTTACAGTAAAATGCCAACAAATTAATTTAGAACTGACAAAATTAGAAAATCACCAGGTTGCAAACACCATGTGGATATTTAACCCAGGCAAGAGTCATCAATAGGTGCTAAAATTATTCAAGAAATTGTGATGAGGAACAATACATTTACATGGTTTCAAAGTAATCCTTTCCACATACACAAATTGTTCACTAATCATGAAGGGAAAAAATAGTAGCTCTACAGAGCTAATCCCTGGCAGATGTCATCTTAACCAAGTGACCAGAGTTAAGATTACCAGTAAGGAGTCGTATATCAACATCACTGATGTCTCTTGAGAACAATACACTGAGAAAAAAACACCATTTCTGGGGTATTTCAGCCCCAAAAATATAACCTGAATCTAATCATGAGGAAACATCAGACAAATCGAAATCGAAGAACATTGCACAAAATAAGTCATCTGTATTCATAAAAAATAACAGTGTCGTAGGGACAAAGAAAAGCTGGAGGACATTCCAGATTAACAGTGCCTAAAACAAACGTACAGCAAAACAACCACAAACGAAATGAAACCCAACAATTAACATTGCATAATCCTGGGTTGGGCCCTTTTCAAATGGCTATAAAGAACGCTATTGGGTCAGCGGTCTTTCTATGTTCTTTGGTATTCTTTTTGTTTTTAAATTAGTTTATTGTTATTTAATTACAGTTGTCTGCATTTTTGCTCCACCACTCCCCCGATATTCTCTACAGCAATGTGGACTACATATTTGGTAATAGTTTTATGTCAATGTTAAACTTCCTGACTTTGATAATTGTGCTGGGGTTACATAAAAGAAAGTCTGAATTCAGGGATGTTATATCTGCAATTCACTCTCCAGTGGTTCAGAAGAAAGATAGATAGGTAGATAGTCAGACAGACATAAAGTGTAATATAAAAATCTTTGGGTCCTGCCTGCTTTGGCTCAGTAGATTGAGTGCCAGCCTGTGAACCAAAAGGTTGCTGGTTCAATTCCCAGTCACGGCACATGCCTGGGTTGCAGGCCAGGTCCCCAGCTGGGGTGTGTGTGAGGCAACCAGTTGATGTATCTGTCCATCTCTTTCTCCTTTTCTCTAAACATAAATGAGTTCCAGCCAAGATGGAGGCAGAGGTAGAAACCCTTCGCTTCCTCACACAACCAAAAATAAGATAACAACCAATCTAAAAATAATAAACAACCAGAAATGCCAGAAAATCAAACTGCATAAAACTCTGACAAACTAGGAGTTAAAGAAACATTTACCAGACTGGTAGGAGAGATGGAGATGGGCAACTGGGCGGGTGGGGAGGATCCCAAGGCAAGGCAGAGGACGGGGGTGGGGAGGGGGGGAAGGCAGTGGACTGTGTGAGCAGGTGGGACTGGCTTAGAAGACCGGTAGCACCAGAGGCGGGGCTGGCTGACCGGAAACTAAACACTCAAGCTAGCTGTAAACTGCCCCAAGGGCTGTCATGGTGGGAGAAACTCTCAGTCTTACATGACGGAGTTTGTTTGAAAGTGGGACTAGAGCTGAGCAAGCGAGCCTTATTGTTCCCTCTTTGACCCTCTCCCACAGACAGCACCACAACTGCAGCTAAGAGAGTTGGGCCACCCTGGAGAAAACCTAAGGCCCCGCCCCCATACAATATAATGGATGCACTGAGACAAAGAAATATGGCCCAAATGAAAGAACAGATCAAAACTCCAGAAAAAGAGCTAAGTGACAAGGAGATAGCCAACACATCTGATACAGAGTTTAAAACACCAGTAATCAAGATGCTCACAGAACTGATTGAGCTCAGTCACAAAACTAAGGAACAAATGAAGGCTACCCAAAGTGAAATAAAGCAAAATATACAGGGAACCAACAGTGAAGGGAAGAAAACTAGGACTCAAATCAACAATCTGGAACAAAAGGAAGAAAAAAACATCTAACAGGAATGGAATGAAAAAAGAAGAATTTAAAAAAAAATGAGGAGAGGCTTAGGAATTTCCAGGACAGCTTTAAACGTTCCAATATCCGAATTATAAAGGGTGCCAGAAGGAGAAGAACAAGAGCAAGAAGTTGAAAAACTTATTTGAACAAATAATGAAGGAAAACTTCCCCGATCTGGCAAAGGAAATAGACATCCAGGAAGCCCAGAGAGTTCCGAAGAAATTGGACCCAAAGACAAACACACCAAGGCACATCATAATTACATTATTCAAGATTAAAGGAGAGAATCTTAAAAGCAGCAAGAGAAAAGGACTGATGAGAGTTCCTGTCAGACTCTCAGCTGATTTCTCAAAAGAAACCTTGCAGGCAAGAAGGGGCTGGAAAGAAGTATTCCAATTCATGAAAGGCAAGGACCTACATCCAAGATTGTTCTATCCAGCAAAGCTTTCATTTAGAATGGAAGGGCAGATAAAGTGCTACCCAGATAAGGTCAAGTTAAAGGAGTTCATCATCATCAAGCCCTATGATATGAAATGTTAAAGAGACTTATTTAAGAAAAAGAAGATAAAAAAACATGTATAGTAAAATAACAATAAACTGACAACTATCAACAACTGAACCTAAAAAACCCCCTGAAAACAAATACTAAGCAAACAACTAGAACAGGAACAGAATCAGAGAAACGGAGATCACATGGAGGGTTTTCAGTGGGGAGGGAGAGGGGAAGAATTAGGGGGGAAAGGTACAGGGAATAAGAAGCATAATTGGTAGGCATAAAATAGATGGGGAGAAGTTAAGAATGATATAAAAACAGAGACATCAAAGAACTTCTATGTACAACCCATGGACATGAACTAAGGTTGGGGAGAGCTGGAGGGTTGGGGGGTGCAGGATAGGGGGGATAAAGGGGGAAAACTGTACTAGCACAATCAATAAAATATACTAAATAAATAAATAAATAAATAAATAAATAAAATCTCTGGGACACCAACCACAGGAACAATGAAAGAGTTCATTACTCTTGAAAGAGAACACTTCGAACTTCAATAAGAAAAATCAAACTTGCAGGCCATATTTCATTCAATCCACAAACTATAATAGGCTCTATATTAAGTCTATCTAACTCTATGTCTCTATATACCTAATTCCCTACCTCTATCTATCTGTCCATCCATCTATCCATCCATCTATCCAACTATCTGTACATTCATCCTTCTGCTTCACTGCAGAATGGGGCCTCTAGAGCAAGATGGAATTTTGGTTATAAAATATGTAGGAAGTTATATTTTAGGGTCACAACTACAAATTTGGCCCTGCAATATACCACACAGAAGCAAGCTTTTTAAAAGGACCTGCCAGGAGCCATATTTATCTCAGGGCCACTGGGCACTGAGATTCTCCTTTCCCATCTCCAAAACAATACCTTTGGCTAATCCAGTGACCTGCTTTGAACTGACTACAACCAAAGGTCTAAGTTTCCAAAATTTAAATAATAGCTAAGTTGGGCTTCAGTCTGACCATGAAGTAGTTTGAGAATGCCTCTGGCTAAAAGTATCTCCATGAGTGCATGGATCCTACATTTCTATTAGCTGTATTTCTCTTAGCTCTCTCTTTTATATCAAAAAACATTAGGTACCTCATTAAAAAGTGATTATTGGACTTAGATTTATTTCTGACTTTTAAGGACTTCGATCTGTGATTTGTCCCTTTTGTCTCCTGTGGCTTGGAGTCCTTCCTCCCTCCTACCTTTTCCCCTAAAGATGTCAGCACGCTCAGGTCCCTGCCAGCCTGAAATGTCAACTCCTCCAACCCCCTCACCCTATGTGATTCCACCCACCTCCTTTTGGATTTAATATTAATGAGAGTTGCCTAGACCCATAGCCTCTGTTGACCTTTCATTTGCTCATCAACCTTGCTATAAAGCTTCAGTCCCCACCCTTCTACAATCCCATTCTCGTGAGTTGGCTCTTTACTTCCCAGTTTGATTGGACACTTTTCCAGTTCTCATCCCACTTGGTTTTTCAGAAACTTGGGCTATTGTTGAGCACACCATCCTTCTTGAAATCTTT
Organism: Tonatia bakeri; assembly: GCA_004024845.1. NCBI lineage: Eukaryota > Metazoa > Chordata > Mammalia > Chiroptera > Phyllostomidae > Tonatia > Tonatia bakeri. The sequence continues at coordinate 39,893 of PVIA01001854.1, forward strand.
CTCCCCCAGTTTCCAATCCACTCAGCTCTCAGTTTTCATCCGACACATCTGCACAAAGCTTGCTAGTCTTCTTATCAAGCTTCTCTTTCTCTGGCTGTCCTTTAAGTGACAACTTTTCCTATCCCCCCCCCCCACATAAAAATCATTAGTTCCCATCATCCCCTAGAATCTGAATACATCTAAATCTATCTTTTTGTTAAATATTCTTGAGTCCCGGGCTAAAATATGCATTTATTTACTGCCAGCCAGATATTTTCATGTGTACTTATTATGAGCTGAATTGTTGAACCTTAAAGAGGTTGAAGTCCTAACCTCCCTGGTAACTTGTGAGTGTGACCTTATTTGGAAATAGTCTTTGAAGATGACCAAGTTAAGATGAGATCATTAGGGTGGGCCATAATCCAATATGACTGTGGCCTTATAAAAAGAGGAAGTTTGGACACATAATCAGGTACACATACACAAGGAGAACACCATGTGAAGACGAAGGCAGAAGTTTACAAGCCAGGGAGAAAATCCTGGAACAGATCCTTCCCTCATAGACTTCACACACTACCACCCCTGCCAACATTTTCGTCTCAGACTTCTGGTCTCCCAAACTGTGAGACAGTAAGTGTCTGTTTTTTAAGCTCCCCATTTGTAGTATTTGTTATGGTGGCCCCAGGAAACCAACACAAGTGGTAATAGCTAAATCTTATGTAGTGCTTCTCATGGGCCAAGCACTTTTTAAAGACGTTCTATGCATTGACTAATTTAATTCTTAAACAGTATTAAGCAGATAATCTTTCCTCATTTCACAGCTGGGAAGACTGAGGTATGAGCCCAGGCAATGTGGCTTTCAGATCCTGAGCCATGGCCTTTCTGCTGTCCTTTCTTCCACTAGACCAACCTGTCTAGGCAGCTCTGAGGACCTCTTCTCTTGTCCCCTCCCTACCCTTCCCTGGGTGAAGAGAAGGTAAATCAGGCCAATGCATCCCTCAGGTTTCACAGTAAGGGGGTCTGGACTCTGTTGTCATTAAAATATCTTAATCTGCTACTCTTACAGCCAGACTGTGTTTTAGAAGGAACTCTGCCAATGGTGTGCAAGTGAGATAGCAGCATTCAAAAGAAAGAGATAGCTACAGCCCAAGAAGAGGAAATAAAAGTTTGCATGAAGGCAGCATTAGTGGGGAGGTGCCAGAGGGCGGTTAGATTCCAGACACACTCCAGAGTTATAACCACTGTGATTTGTTGTGTGGCTCTTGGGGTGTGAGGAAGGCAGAGGAGTCAAGGACCACATCCTCCAGCTTTGGGACCTGGGTGGCTAGAGTTTCCACTAGCCAGGACAGAGAATACAGGAGAATGACTGGTTTTGAGGATGAAAGATGAAAACGGTTACCCAAGTACAGCCTTCTGGAAAGCAGATGAATATTCAGACCTGAAGCTCAGGAAGGGGTTTGGGGCTGGAAAACAGAATGCAGGATCCTAAGTAGATGATGGTGTTCACAGACGTGGGATAAAGGGAGTCCTGGGAAAATTCCCCTTGGACTTGTTACCCCTTCTCCCACCTCTTCCCACCTAGCTTGTTGAGGAGTGAACATTTACTTTAGGGAAGGAAAAGGCTGACCTACTACCTCGGCTTAGACAGGATCCCTTTGGATAGTTGGAGGCAGCCTTGGGAAGAGGACAGTTGACAAGGTGGGGCAGTGTTTTGAGCACCCACTGACAACATTCAGTGACTGGCAACTGCGGGACTGTTCTTCAAGTTTCGAAAGGGTGGGGAAGGGAGCTCCTCACCCAAATGGACACACTGGTAGACGTTCCTTTCTTATGAGTATAGATACAAATATATGAAGTTATATTAGTACACTGTACCTGGCTATATGTTAAAAACATACACTGTGGTAAAGTAGGGTTTATTCTAAGAATATGGGGAAGCTTTATCATTAAGAGATCCCTCAACACAAATCATTGTGTCCAACATACCAAAGAAGAAAAGTCACGTGATTTTATCATTGTAGGTGAAAATGCACCTGATAAAATTCAGCAGATTACCTAATCACAAACTTGATGTAAATTGAAATAGAAGAGAATTTACATAATATAATAAAAGTATTTTCCAGGAATTAGCAACAAATATGATCCTAAGTGATGAAATACTGAAGCATTAAAGGCAGAAGCAATTTAGAAATGCCTAATATGTAATACTGCTTCAGACATTTCAAAGCAATTAAGAGAATTGTGTATATAAATATTGCCAAAGAAAAGACAAACAAGAACTAGTTTTATTTTTTCAAATGGCTAAGATGTGCCCCAGCTGGTGTGGCTCAGTGGATTGAGTGCTGATCTGTGAAACAAAGAGTTGCCAGTTCAATTCCCAGTCAGGGCCCATGCCTGGGTTTCAGACCAGGACCCTGGGAGGGGGTGAGTGAGAGGCAACCACACATTGACATTTATCTCCCTTTCTCCCTCCCTTTCCCTCCTTTAAAAATAAATAAATAAATCTTTAGAAAATGGCTAAGATGAATTTGATTTTTTACAGCTTTATCGAGGTGTAATTTGTATTGAGGTATAATAGGTATAGAAAAGCTACACACATTTTATCACCAAACTTCTGGCCAAAGATGGAGGTGTAGGTAGACACTCTGTGCCTCCTCACACAACCAAAAAAAGGACAACAATAATTTAAAAACAAAAAACAACCAGAACTTACAGAAAACTGAACTGTATGGAAGTCCAACCACCAAGGAGTTAAAGGAGAAACATTCACCCAGACCTGTATGAGACGGGCAGCTGGGCAGAGAGGACATGCAGCAAGAGGACCGGGGTGGGCAAGGTGGCAGCTGGCAGACCCAGTGAGGCAGTGGATTGCAGACTGGGTGGTCCCACATTTGTGCACAGATAAACCGGGAGGAACAACTGGGAAGCAGGACAGTCTGCACAACCCAAGGCCTCAGAATGGGGAAATAAAGCCTCAAACCTCTGACTAAAAACACCTGTAGGGGTTGAGGTGGCAGCAGGAGAAACTCCCAGCCTCACAGGAGAGTTCATTGGAGAGACCCACAGGGTCTTAGACTGTACTCAAACCCACGCACATGGGAATCAGCACCAGAGGGCCCAATTTGCCTG
>PVIA01001854.1:43100-244603 GCA_004024845.1 Tonatia bakeri
TTTGCCTGTGGGTAGTGGGGGAAGTGACTGAAATATGGTAGAGAGCGGAGCAAGTGGCACTGTACCCTCTTGGACCCTTCCCGCACATACAGTGTTACTTCCCAGCAACGTGGGTTGCCCTGCCCTGGTGAATACCTCAGGCTCTGCCCCTCACTACGTAACAGGTGCGTAACAGGCAAAAAAAAAAAAAAAGGCCCAAATGAAAGAACAGATCAAAGATCCAGAAAAAATACAACTAAGCAATGAAGAGATAGGCAACCTATCAGATGCACAGTTCAAAGCACTGGTAATCAGGATGCTCACAGAATTGGTTGAATTTGGTAGCAAATTAGATGAAAAAATGAAGGTGATACTAAGTGAAATGAAGGAAATTGTACAGGGAACCAACAGTGATGGGAAGGAAACTGGGACTCAATCAATGGTGTGGACCAGAAGGAAGAAAGAAGCAACCAAACAGAAAAGAATGAAGAAATAAGAATTCAAAAAAATGAGGAGAGGCTTAGGAACCTCCAGGACATCTTTAAACGTTCCAACATCCGAATTATAGCAGTACCAGAAGGAGAAGAACAAGAGCAACAAGTGGAAAAGTTATTTGAACAAATAATAAAGGAGAATTTCCCCAAGGTGGCAAAGAAAATAGACTTCCAGGAAGTCCAAGAAGCTCAGAGAGTCCCAAAGAAGTTGGACCCAAGAAGGAACACACCAAGGTACATCAAAATTACATTACCCAAGGTAAAAATGAAGGAGAGAATCCTAGGAGCAGCAAGAGAAAAGGAGACAGTAACCTACAAAGGAGTTCCCATCAGATTGTCAGCTGATTTCTCAAAAGAGACCTTACAGGCAAGAAGGGGCTAGAAAGAAGTATTCAAAGTCATGAAAGGCAAGGACCAACATCCAAGATTGCTCTATCTAGCAAAGCTTTCATTTAGAATGGAAGGGCAGATCAAGTGCTTCTCAGATAAGGTTAAATTAAAGGAGTTCATCATCACCAAGCCCTTATTATATGAAATGTTAAAAGGATTTATCGCCCTGGCTGGTGTGGCTCAGTGGATTGAGTGCGGGCTGCAAACCAGGCATCGCAGGTTCGATTCCCAGTCAGGGCACATGCCTGGGTTACAGACCATGTCCCCCAGCAACCGCACATTGATGTTTCTCTCTCTCTCTCTCTCTTTCTCCCTTCCTTCCCTCTCTAAAAATAAATAAATAAATAAATTAAATAAAAAGGATTTATCTATGAAAAAGAAGATAAAAAAATGAACAGTAAAATGACAGCAAACTCACAATTATTAACAACCATACCTAAAACAAAAAACAAAAGCAAAGTAAGCAAACAGAACAGGAACGGAAACACAAAACTGTAGAACACATAAAGGATTATCAACAGGGGAGTGGGAGGGGGAGAGAGGGGGAAAGGTACAGAGAATAAGTAGCATAGATGATAGATAGAAAATAGACAGGGGGAGAGTAAGAATAGTATAGGAAATGTAGAAGCCAAAGAACTTACATGTACAACCCATGGACATGAACTAAGGCGGGGGGCAGAGGGGAATGTGGGTGGAAGGGGGTGTGCAGAGTGGAGGGGAGTGAAAGGGGAAAAATGGGACAACTGTAATAGCATAATCAATAAAATACATTTTAAAAAAAGAAAAACTATACATAATTAATGTATACAATTTGGTATACACTTGTGTTACTATCACCACAATCAAGGTAATAAACACATCTGTCATCTTAAAAAGTTTCCTTGTGTTTCTTTGTGTGTTTTTTTGTGGTGATAACACTGAACATGAGAGCTACTTTCTCAATACAGGTTTTTTTTTGAAAAAATATTTAGTTATTTTTAGAGAGAGGGAGGAAGGGAGAGAAACATCAATATGTGGTTGCCTCTCACTCACCCCTCCCAGGGACCTGGCCTGCAGCCCAGGCGTGTGCCCTGACTGGGAGTCACACCGGCGACCCTTTGTTTCGCAGGCCAGCACTCAGTGCGCTGAGCCACGCCAGCCGGGGCTCTCGGCACAGCGCACAATATGTGGGCACTGTGTTGTGCAGCAGATGTAAGAAGTGGCTTTGTGTAACTGTAATTGTATACCTATTGAATAACCACTCCCTATTATCCTCCTCCTCCTATCCCCTGGTAATTCTGTTGTCTATTTCTGTATGTTTCATTATTTTAGATGCCTCATATAAGAGAAACATGCAGTATTTGTCCTTCTGCGACTGGCTTATTTCACTTAGCATAACATCTCCATGTCCATCCATATTGTCGCAATGGTAGGATTTCCTTCTTCTGTAAGGCTGAATAATATTTCTTTGTATCTATATACCACATTTTTTAATCCATTCATTTGTTGATGGACATTTGGGTTGATTTCATATACTGGCTTTTGTGAACGATGCTGAAATGAATTTCCTTTCCTTTGGATAAATACCCAGAAGTAGGATTGCTGGATCATAAGGCAGTTCTAATTTTTTGTAGGCCCTCCATACTGGTTTTTATAGCGCCTGCTTCAACTTATGTCCCTACCAACTGTGTACAAGGGTTCCGACTTGTCGATTTATCCACATCCTCGCCGACACTTCTTTTTTGTGATCGTCATCCCAATGGTGTGAGGTGATACCTCAGCGGGGTGTTGAGTTGCACTTCCCTGACGATTAGTGAAAAAAGGTTAGCATCTTTTCATGTACCTGTTGGCCATTTCTATGTCTTTTTTGGAGAAATGTCTACTTAGATCCTGTGTCCATCTTTGTTAATTGTTGTTTGTGCTATTGCATTGTAGGAGCTTCTTACATATTTTGGAAGTTAACCCCTTATCAGATACATGGTTCGAAAACATTTCCTCGCATCCTGCAGATTGCCTTTCACTTACCACCCCCTCGCCTGACATGTTATCTGATCTTTTCACTTTGATCAAATCTGACAGGCACTAGTAAGCGTTCTTGCTTTTTTAAAAAATTGCATATCTTTATTCATTATGCTGATTAATTAACTGAGTTGTGTTATCTCTTTAACGATGCCTAAGGATTTTGGCAGAAACACATTCTGTCACATTCCATACATGAAGTAAGTGTCGGAGAAAGTTCTCCATTCTTCACAAAATACGGAAAGTAAAAGCAGGGCAGGAGCAGCATAGCGGATGACTTCCTGTACAACAACATGGGTAACTTCAGCACGTCTGATGGCTCGGTTTCAGTTGCATTTTAAATTCTCTTTTAGCATGTTTTAGCTTCATTTCCATGAGTTGTCTTTCTCAAGGTGAAATGGGTGACTCTCCAGTTTCAAAAATAGCCACTAATACTTTAAATATCACCATTTCAACTTTAAAAATCCACACACGGTCAAGGAGCTAACTTAATCAAATTTGGTTTCCAAGATTGATAGCTAAAGTAGTTTGAATAAAATTATGATATTAAAGGCAACCTGGACTGTGGTGGGCACTGGGGTAAATCAGAGAATGCGGTTTCCCCGAGGCTTTCTGGGTAGCTTTGTTAATTATGAGAGTGACGCCCCAGCTGGTGGGTCTTGTCCTTGACTCTGTACTCCTGGAGGCAAAGTTACTCTTAGCTCCTCCAGGACCTGACTGCCTATGTAATGCTAATTTTCCTGTCATCCTCTCTCGTGCCAGCTTTCAGTATCTTTATAAAGGAGATATCTTTTATAACTTGGCTGTATATATTTTTTACCAGACAGATGAGCCCTTATGCATCTGGGGAGGAACGAGGAAATCTTTGTCTCTTTTTAAGATTTAAATATTTGTGATATGCACACTACCTCTGTCACTTACTTTTCAACAGCAAATACCAACAAGGTGCATGGAAGGACACTCTGTCTACAGGTAGCTAAGAAGGAAGGGATTTATTTTCACCTTCTTTGAGGACCTACAGACATAAAATTAGCCTTTGCTTATCACAGCTTTCTGTCCTCTCCACCAGAATTACCTTCTCACCTCTGTTCCTAACCCTTCCCACACAAACATTGTTTAAAATGAGTGTGGCAGAATTTAAATGCTGTCTTCCTTTTAGAGATGAAGAAGACCAGAATGTGGCACCCTAAAATATGCTTGGGGGGATACAGATGATTTTAAGCTGGTTATTTTTAAGAAACAAAAGATTTCAGGAAGAAACTTTGACCTTCGCCCTAATTGCCTAAAAGAATTCAGACAGAGGACCTGCTCCAGGAAGGGAACAATCACCATGGATAACTATAGTTCAATATGACCTAGTGCAGTGGACAGGAAGGACCCTAGCAAGGCCCATCTGATCAAAGTCCTTGCTGTGTCCCATTGTTTCAAGGTGGCCCAGCAAACATCTATTTATAAGACATTGGCTTTTCCATCCCCATGTGAATTGTCTCCTTGCCCTTTGAAGTGCCCCACCCCCGCTTTCTCCTTAGCTCAAGCAAGGTGGCAGGTGAACCGCAACTGCCCAATCTCTCCTTATGTCTCATATTTTTTGGAACCCCTCTCCCACCATGTATATATGTAATAAATTTGGTCATTTTCTCCTGTTATTCTGTCTTGTGTTTATTTGATTATTAGTCCAACTAGAAGAATTTAGAAGGTAGGAGGAAACTTGTTTTTTTCCTCCCCACAGGAGGTAATGCCAAATAGGGAAAAAGTGCTACACTCGAAGATATAATTAGCTTCATTATTTATGCAGCAAGATGGGACTATTTGCCCTCCTTCCTTTTCTGCAGCAGAGCACATACCTATCCCTCTACTAGGGATCCAGGTCATACCAAAAAGTATAATCAAATGGAGTCTTTTGAAAAAAAAGAGAAAAGCCACAAGGACTTGTGAGCACAATACACTGGAGGTGATCTCATGGTTTTGTGGTCATCTCAGCCTGATGGGAAGTACGTTTTCCTTCTTCCTTCTTAAGCAAGACCTTAAAGAACTTGAAGGAAAGAAGAGTGGGGACTGAGTAGGACAGGGCGAAACAGGAAAAAGGCCCCGTCTCCTCCTGCCTTGGCGCTTGGGCAGCAGGACACAGCCTGGACAGCCCGGACTGTCTGGCCAGATCATCCTACCAGCAGCTCCCTCAAGGCCCGCGGGGCTTTGTACCACCTACACCCAACGTCAGGGAGGGCCTTCTTTTTAGCTTGGTAGGATTTGGACTGGTATTGCAACAAAGGGATTATTATTAGGGTCACAACATAAAATAGGGGTTACCTAGAGAACGACAAAGCATTTGGGCTGGGTTTCCTTGAGTGATCTGTTGGAACCAGGCTTTCTTTCCTTCTCCCACTTGCATCCTGTCAGGGGACCTCCATTCCTATGTATCCCATTGTGTGTGTGCATGCATGTGAATGTGTGCGTCACACCTAGATCTGTTTTTGTGTCTGTATTGAAAAACCCGAGTTCACGTGGATGCCTCCAAGTCCAGCCCAACACCATAGGGTTGACTTTCCTGTCCTGCTCTGAACTCTGAACTTGAACCACGTGGACCTGTGTCACGTCCCATTCACTGTGTGCCAGCGGGAGAGCTGTCAGCCTGGCTTTTTTTTTTTTAACTTCTTATAGTGACAGAAAGATAAAATATTATGTCAGAATGAATGCTTTTCAGTTCGTCTTCAACAGAAGTTGTTTGGAACAAATAAAGTTTGTACAGTATTTGTTAAAACCCATTTCCTGCTTTATCCAGCAGGTAGTGATGGGGGCGGGGGAGTCTCTGGTGAGCTCAGTCCGGCCCTATTCCTGGTGCCCGTGACTGTGAACCCTGGGTTTGGTGAGGCTTGCCCTGCAAACCCTTTGTCTTGTTGCGTCAGTGGCTCTCCTCTCAGTGGCTACTTCTAACAGGTGTAAAATAGGTGCAAATATTGCAACGTTCTGAGTTATACCACTGAGTAATTCAGTTTCTCTTTTCACACATTAAAACAGAAATACCGTATTTTGTCGTGTATAATGTGTACTCACGTTTTGTGCACATTATGCACAGAATTATTATGTCCATTATTTACCCATGGTAAGTAATCATTATCCTCATGTACAATGTGCATCCTTGTTTTTCCCTCAAAAATTTGGGCAAACGTGCACATATGCATGGCAAATCATCCAGCATGGGGAGTCTAGGCTAATGGTGTGACCTGGGCCATTCCTAGCACCCATCCCCCTGGGTTATACTGTCCTTGTGACCTACTGATTCTTTCACTGGGCTGCCTCGACCATCTACCTGCCCCCTCTCACTCCACATTCTGTCTTCTTTACAGGGTGTGGGAGTGACTAGGGATTATTTTACAAGCATGAGCTCATTTAATCCTCACTGCGGTCCTATGAGTGTGAGGTAGGCACTGTCATAGGTCCCACTGTACAGACACGGAAACGGAGGCGCAGAGAGGGCTAAGTATTTTGCCCAGGTTGCACAGCACTAAGTAGGAGCAGCATTTGAGCCCAGGGAATCTAGCCCCCCAGTGAAAGTCCTTCACCCTCCACCACACCCCTCGCCGCAGAGCTAACCCCTTCCAGCTTTGCAGTGTCTGCACATCGCATACACATTCATATATAGATATGGAGCTGGGGACTTGGTCTGTGTTCCTTTTAAAACACTCTTGGGATTCTGCTACAGCCATGGTCTTCTCACCTGCAGAGGTACCCTGGAGGTGCCTGCCTGTCAGAACTGGGAGGCTGTCCTGTGTTTCTTTCTTTTCCATAATCTCCCATATCCTGTGGCATCAGAACAAGTTTAACCACTCCCCACTGACTACATTTAAGTGGCTTCCAAAGTTTTGTAACAACAAACAATATTGCAGTGATCTTTGTCATTTTACATTTTGTATATGACAGTGAATATTTCTGCAGAAAATTCCCCCTGGAGGTGGATTGCAGTTGAAGGTTCCAGATGTTTTCATTGGTAATATATGATGACAAACTGATCTTGAAGCAATAAAACTTTCCAGCCCCCTCAACTGCCAGAGAGAGTCCATTTTCCACACCTGTCAGTGGCACCTTAGCAAACTTCTAAACACGTATCTAACCATTTCTAATTGGATTTATTGAGTTGATGCTGATTCACAAAACCGTACAGGTTTCAAGCATACACCTCAATAAAACACCATCTGCATGCTGCATCGTGCACCCATAGCCCCAAGCAAAGTCTCTTTCAGTCCCCACTTTTGTCCCCTTTACCCACCTGCACCCACCCCACCCCCTTTCCCTATGGCCATCACCACACTAATGTTTAACACGTGTATGCATGCACCCGGGGACCAGGTGAAGAGTGCAGACCCACCCACACTTAGTTCCACTTTCCAGGTGTCTTGTAATCGTTCCTACCTCTTACTTCCCCGGGTAACAGGGTCCACAAAGTGGAGTCTCACACCTCATGCTTCTCTACCAGAGGGGCAGTTCCATGTCCATCTGGGGCACATCCTGCAAATGCTGGCAATTCTTACAGAACCCACTTAAAATAATTTTTTAGAACAGTTTTCTACATGTACAAAATTGCAAAGATAGTACAGAGCTCCCAGACACACCGCTATCATTAACACCTTACATTAGTTTGGCACATCTGCCACAATTAAGGGACCAATGTTGATACATGTTATAACAAAGGCCCACCCTTTATTCAGATTTCCTTAATTGTTAGCTAATGCCGTTTTCCGTTCTGGGTACCATGTCACATTACTCACCATGTCTCTCTCTGCTCTTAGCTGGGGGTTATCAGGCAGTCTTTGTCTCGACAACTTTGAGGACCCCATTTCCATTTAGTGTATCTGCTGGAGCTTCCGTTAACCTGGTGAAGTCGTGACTCCTGCGTCACCCAAACCGCAAACTCTGAACAAACACTGAAAATGACCTTAGCAAGCGTGCAGCCACCAGACCTACACAGGTGAATCTTAGGTAGTAAATATTTTCCCTACATCAGGACGAATTAAACTCCCCTGGGTTTGCTTTTCTCTGCAACACATCCCTCTGCCTCTCCGCGGGAGCGCAGTCCCAGCTGTGGCAACTGATCCCTTCTGCCCTGAGACAATGAAGTTTTGTGTTGGGGGTGGGGGGCTGTGCTTTCTTCTTCCTTTGTTTTCTTCCTCCTTCCTACTGCTGCTCTCAGGGCTGGAGCTTCAGGGCGTGATGGTCACGCACTCCCTGTCCCAGTAGCCCCCTGAAAGCAATCATTACACGTGAGGCTCACGAGCCCTGGCCGAGATCACACAGGCCGCCCTCCACAGAGAGGCCACCCGGTCCTCATCAAATGCGGTGCAGGGTTTTTACACAAACACTATACTTGGCAGATGTCACCTCAACAAATCGGTATCTTGGTTCACGTTTAAATTCTGTCTGAAAGGCTCTGAAGGGATTTCACGTTTCTGAAAGCACAGTGTCCAAAGCAGGTGAGAACGACGTCTCAGTGTCAGCCAGGGCTCACCAGGAGTCGGAAGTGTGCGTGTGGATCACTGTGACAGAAAAAATGAAGCACAGAATGTGCACCAGGTGGGAGCTGTCACCTGGTGCACATTCTGGTCAGGTTCTGGTCAGGTTCCCCTCCTGGCCTTTTTTTCCTTATATTTTTGCTGAGAGAATTTGCTGCTGCTTGTGTGGCAAATGTTTATGTCTCACAGTCTAAGATGAGAGTCTCCTTTGAGTGTGTCCATGCAGCCTCTGCTCTGTTCACCTGTTCCCGAGTCTGTCATTACCTCTGTCCGTTAAGAGGACTTTCCCTCTACGTGAGGAAAAGGCTACATCCATTTCCTGTTGTAAAACCTTGCCATTGTTATACCCAGATGCTCACAGGAGGTAGAGGCTGCTAGTGGGCGTCACTGCTGGCACATACGTTAACATTCTTGTTCTTTGTAATGTAACCTAATGGGCACACTTCAATAGCTATCATTTTAATCCTGGGTCCCCTGCCTGTGGACAGCGGACCCCATCCTGCCTGGAATGACAGTGGCCATGTTCCGTTGGAGGCTTGTCACTTCCCCATCTTTCTCTTCTGGAGAGACTCTCAAAGTTACTGAAATAAGGAAATAGTGTCATTTTTATGTACTGGGGCCTTAATGTGCTGTTTGATGTAGTGGTCCATGTTGGTCTGCTTGTGAAATTGGCTGAGGTTGTCTTGAATTACATGAACTGCCAGAAGAGCTGTACCAGCAAGTGACGGTAATGAAATTTTTCAGCCAAAAGGGAATGGATCCGACGCGCTGATGCATCTGAGTTGCAATATTTGTAGTGGTTTCTAAAAACATTTTAATACAAATTCACTGGTGATAGCATTGTGGCAGTCACAAAATGGTAAAACAGAAAAATGTAAGTTGCTTTCCACTTGCGCTGGAATCTTGAAGTTCAGGGTCGTGCCTGGAGTGGGGTTGTAGGAAGGCGAGAGGGACTTAGATGAACCAAGCAGTTGTTCTGAGCCAATCTTTCTTATTTTGTTCTTAACATGTTTTTATTCAAATGTATTTGTTTCAGATCATCCTAAAAAAAAGTCAGTGATAAAATGCAAAAACTGGTGTCTTTTGTGCTGCTCCCCAATCCAGTGTCCTCCCCCGGCCTCCTCCAGGCTGACCTCTCCTGAAGGTGGTGGACATCAGGAGGGGGAGGAGATTTTTTCCTTCCTTCCTTCTAGATTCTTTGACTGGCCTATTAAATTGACATAAGACAGACTAACAGGAGAAAAAAAACGAATTTAATTTTGTACACACGAAAGTCAAAGAAATATGAGACTCAAAGAAATGACTAAAGTGGGCAGCTTTTATGCTTTTTAAACAAAAAAGTTATTTGTGAAGAACCGACAAAGGCATGTCCAGAGCGGACGCTGCGCCAGCTGTCCACCCATGGCTTCTGAAATCCGAACCCACTCTCCAGCACTGCTCTGTGACTACAGGCTGGACTCCGAGCACCTCTCCTTCACCGTGGGCATGATGCTAGGCTGTCTAGGAGGGCACTGAGGGCATACAGCAGGAGGACGGGGTCTCTTCCCCATTGGGATGTGCTGTTTTGCAGTTTCTTGCCCCTAATGCACACTCATTGGTGGTGTGCACGTGCACATGCCTGTGCGGTGGTGTTGGGGTATCTGGAGTACTCTGATGCACAGTCCTTCCCTCAGCGACACTGAAGCCAAGGTCTGGTGGCCCCCTCGCTGTGACCCTACCACATGGATTCTAGGCCTCAAGCTGGAAGCAGTGACCTCTGGTGGGGGGGTGGCCCTGCCAGTCCCAGCTTGCCTTCATCACAGAAATGTGCCCCCTATTTGCTGGGTCTGTGGGCCCACCCAGTCCAGGTACTCAGGGCACTTCACCATCTGGCAGGCTGTGACCACAGCTCCCTCTTTGAAGCTCAAACTGCAGCCTGGGCAAGGGACCCCTTTCTAAGCTTGTATCCCAAGTCCTCAGCCTCAGCTCCGGCATAACTTCAGAGTTTTCCTCCCAGCCATGTAACTGATTATTCTTTCCTCCCAGCCATGTAACTGAACTACAGTTCAGTTTTTTCTATATTGAAATTCCCTCTAAATTACTGTGTGGTTTCTGTCTGCTGATGGGCCCCACAGGGACACCGACATGCCAAGGAAGCCATTTCTCCTTTCCGAGTCTGAACCTGTCCCCTCCCAAACTCCTTCAAGTGTCTTTACCCATTTTAGCCTATGCAGCTTCTTTTTCTTAATCTCATCACACTTCTAAAATCACCACCTAAATTTTGAATTCCTAACTTTAGGATTATCCACCAAAGCAGCTAGTTTACGTTTTTAAGACCTAATTAACTGTCACTCACTCCACAAAACCAGAGAGAGGTTTGCACAGTTTTTCACTCCTGCATTACTGGTGCCAGAGGAAAATATAAGACACCGTAAAAGTCTCGCTTGCTTGAGTCAAATTCCTTTGTGTGAATTTGAGGGGAGGCAGTCTGTGACCCCTGAAAATGCCTTTTAGGGATATTCATTATTTTAAGGTGGTTATTTTTAAGAAACAAAACACTCAGGAAGAAACTTTGCTTTTCCCCCTAACTGCCTAAAACTTGGAGCAGGCCCTCAGTCCATCATCATAGGTACCTATAGTGTAATATGAACTAAGTAGGGTAGGGAGGAACTTAGCAAGGTCTGTTCAATCAATCCTCTCCGTGCTCCAGTGTCCAAGATGGCCCAGCAAACATCTATCAAACATTTGCATTCATGTGATTCCTTTCATCCCCTTTGAAGTCCTAGGCCACAGCACACACACCCTTCTCCTCAGCTTACTAAGGCATGTAAGCCTTAACTCCCCTATTTCTCCTAGGGTCCCGTAGTTATATGGAACCTCCATATGTACAGAAGTAATAAATTTTGTTATCTTCTGTTAATCTGTCTCTTGTCAATTTGATTGTTGGTCTAGCCAGAAGAACCTAAAAGGGTAGCAGAAAATTATTTTTCCTTCCCTACAAATTGTTTTGTTGGTTAATAGACCAGTCATTTTGGTGCATCATTCAGAGGAAGTCTGGCAAGCATGCGTCTTCAACAAAATTTTCCCAGTTCTTCCCAGTGCTCATTTATAGGAGACCATTCTGCATAGCGTAGGCCCAGCTCCCAGTGGAAAGCGAGGTCCAGTGCACAGGACCCACACCCACGGATAGGTTCTCCCATAGGGAATCAGGCCTGCATTGTACCTAAGCCACTTTGATACTTGCTTTTCCCTCACCCTGAATTGAGGCAGCAAAGGTTTACTGCGTATCTTTAAAGTAACTTCCTAAAATCTATGCTAAACCTTCCAAGCATGAGTGTAACCAGTTCAACCACTTTTCCCTTTGCATTTCCAAATATTCCTCTTCTGTGATGTGATTAGCAGCATTCTCTCCTTTGTTTTCTGTAAAAGGTAACCGCCTGAAGCAAATCTGTGCATAATAAATGAGGACCACCCTCAATGTAATGTGCCCAGAAAAGCAAAGAAAGATTGTCAAGGCAAGGGTTGGCGCACTCTCCTCGAGTGGCCGGGCCGCTCTGAGGCGCTCTCCCCTTGAGAGCAAAATGCCCAGCACACTCCAGTTCTCACATGGCATCCTTCTCTGGCTGAGGCTGTCCTCCCAAGGACAGGACCTCTCCAGAGCCTTCAGAGGTGCCAGGATTCTTTCACACTGGCCCCTGTACTGCTTCAAGACTGGTCCTGCTCCCTCATCACCCTGGGACCTCACCCTCCTCCCCTGAGGGTTTGCGTGACTGGCTCACTCTGGTTCTACCCAGGTTCTAACTTGGGGCTCACTGTTCACAAAGTGATTTGTTCTCTGAGCCCCTTGACCCTATTGTCTTACCTCCTCACTACCTGAGCTGCATTGCCTTCACTATCCACCCCGCCCATCATGACCCTCATCACAAGTATGTCCCAGCCCTCACCCCCACTTTCCACCCATTTCCTCTCTGGCCAATATTCAACCAGAATTGCCAGAACCTCCGTCTGTGGAACCTGCCAGCCTTCTGCTCCCTCCAAGCCACCTTATACTCCCCACCTCAACCAGCTTAAACCCACGCTTTATCCCAGCCACTCTAACAACCCTCTATGCTTAGTTGTACTTGCTTAGCTGAAACACAATTTAGAGTAAGTCCAGTATAAACTATCGACTGTCTTGTCGTGTCACTTTCAGTTGGTTAGCAATGTTAAGTGACGCCTGTACCTCTCAGATGCCGTACCATGTGTCCAGCCTGTTTACTCTCACCTTACCACTGCTCCTCACACACCAACTCCTTCTCCCATCTGCCCCGAGCTGGTGGTTTCCAATGCCCCTGGGGAAGCGATCTGGAGAGAACTCCCCCACACCTGCACCCACACCCACCACCCCTCTGGTGCGGAGCACCCTGCCACTCCTCTCATCCTCAGGAAGGTCTATCTCCCACATGCACGTCAGTCTTCCGTCTTTCACGTTCCTATCTTCAAACTCTTGACGACACGTCCCCTTCCTCCCCATGGCCTATTTCTTGGCTTCCCCTTTCAGGCAAACTCCAAAAAATATTCTGTTTCTATCCTGCTAGTCTTCTCCCATTTGCTGTTGTCCTCATTCAAAAAATGAAAATAAAAAACAAACCCAGAGAAAAGCTGAATGATTCAATGAACACCCTTCTACAGTCAGTCCCAGCATTTACCAGCCACTGAGGTCTCACTGCTCCAAACACTAATGACATTCATTCAAGCATTTCCCACCTATGATCTGCAGACCCTGGGTGTCTCAAGCCATTTCAGGGGACCCAAAAGGTCCCAAGTTATCACCAAGATGTGGTTCGCCCTCCTCCCTGTGTTGACACTTGCGCTGATGGTCCAGAAGCAGCGGTCAGAGCCTTGGCAACAACTGTCATGGTTACCACAGTATTCCACTCTGCTGCGCAGTTAAAAAATTCTGCTTAAGAATGTCTTTGATGGAGGAAAAATAATTTCATTAAATCTCAACCACTGAGTCCATTCTGTGTGATAAAATGGGAAGTGCGCACAAAGGACTTCTGTTGCATACCAAAATAAAACTGTCTCCAAGAAAAGCACTTGTCTGGTAGTTGTGTTACAATGTAACTGGTTTTCGTTTCTGAAAACATTTTTATTTGATAAATTATGGTTATTAAGACTTGAAATTCAAAATAGATAAAGGACTTAAATACAAGTCAAGGTACCATAAAAGTCCTAGTGGAAAACAGGCAATAAAATGTTAGATATCCCCTTTAGCAATATTTTTGCCAATATTATCTCCTAGGGCAAGGGAAATAAAGGAAAAAATAAACAAATGGGACTACATCAAATTAAGAAGCTTCTGCACCGCTAAAGAAACCAGCATCAAAATGAAAAGGGAACCGACTGTGTGGGAGAACGTATTTGCCAGTGATACATTGGACAAGGTTTGATCTCCAAAATATGTAAGAACTGGTACGACTCCACTCCAGGAAGACAAACAGTCCAGTGAAAAAATGGGCAAAGGCTGGCTGGTGTGGCTCAGTGGATTGTGTGCCAGCCTGTGAACCAAAAGGTTGCTGGTTTGATTCCTGGTCAGGGCACATGCTTGGGTTAAGGGCCACGTCCCCAGTTGGAGGTGTGTGAGAGGCAACCAATTGATGTTTCTCTCTCCCTACCTTCTCTCTGAAAATAAATAAAATCTTACAACAAAAAAAGAAGCAACCTTCTTTCACACATCCATGTTTCTCTCCCTCCCTACTCCTCTTATTAAAAAAAGTAAAATCTCAAAAAAAAATGAATAAATAAATGGGCAAAGGACCTGAACAGACACTTCTACAAGGACATACAGATACCCCATAGATACATGGAAAAAAATGCTCAACATCACTAGCCATCAGAGAGATGCAAATTAAAACCACAATGAGATATCACCTCACACCTGTCAGAATGGCTATCATTAATAAATTAACAAATAACAAGTGCTAGCGAGGATGTGAAAGAAAGGGAACCCTAGTGCACTGTTGGTGGGAATGCAGACTGATGCAGCCCCTGTGTAAAACAGTATAAAATATTCTCAAAAAAATAAAAATGGAACAGACTTTTGACCCAGCAATTCCACTACTGTGATTATATCCTAAGAATCTAGAAACACCAATCCAAAAGAACCTGTGCACCCCAATGTTCACAGCAGTGTTATTTACAATAGCCAAGTGTTAGAAACAGCCCAAGTGCCCATCAGTAGAAGAGTGGATTGAAAAACTGTGGTCCATTTACACAACAGAACGCTACTCAGCAGAAGTCCTAACCTTTTGCCACAGTGTGGAAACTATCATGCTAAGAGAAATAAACCAGTTGGTGGAAGAGAAATACCATATGACCTCACTTATAATTGGAATCTAACGAATAAAATTACAAGAAAAATAGAGCCAGAGACATGGAAACAGACTGGTAGCTGTAGGAGGGGAGGAGGGAGTGGGGGATAGGGTGGAGGGTGAAGGGGAAGGGAGTAGTCAAAGAACATGTATTAATGACTCAAGGTCATGGACAACTGAGAGAGGGCCAGAGGGATGGGCTGGGTGGAAGGGGACAAAAGGAAAAAAAAATCAGGACAACGGTAACGGTAAGAGAATCAACAATAACAAAATAAATGTAAAAAAAACAATGATGAGTGGCAGACATTATTTTAAAAAATTAACCAAGTGAATCTGCCATTTCAAGGAAGGCAACTGACAAGATTTGAGGCCACTGATGAAACTTGAGCTTTCAGGCAAAAATTAGAATGCTGCACAACTTGTATCCACTACCATGTGCTTGACAGCTTCTGATTTTTATTAGGCTGTCAGCTGTATGTCGGTTTTACTGTTAAATAATGGAATGTTTCAACATTTGCAAGATCTGCACAACTCAGTTAAATGTTTTCCAAATAGCTAATGCATGATGTTTGATAATCAAGCATGGGTTAGAGGTCCATTCAAAGTGCAAGAGAAACTTTATTGTACAGAGTACAATAAATTCATTGATAATGGTTTGAGTCAACACTGCAATTAACCTTTAAAAACTACTACTGTGGCCTTGGTGTTACACTGAACACCTATGGATTAACTAACTGCAAGGGCTATTAAAATATCCCTCCCTTCCTCAATAACATACCTGTATGAGGCCAGACAGTCTTTAAGTACCTCTATCAAAGCCTTTATTTAGGCCTTCTTTTTTCTCAGAAATGTTCTACAGTTGTCAGTGTAACAGCCTCAAACACCTTTTAAGATATATTCCTAGGTATTTTGCGGTTTGGGCATTACTGTAAGTGGACTTTTTATTTCATTTTCCAATTGTTTGCTACTAGTATTTAAGAATACAAGCACAAAGGTCTTCAGACCAAAAAGTTAAGAATCAGTGAACTACTGTAATACTTCAATATGAACTTAATTTTGGTGAGTTAAGCATAGCAAAATAGAAGCTTATTTTTAATCAGTGTTAAAAAACGTCCATATTTTTTCAAAGTATAGAACATTATTTTTCTTAAAGTTCTAATTAAAATTTTTCCTCAAATATATACAAAGTAGGCAGAATAATGAACCTCCATGCACCTAGTGCCAACATCAGCTCATACCCAATCTTGTTTGGGCTTTGTCTCCACTCACTTTTCTGTATTATTTTGAGGCAAATTCCAGGCATGATATAATTCATAATTTCCTTATGTATCTCTAAACAAAAACAAGGCAGTAGTGTCAATGACTGAACTGCAACAACAAACTTTGTACCAATAACTCACTGAAGTGTGGATACTGCCCTACTATAGATTTCATGGAGGATTTTTACCCCCAACAAGTACACTGTCCAACTTCCAAAACTAAATGTTCTGATCTTTAGCATATTTTCAAGAGATTTACTTAATGGTTTTCAACAAATATTAACTAGGAAGTCTCTGAAATACATTAAAATATTGTCAAGCATGGAATAAGTGGCATTAGGTTTCATCTCTCATTCTGGGGTCTTATTGGGTCAGTCTGGTAAAAAGGTCTCTGGGGCCACCTGGACCTGGAGCTTGATTACTGACCCCCACGGGCAAGGGAGAGGGAGACGGTGACACAAGCAGATTCTTCTGTTCTCGTGAGAGTCATTTTTTGACACTTCCGAAGCCTAATTAATGCTCCTTCATCTTGGTCTCTTAAGTTTTACAATATGCATAAAGTAGTGAGTGTTTTAAATAACATATACAGGTATGCCAGAATGGCCGTTTACTAACTATGTGTAAGCTAAATTTTAAAAAGGCTTATATTTATTTAATATCTGAAGGCCGAAAGAAGTTCAGTAAATCATGGTTGTTGTCATTCATGATGAATTAACACAATACTGTTAGCTGACAGCAATTTAGTACCTGCCCCTCTGCCCACCCCACCAGATCCAGCAAGAAAGTGTCTGTAAAACAAGAATTTAAATCAAAGGTGGTTAAAAACAAACAAACAAACAAACAACTAGATGGCAGGACTCAGAAGAGTAAAATCTCACAAGCAAAATGAAAGGCAATACTAGACCTCTACCTCCTCCCCCCGCCTCCATGGGCACTCCCTCGCCCCAACGCCTCACACCTGGAAAGAAACCACAGCCTAGCGCAAATCAAGTGTGAGAGATTTTTATTCAATTTGTAAAGGACAGTTTAAAAACAAAATTTAGTAACACTCTAGAACATTGGTTTGTTCATTTGACATTTTCTCTATCTTCACCAATTTTTATTACAAAAAATCAGAAAAGTAAAAATTCATTACAATATTTGCACAGTGTAACCACTAGTCACCTAAACAAAAGCTAACTTCTATAAAACCATAAACGTAACAGTTTTATTAAGAGAGATTAAAAATTCTCTCAGTTTACTGGATATACATAGTGGTATATATTTTAAAGCAGAAAACCCCCAAAAAACAGAAACAAGGGGAAAAAAAAGTCGAAATAGTTAAATATTTTGACCCGACAGTTCCTACAAATAGTAACTTTCACTACATATAAATGAAACCATTATCTGTGGTAAAAATTCTAGAGACAAAGTAGGAAATGTGTAATAAAAACAATCAGGAGTCAGTCCCAGGCTGTGTGTATTTTCACTGAAACCCAGGGAGTTACATCATGAAAGGGACACGACTTATGCGTCCAAACCACCATATGTGTCTACAAGTAAAACCTTCTTATGGCAAGTTGCAGAGTTTCAATGAAAAGACTTTGAAAAACACAAATGTTCTTTTCTTCATATAAATCACAGCAACTAATCTTTGTAAGGCTGTATCTTGCATAGGGAAATAGCTGTCTTCTGTCAAAAATTCTGCAGGAATGAGTAAAAGCAAGCTTTTCAAAATGATGCCCACATGCAAAGAGTTAAATTACCAAGCACCTCACTGACTGACTGCTTCTAATTTATCTTCATTAAATATAATTTGACAAAAATAAAAATGCCAATTTATGGTGACAGTATTCAGAAGAAAATATGGAGATTGGCAGCAGAAAACTTAAAACTCCAAAAGTGCACCAAGAGGCCCACCGTCCATGGAAGAAACACCTGTGCACTAAATAAACCTACCCGTGCATTCACTAGGACTCTTGAGAAACTTGTCAAACACAAGTGGACTTCTTCAAAAAGCTAAAGTATAAAAAAAAAAATAGGACAAGTTGTGGCATTCCTTTAGGTTGATCTACGTTAGTATTCTGAGTGGGTTACTAGGAAGGATTAATGCTTCCAGACAGAGCCAGGCCACTTGTCTTTACGAGCCGTGGTAAAGGTTCATGGCACTCAGGACGGCACTGGCGTATCTTTCTTCTACCTTCACAGAATTGGAATGCTCTATTACACTATTAAGCTCAGGGATGCTTTCAGCAGTGTCCCCAAACCCGTGGTAATGTCCATAGTGCAAACTGTCTCCAATATCTTCCATCCAGGAAGGTCTATTAGCTATGCAGCTACTTGGACTCCCATTCAGGTGCAGGGAACCGCACATCTCAGGGTTAACGCTCATGGTCTTTTCTGGCTCCTCAGTCCCATTAACACAGAGAGAACCCTGGCTACTTGAATATGGCCGTCCTGGAACTAATCCACTGCTAATTCCATTAGATCCTGTTAAGCACTGGTCATTCCTGCTTTCCATCCCATTGAGCTGAGTCGTGGAAGGGTAGTCCAAATGTCCATTGATGACACATCCGTTTGTCAATGTATTCGATACGGAGCTACTGTTTTTCATATCTGCATTAAGAAATACACCTGTCACCAAAATGCAGAACCAGAAGGGAGGAGAAACTATAAAATGCTTCACTGCTGCTACAATTTTAAAGGATTTATTTAGTTTCTTTTCTTTTAAACAAACCAGTTCCTTTTCCAAAGTAAAACAGTACATAGATTTAAAAGCAAAACACAACAGTAGAATTTCCTGGAAAGATAGGAAATGTTTATAAATTTCAGTAGTATTGGGGAGCCAAATTAAAAAACTTAAATTGATAAACATACTGCATGAAAAATACCAATAGTACCGAAAAGCCGTCGAAAAAAATTTCCCATTTTAAGACTACTTTTGGAGAATGATTTTTCAAATCACTCCTGAAAAAGTCCATCAGAACTGAATATAAGGATTCCCACAAAGGGTTGAAATAAAACACAAACTTTTCCAGCTCTTAAGGAGGAAAGGAAAGCGGTGGAAGCACATGAATTCTGGCAGCTCCTTGGACCAGGTGAGACACTGTCATACCTCACAAGTCAGGGAAGCATACATAGGAATATGAAAACATAAATATTCCCTATAACCCTCAAATCTACACACTACTTCTGCAAAATGCCACATAGCAGCTCTGCAGAGTACCGAGTACAGCAACTACAGGAAGGAACTAGTGGTTCTCATGCAGACAGTCTTGGGCCAACAGCAGTTCTGAAGAGTTTCTTCTGAATTCAGCAATTAAGGTGATTATGATATCCAAGGTTCCACTTTCAAAAACAACTTATGTTGGAAATGTTGAGAGTTTGATCTGCATCCATTAAGAGAAGGATGTCTTATAGAAAAAAATGTTAATCACAAAACGTCTGGGCACATGGGAGTAGGCAATTACAAAGCATTTTTCTGTATAATGAAACTAGAGAGATTTGTTCACAGGAATTCACAGAACAGTAGAGAGAATGACCTAAAATTGTCTTGCTTGATGATATTAGACTTTATCCCAATGTTCTGCGTTATGAAAGCATGATATGATATTAAACACAGAAAGCTGAGTTACAATAGATGAGGACCCATTTTGTACATCC
The DNA here is from genome assembly GCA_004024845.1 of Tonatia bakeri. Lineage (NCBI taxonomy): Eukaryota > Metazoa > Chordata > Mammalia > Chiroptera > Phyllostomidae > Tonatia > Tonatia bakeri. The sequence continues at coordinate 62,699 of PVIA01001854.1, forward strand.
GATTACCCTAACACATCTCACACAGTGTGACTCTCCCCATAAAGGGCTTACTTTTTGGGTTCACCATGTATAGACCTCTCATTTGCACTCAAACACGGGTTTTTGTGTGTCCTGAGAACCTCCCTGTCAACAAAAAATCATGGCTTGTTCAATGAACAAAAACATCTAAACATTCCACTAATCATCAATTTTCTGGCAATTTAGTAACTCCCATAAATTCTTCAGAGAACGATGAATTTTTTTAAAAAATTAAATGACAGTTTTTCTATTTAGTTAAAACTCAAGTCTAGAGAACAACTGTTTCAAGAACTAAACATGAAAATAAAAAATGAAAAAAACTAGTTGTTCCGGGAAAATATTTGTATTAATTTTTTAAAAATGAAGTATAAACAACTGTTGCTGGGTGATAAAACTCATGGATAGTTCTTAAGACAAATAAGTGGCATGCTACCACAGGGATAAAAATTATATTTTCAGGTGATGGGTCTGCAAAGGTAAATAAGCACACCACAGAAATCTGTGTGTGGACTGTTTCCTTTAGTGCCTAAATTAGTTCCATTACACAATCTCAAAGTCAAGATTAGTTGGAAATCTAATAAAACTGAGCATGAAAATAGCAGCCTTGCCAGAGACCAGCTAAGACATAACCCTGCTTGGCCAGGACTCATACCACTGGCCATCTCCAACACCGTCTTTCATTCTGTTTCAAACTGCCTTTCAGACTCCCACTTCCCTCTCACCTATTTGCTGATCTACTAACAAGCAGTCTTCAGAGATTTAACATTTGTTTATTCAGTCAGATAGCGTTATAAATGAAATGATGGAAAATACGGGTGCTTACTTGGCACCTGTATATGGGATAACCCAGGCTTGAAAAGTATGGCTTTTTCAATGTTATGTTCAAGCTTGGTATTAAATGTAACCTGAAAACCCAGGGAATTAATGCTTGTAGATTAGAGAGTGATTATTTCTGTCTTTTTAAAAGCATGTAGCAATGTTATTTTTTTAAGCTGGCTTTGAGTTTAGCTTCATTTAATTATTTGGCAAAAAGGTGACTCCACCCATTCCAATTCTGTAGCTTCTAGAAATATGTACACATTCTTTTTCATTTTATTGAACAGAATGATTTTTTCATGAAAGTCTGGGAAACAAAACATGTAATCTTTTCTCCCCAGTGAAGAATATAGTAAAGACACAATAATCAAACTTTTTAAAAGCCAGTATCTATTTTTACATATATTAACATGTAAAAGAATGAATAAAATGTTTTCACTGGCACCTAAATCAAAAAACAGTAGAAAAAAAGCATTAACTAAATGGATAAATCTTTAAAAGCTAAAAGAAATCGAGCCTTTGGCTTTTAAAAATTGATAATGACTATCGATAATAAAATTTTAATACACTAAAAATTTCAGTGTATAAACTGTGTTTTGTGAGACATGGTGTTCAGCATTTCACTAGATCTAGAGTGCATGGCACAGAAACCAGAGCAACCACTAAGGGTCAAGTGACAGGTTCTGTATCGGCGTGACTGGTTACAAGTCAAAACCACAATGTTTACTAATTTTCAGTGTTTATAGCGAGTCATCCTTGTCGCTTTGAAATTACTAGCTATAGATGCTCATTTTGTATATTCACCCAAAGTCCTTCATCAGAAAATTAAAAATGCAAAACCTTATCAAAATTAAACAAGGCACATTAAGCAAAAGTTTAAAATCAAAATAGAAATATTGCACTTATATTTTTCATATCCATAGAATGCACCAGAAACACTTATCCTTGTATCTACAAACTTGCCCAAAATATGCAAATTATAGTATAACATTCTTTAAAACACTGGACAACAAAGTGCAAAACTCATCTGAGAGAAGCTTATGTTAGAAATAATATGCATACTGATTCTTGCAACGACAAGGGGTTTGCATTGCTGAAACAGTATATATTTCTATTTCTTTTGGTCCAACAGAACCACCCTCCTGCTGTTTGGTGTCTTCGACCACTGGACTGTTGTTGCAGCTAACGGGAAACTGTCCACTCCCACCTGTTACAACAGCAAACTCTCTATCGACGTGCATTTTGTCAGCATCGTCTTCCGCCTCGCCGTTCACTAGTGGCATGGAGTAATCCAAGCTTTGAGCTGAACAGGAAACAAAGGCTATTTTAGATTCCTTGTACACACAAAATTTTAAGACAAATGTCTCTCATTCTTTTTTGTTAGAGCACTGAACATTCCAAAATTACCAAATAATTTCCTAATCTGTAGATGATGAATGAACTTAGTATACTGCCGAGAAACTTTCCCACAGTATAAAATATTTCCTCAAGTGTGCAGTTTCAACGGAAAGTCATGAAATTTAAGTTACCTATTTTAGATTTACTGATGACATAAATTCTCATTTAAGGCTGTTATTTGGACAACATAAATTACAATTCAGAGACATTTAGAAATATTTTTTAAAATTCAGCATACTCTATACTATGCCCCAAAACAAATGTTCAATTTTTTTCATAAATATCAGGACAATTTTTGAGTAACAATATAGAAACCATGAAATGATCCTCAAATTAAAAAAAATCACTGATTTCAGGAACAGAAAATAAGGTAAATGCCAAGAATCAAGACAGGCCTGTCAATACGATCCTGGTGTGGCACTAGTTCTGTGCTTCAAGATACAATACAATTGGAAAACAAAACATTGCAATCTTAGTTCTAAGAAATTTGGAGCTGAAGCTATGTATACACTTTTTATAAAATTATAATCCTCCCTACCTTGGAGAAAAGCTCATATGCACATTTAATCATTTTCTCTCCAAGTATTACATAACCTGTGCAGAAACACTTCTCCCTGCAAACTCTAATAATCCCCACTTCTCAGGAGCAGCCACTCTCACTTGACAGACAAATCTAGTCTTAAGCAAATCTAGTCTTTTTTTCTTCAAAACCAGATCTTAAAAATTACTTTTATGCTTTGCTTTTATCCATTTACCATGGCATCAATCCCATCAAACAAGTTTAAATGTTTAAAGTTAAAATCCAGTCATACTCCATTATAATTCACCCACCACCAAATTCTCCACTTTGTCTGGGTTGCTTTAGCTTTCTTTCCTCTCATGAATACCACAATTAAAGTAACATCCTTATAAAAGCTCCTTTGTACACATTTCTGGTTCTTTACTCGGATAAACACCCAACATTATTTTTGGTCAAATAGATACAACAAATAAGTAACGACTTTTGGTGCTAAGTATTTCTTTCAAATAATTTGAAAGTAGAGACTTGAACTTTGTGCAGCTTTAATTATTTAGTTTTAAAGGCACACAAATAATTTTCTTTACTTTTTATTTTTTTAAGGTTTTATTTATTTATCTTTAGAGAGGGAAGGGAGAGGGGGAGAGAGAGAGAGAAACATCAATGTGCGGTTGCTGGGGGACATGGCCTGCAACCCAGGCATGTGCCCTGACTGGGAATCGAACCTGCGATGCCTGGTTCGCAGCCCGAGCTCAATCCACTGAGCTACGCCAGCCAGGGCTCATCATTTTCAATATAGGAATTAGCATATTCGATTATCTCCTTAACTTTTGAAACCAAAGATAATGTTGTCTTTATGAAAGAAACACAAATTCTGAATTAGTAATGTGGGAGAAATAGGAAGTGTGATTTCATGCAGTTGGTGAGAAAACAGAAGTCTGCACAGGTATGGGACCAAAAGTATTCTACCAATAGAGGTGCTTTAAAAACTAGGGGAATTAAGTCATGGATTTCAGTCTTTTCCACTCAATGCTTTCTGTAATCCTCCACAGGGCTCTACCTGGTGATAAGAGATTCTATCTTCACTACAAAACACAGTACTTTCAAGAGTTCAGTGGTAAATAGGCCACCTTAAAAAAGGGGTGGTGGTGACTGGAGAGGGCTGTTCCAGATACCAGGTGTCAAAATCCACACAGCCTTCAGGGAGTTCTTAGCCAGTCTTTTAAGAGACAAACCTGCAGCCAGCACAGGATCTGATTTTCCCCCTTCTGCACTCTCCAATGCCTGTTAAGCCAAATTGGGTAGTTTACTGAGAACTGGTGCAGGCTATCATGGAAAAACCACAAACACCCTTGTAAAAAAAAGAGACATCACTGGGCACAAAATACTGCTTTAAGTAGCCACACCCTTAACCTCTGGTTTTGTTTTGGAATTCAGGTGCCAGTGCTCCTTGGGGAAGGTGGCAACTAGGTTATATGTGCCATTTCAGATCTGTGGGAAGCAGATTAAAAACAAAACACCTGACCAAAAAAACAAGACCACCCCCACAATCTTCATAAAAGGGTATCTGTTAGTTCATTCCTTTGAGCCCAGTGCATAGACTAGTACCCATATCAGTGAACAAAGCCTACACCCTAGCCAGAAAAGTTATTTAAACAGAAAACAAGCAAAAACTGTTAATAAAGTAGCCTGTAAAAGCGGAAGAATCACAATCGCTTCAGGGAAGAGTGGAGTGGGATATGAAGGCAGACCTGCCACTAGGGGGCCAGAGTCAGTGGTAAAGAAAGTTTGGGACATTCAAAACAAACGTGTATATAAAGAGGAGCTGCCGCACGACCTCATTTTAAAGCAGAGTAACCTCTTAACTAGAGGCCTATCCGGTGCACTAAGATTTCTACTCTGAAGTTGTTTCATTTAGTAGCCGTCTTTTGTTAATATAGTTTCTCATTACAGGATAAAACAAGACCAACAGCTTTTTTTTTTGTAATCAAACTCTTTACGGTAAGAAGTGTATGCTAATGTAGACAGCCCAGAATATAATTCTCTGTAGATACAGTCTTTGTAGTTGAGTTATTCCCACCAAGTATTTGCAAAGATGTTTCACTACTTGGCTGATAATCTGCCCCAGCTTCCCCAGAACCTTGAGTAATGTATTTCACACTAATGCTTTCACTTTATTCACAGCACCTGCAAATAGGAAGTGCTCCATTTGTTGGATGGCGGCATTAAGGTTGCATTTGCTTTTTAAAATCGTGTGAGTCATGAAATTAAAATTGGCCTCTCAGAATACTAAGAACATTGGATTTGGACTTGACTCCTTTGTCCCACAACCACAGATGTCACCTGTGGCATTCTCTCCCACACGTACCCATCACCATTGCCAAAGGAACTGTTTAAATATTCCATGCTGCATCTGAGAAAGGTGGCCTGTAAACCTTTCAGAAAATCTTCCAAAATTGTAAATTTTGATGTTGTTTTGAAAAAGTACCTTCCCATCCTGTTTTTCTATTGACTCTGAGTTAAAAGGAGAAATTAATGAACATTTTGTGAAGTGTCCTTACATTTTTTGACAAAGCAGGTATTTGAGAAGCTTCCAGCACACATTAAACAATGCACGTTTATGATAGAAAACCATCTAGGACTGGCTCAAAATACCTTCCTCCCCCTCAAGCAGTCACTGCCCAGTAAGTCTTGACCTCAGGAGCCAAGAAAGATGCTCCACTCGGGAAGGTACCCAGGACAATGCAGAGGCTTGCATTTGTGTTTTCACCTAAAAATAGTTGACTATACTCCCTAAAAGACAGTTCTTAAGGAGCTCCTAAAATCATATAAACTGTAAGGAAGCAGTTGGAATCCCCTGACATTTCTATACTAGAGATACCCTCTGACACATGTGAAAACTGCTAAGCAGTTTCACAGTGGATTTAATTGAAGCATGGGGTTGTAAGATAGTGATCTCCCATTCTTCGTGCATCTTTAAGGTGTCAGTTGGAGGTCCGTCACAGGCACTGACCCCACAGCTCTAGAAGGAAGCAGCAGGGCAAGACACCTCTTATCTGTGGTCTTTCCACTCAACTGGCAACTCTGACCTCAGTTCCCCGTAAAAGGAACCAGGAAGCAAATGTTCCCTTGGTTTCCCACCAGCCGTTACTAATTAGAACCATTCTGTTGTACTGTAGAGCATATATAACCCATATAATTACCTTTGAAAAGGTCCTGTTAAAATAGTATCTGAGGCCAGTGTGAAGGTAGTTCTACCAGGTACCTTCTGTGGAACTTGGACACAGCCCCAACTGCAGCAGGCCAGGGGAGCGGGAAAGTTTAGGAGGGTAGGCAGTGGAGACGTGAAGGACATGGAGCAGCAGTGACAGCGCTGGAAACGCTGAGCGTTTGGGGTTATTAAAAATACACAGAATGAAAGGTGCGTGTGAGACAGACACACTGCTGGGAACAGACGAGGTACACGAGGTTTGCTGAGTTCAAAATCACAACCATTGACAGCGGAAATCAGAAGTTGCTTGATTCTCAAATGTAATTCATCCAGATTACATTATAAAATGCCATGTTTTTAGGGATTAAGATAAAACTATCATTTGCTATTTGAACATAAGTAGGTGTTCACTAACTGGTCAAATTTGTTTAAAAACAAATATAAAGCCATTTACTGCAAGTCTGGGAACACTAAGGAAGCCAAAAATTATTCTATGAGACTCCACCTCGTGTGTGTGTGCATGCGTGTGTACGAACTACATCAAATCTGATTTCTTGAATCTTGTTTAAATAATTAGCTATCACATTACTTAACAATGTGTTAAGTTATTCACCCTCCTCCCTAGTCATAAATGCCAGTCAACATGAACAATTAAGAACAGAAAGTGAAAGCTGTTTGTTATATTCATCCTGGGCAAAGTGCACTGACAACCTTCTCACTGCTAATTTTGTTGAAGATAATTTCCTAAAGGGGTATTTTTATACTAAATACCTACATGTTATGTATGAGATGCTAAGATCAATAAAATACCTATTTGATCAAAACCCATGAGGTCTGCCTAACACCTGAGATCTGGTATACCATAGCCTACTTTCTTACGGCAGCTGTTTCCCAAAATAAAACCGTGAAGTTACTTGGTTGGTTTGGGACTCACAATGCCTCTCCTCACTCAAAACTATATAGCTGCAACCAAAAACATTATTGGCTAAAAACAACATAAAGGTTTCTCTTGTAGATAAGACAGCAATTCTTTTCTAAGCAGGATCATTGATAGTTTGGGCAACAGCTCTCAAGAAATACATATACTCGTATAAATAATTGTACCGAGTGTTATTTTATCTCATCCTCCAGAGTTCATGGCCACATCTATTATGTCTGTTCTGATTAAAGTATATTTTGATAGTGTCAAGAATGACTGCATGAAATGTATTTTAAGGCACACGTTTCTGTAGTACAACTTGCTTCCAAAGGACAGTTTATAACTGAATAGTACAAAAAGGCCAAACTCCTTTTGGTTCTTTTACATCAATATAGTTTCCAACGGAAAATTACTCCAATTGCCTTCATATATTTGAAAATAGTTTATTAAAGCACAGAGATATTCCTTTCTGAGAAGAGGAATTAACTTTCAGACTCATGATTCCAAGTAGAAAAAGAATTAAAGAGTGAATTTCACTGGGCATATCTTTAAGAGTTCGTTCAAGCTATGCATTTATGTAGCCAAGATATTATTTCAGGAACCCCTAAAAAAAGCCAAACTTGTACTTCAAAAAAGAAAAAAAAAATGATTCTGAACTCTTCTGAGTACTTTCACATGTGACATTATTTTAGAATGTATTTTATATGCATATTACATTAGGAAAAAAACCTTTTACTTTGCATGAGAACAAAAAACTTAGCTACAAAGTGAATTCAGAATGAGCAAAGACTTAAGCTTACATATTTAAATAGCAAAGCAAAACAACATGCCAGAAATTAAATGAACTAAGGCTACCAATCTTGAACTGCATACTAAAAAACTAGTCAAAAAATGGAAATAACCAGAAGAGCTACTGAAGCCAAGAACAGCTTCATTTAGAACTTTCAGGTGGTTGGGGTAGAGGGAGATCTTGTTTTAGTAATCTAGAATTATTGCCCAGATACATCATTCACAGACAGTACATAATGGTAAAGTGAAAAAAATTAACTCTTCCTTTCCCAGAGAAAAGAGAGTGGTGGCAGGCATGAGGGTGGCATGAAAACTCTGCTTACAAATATGAATTCACACACACACACACACAAAGTGACATGCCAAACAATCTCAGTACTACAACTACCAAAGGACTGGAGTATTAGAAAATTTAGGGAGTAAATTATTAAAACAATGCTCAGCAGACAGAAGAGAAGCTATGAGGGTACATCTGGTGTCAAGCCATGACTTCTCCTGTGGAAATGAGTATCACTTCATGCACATGTGGAGTAGTGCAGTGCATAACCTTAGGTATGTGTAACTATTACCTTCAAACGTAAACCTCTGTGGGGTACAGAGACCAGCTGAGACCAATGCCAGGTGTCAATCACATTTTCTTCTAAATTGACATCCTTGGGCTGAGTATTAGGAACGGGCAATTTGGGAAGCCTGTATGGTGAGTTTAGTGTGAAAAATGTGAATCTCTAACCCTGCTTCACCAAAATGAATCCTTGTCCAGAGGAGGAAAATAAAATGCCCTGAAAATCTGCTTGATGATTCAAACCAAATTTGTGTAGTAACAGGGTTTAGGAAACTTAAAATTAAGTTTCAGGAGCCCTTGGAAAGGCTTTTTAGGACACTTAAAATTCTCTAGGTACATTTCTGTGTCTTATTACACAGAATATTAAGTGACAATCCTTTAATTAAAAAAAATCTAAGATTTATCCTACAAACTTACATTCATGGACATAGACACACAATTTTGCATAAGTGCACAATGAAGCTAACACTTAATACAATTCCAAAATATTAATCAGACACTCAATGAACAAAAAAGTATATTTTAAAAAAGTGAATGCTCTTAAAAAGCCTTTACAAGACATTAGAAAAAAACATACTGAAAGATGTTAGAAATAAGTGACAATGCTGAGCAACACTTCACCATTAAACCATTCTTAAAATTTAGACATACCTCCATGTACCTTCTAGATTATTAGGCTCACAACTTATAAAAGCTATGAATTTGATAAACCATTACATTTAAGTCCACACATTCATTTCTATAAAAAGGTCACACCATCACAAGTTTTTACAGTGACCAAGATTTTAAAGGTTATAAAGCAGATAATACAATTTTTATCATAGAAAAAAAAATCTTTTTGTCTGGATATACTCCAGTTAAAGAGACAAAGCATTGAAGAGGGTAATAATGACCCACATCAAATTTAAAGTCAACTAAAATCTATAGCCAGCCAGGGTTTACTCATACTGTACTTGTATAGTTATTTTTTTTGTAAGCCAAAGGGCACAACTTTGTATTTACTTTCAGCAAATATTATCTGAGTGCATAATTTCAGAGTGATTACTTTTCAATGTCATCTATAATTTTCCTTCTGTATAGGTTCACTAAATATCCCTGCTGAGCTACTGTCTTCTGATGAAGATATTTTACATACAGATATACATCTTTTTCCTAGATAAAATGGAGGCTTTTCCAACTTAAAGGGTGACTCAGTTGATTCTGATTATTTACAAACTCCAAAACTAAAGATAAGAAGGGGGAAGACAACCTAAAACTTGACTTATCTTCAAGACTTATCAATGTCAAAATGACACACCAGATCTTGTGACAAATACACATTACACTGTGGGGTACAGAGACCAGCTGAGACCAAATCATAGTGCAAGTGGGACAGTACAGCAAACACCTACCTTCCCAGATGTGAAACTATGTTTTACCACCAGACCAACAATTGTTTTAAGATCAGGAACATTTACAGGAAACAAAAAAATCAGGCACAGTGGCAGATTTTTTTAAAAATTTGTATTTCCAACAGGTACAACAAATGAAAAAATCTAATTCATGTCAGGTAAACCTGGGTGTGCAGAAAAGTTATATACACACATTTACATTTAAGCTATCAACACTGCCCTCTTATATCTCTCTCCTTTTGTTAAATGGACAATCTTCAAAGTAGCAATACAGGAAAAACTCCATCACTGCACCAGAATCCTCCGGGCACAGTACCACCTTAAGCGAAGGTCTCATCTTGAAGGTGTTTCCAGCCATAAAAAAGAAAACATGTTAAAGAAAGGAAACAAAACTGCTCTTTCCCACCCAAGAAGTGGTCTCACCTTCAGTTCTAGCCTTCTTTACTCCAAAGGGTTCCGAATCTTCCAAGCATCTCTTGCGATTTGTTCCCACACTAACATGATTAGGAAATATGTTCTGATGGTCCCCATTTAAGGAGCCATTATTATAGAAACGGTTCAGATGACAATTCTGGAGATTCAAGAGAAACTGGGTACATTCTTGGAAACCCTGGGTTTGAGCAATGTCTGCTGCTGTCAGGCCACTGGCATTTCTCAGGCTGTACAACACAAAAACACTGAATTACATCCCATTAGCATTTTCATCTGGTCTCTGTTCCTGCCGAACTGACTAACTATCTGAAGGTGATATGAAAGAGTATACAGATTTACAGCAAGTCTTCATTAAAGAAGAAATTACTCATCCTAGCTCTTTAACTAACTTCTCTCTTATGCACATTTGATTACTAAGCAAGATTTGGGAGATAGTAATTTAAAAATCAATATAATAAAAAAATTTTAAAGGCATCTTCCTATTTAACTGCTCAAAATCATTTTTGTTAGTCTGAAGAACCTAAATTTATGTTAACTTCAGACTTAACCTGAATTCTATATTATTTGCACTTAATTTTAATAATCCATTCCTTTAGCTTGAGTAAAATCATAACAAACAAACACGTACTGAAATTGTCCATGGCATTCATAACAATCGGCTTCCTAAAAACAAAGGTGTGTAATTGGCTTACCAACAAGCCAGATTTTATGCTAACATGTGACACTATAAGTGGAAGTTTAGAAGGATGTCCTGACATTAATTTATCACCAGACTGGAGACGTGAAAAGATGAAGGGTTTTTTGGTGTTTTGTATTTTTTTGGCCTTGCTTAGCAAACTTTCAGGAATTGGAATTCTAGAGCATCTGAGTGGATGTTTCCCGTGAAAATCTAATACTATTTTAGGAACTCATGCCCTAGGCTGAGACCTAGTACTGAAAAGAATAAAATCTTAAATGGCTAACAATACTAATAAGTAAAGGTCTCATGTCTTCTGTAGTAGCTAAGATTCAAATTAAAAGAAAAGACGTGGTGGCAAAACATAAGTGAAAGATCTGAATTAAGATGAATATAAAAGAACCAGTTGAGCTTATAAACCTTAATTAGGAAACAAAAATTTAAAAAACAAAAGGAAGTCCATGTTGAAGTTTCCCTGGAGAACAAGAAAAAACACTGGTCTGTGAAATAAATCTGTAAAGAAAGCAAAACATGTTGTTAGGTACAGGTCGATAAACTGAAACTGCAGTACCAAACAGCAAAGATACCTCCCATACCTACTCAGCAAGCTATGCTATGAACAGAACAAAGGTACAACCGAATAAGGATCTATTTTGTATTAAATGAAATAACCAATGCAGAATCCTTAATGCTTCTCTCCTTAATGCTTCTTTCCTCGGTCAATTAAAAAAAAAAATTTTTTTTTCAGCAAGAAAACTGGAGGATTGGGGGCAAATAAGGGTTTTTCATTTTTAAAGACAATAATAAGCCTTGAATTCGCATTTCCAGCCATCATGCTCATAAAGCTCCAACTTTAGGAATGAAAAATCTATATATTTTTGGACAATCATTAAACATATCTTCACATCTCAGAAAATGAGATAATGTATTATACATTTTGAAGAAAGACAAAAGCCCAAACTCAATTTTATCAGATATAAAAGACAGAACTTAATCCTAGAAACCATCAATAGTTTCTTAAACGTATAAGGCAGCCATGTACAGCTAATGGGGACTAAAATTGACATTTTAATTTTACCTCATGGCTGTGTATATTGATGAATATTATTCTAGAACTCTTAATATTTTAATTTTTATACATAAGTTAAATGGAAAGTAAACACCAAAGTTTGGGCATAGCAAATTACATGTATACAAAATGATCGCGTACTTGATTTTTAATGTCAACGTGGTATGCAAATGTAGTGTTAAAATGTGTATAGCTGGATAACATTTAAGTGCTGTATTTCATTTTCAGAAGATATCCCAAGTGAAAATGGTCTAAAAATGCCTATTTCTTCAGGAATGTGAACAAAACAATAAAAGGTGCCACCTGAAAATTAAAAAAAAAAATCCAGCCGTCAGAATTCCATGAAAAGATGAAGACCCAGAACATAAGCAAAGTTTATACAATGACCATTTCTACAGGTAAAATATGGACTTGCTCTCCAACATCAAAGAAGAAATGAGAACTTGCTGCTTAAATTAGAACAAACAGTTTGACAACAAAGATCTCCCCTTAGTGGACCAGGGAATAAAAAAGAACAGCACATAGATTTTTTTAAGTGAGCATTTCTTTAAAGAAAAAAAAATTTTATTTGAAGATTTTATTTCTTTACTTTTAGAAAGAAGGGAAAGAAGGGAGACAAACACTGATAGGTTGCCTCTCACTTGCCCCCAACTGGGAACCTGGCCCACAACCCAGGCATGTGTCCTGACCGGGAATAGAACTGGTGACTTTTCCATGTGCAGGCCAGTACTCAATCCACTGAGCCACACCTGCCGGAGCACATAATGACTTTTAAAATGGCATTTACCATCATAAATGCCAGATCACCAAGGAAAACTTGTTTAAGAAGCATGCCAACATTCTGAAGTTGTTGAAAAGAATAACACTCAAAATTCACTCAATTCCTTTACTCCTCCATTCAGAAAGAGAATAGCAGACTGAATCTGGGACATAATAGTAAGTTTACTGTTCCTCCATGGAAGTATGGCCTTAAAGAAAAATAAGCAACAAATTAGTGCCAATATCCAGAGACGACAGAATATAAACGTTTGAGTGGGAGTATGTGCCTAGACCTAAGATAATACTGCTTACATCACCTTACCCTGCCTTCTCCCTTACCAAAAGTAGTCAAACACTTGCACATCACTTAACTGAGTTAAGAGCCAACCACATTTCCAGGTTCTGTAAGGCATTATTCTTCAAAACTCCAAAGAACTATAGCCAACTCATGCTATATATTTCCTATGCATGGACCATGCAAGTAAACAAGAACAATCCCAAGTCAACCTGGACTGGTAATTAGAGTGAGCCAAAAGGAAAGTCTACACATTCTATTGTATAAACTGTATGGACAGATATTAGGATGTGAGACATTCAATGACTGTGGAAGAATTGGGAGATTATAATTTTGGCAACCTCCCTATATTATTATAGGAAACAGACAAAGTATCCCTTCTCTGCGTCTAGTGAGCTACAGAAGATTTCAACTATACTATTTCTCATGTTACTAAGGACTGGAATGTAGACAACATATATTTACAGTTTAATATTCCTCTCAAGCAAAAGACCTGTTAACACCTGACACTGATACACAACAACAAAACCCGCCATTCCCCTATTTTGCCTCTGAATGTTCTCCTTGCCATCTCCTATGTACCTACATTCATTCCTTCAGTCTCTACCCTATGAAATGTAACTCCCTAATTCTGCTCTGCTCACATTTAAAACTTCCAAGTAGCTGCTAAATCACAGACTGTACTTGACAGAAATTGGCTGAAAAGGAATGTTAGAAATCATCTAATTCAAGGGTAGGTACCTTTTCTGTAAAGGGCTAGAAAATAAATATTTTATGCCTTAGAAGCCACAATCTCAATCACGACTACTCTGTCATTGCTTCCTGAAAGCAGTGTCAGACAATATGTAAACAATTGAGCTTAACTATATATGTTAACTTTTATTTATAAATACTGAAATTAGAATTTCATGTTATGAGTAGCAAAATATTCTTCTTTTTGTTCAATTATTTAAATAGGTAAAAATCATTTAGTTTATGGGCCATTCAAAAACAAGCAGCAAGTTGGATCTGGTAACATTTAACCAAGAGACAAAACTGGAAACTAGTCCCTTCTATTTTTAATAATAGCTGTGTGTGGGATCCTGAAAAAGTCTTTCTAGTAATGTTATGCACTAATCGATTCAAACAAAAGAATAACTTAAATCCGTTAAATCATAAAATGTTAAATACCAAGAAAAATATATAAAGGTAAACTTTAGGATATAAATAAAATACCAGACCTTGAGAGAACATGTAGAATACAATCGTTCATTCCTATTCCATTTCAGTGTTTCCTGTTAAAAGTTCTAAGTGTCTTACAATTCAAATAGGCAATGTATTTAATATGAATAACGTAAAAACTGTCTTTAAAGGTCTTAATTCCTCAAATCACTTTTTAATGCTTTATAAATAGAGAGGACTTTCAAATTTACTATAGAGGCTAAATATCAGGTAAATTTCCAAGCAAAAACAAGAATAATTATTACATGGTAATAATTTTAATTTATAACACTTAATTTTTAACAAAAGAAGCTCAGGTCTTTAAATTCTTTTTTCATGTAAGCTGTCCTATTTGTTAAGCATGTTTCAATTTTGATGTTTTACAATTTGATGTCTTAAGATTTGGGGGGGGGGGGAAGAGTTCAAACAGTAATCCTGGTTAAAATGTATCATCAATTTATTAAGCCCTCAAACTATTTAATGTTCCAAGTTTAAGCAGGTACTAAACCTAAGCTATCCTGTTATTTTCATAAAATTCAATGGGAGCTGGGCACATGAATGTGACTTAAAATTGACAGGTTCTGTAACTTCACATTAAAACGTGGTACTTTGTTCTGTTAGAGTATTTTTTAAACAGTCAACCCTTCCCCTTTCAATCAATCCACAGGTATTCACTGTGTGTGTGGTAAGGCCACACTGCACTAACTACCTGGCCTCCACAAGCGGGGTGCTGGTAAAGACTAAGTCAATCCAAACTGCAGCCTTTACACACACTTGTCCAAAGAGAAATTTACAGAATCTGGAAGAAAATGTTCAAAATTACTCTCAAAAACTTAATTTTCCATGAAAATTGGGGTAGTGATGAAACTTTAGACATTATTTTAAACTAAGTCTTTTAAAAACACACCTTTTTGAATTTAGGGCCTTCAGTTTGATGTGCTTGGGCAAACAGACTGCAACTGATCTAAAATTTTCCTTTATCCTTTTCTGAGAACATGAGAGATCCCCCACGGGACCAAGTTGTTCTATAGCTGTAGTTCACCCTCTCTGGTCCTCTCTAATACCCACTTTAAAAATCTTAGAAAATGGGCAGAGATTTGAAGAAATCAGATATCTATCAACTTGATTTTCAAATTGCATATAGTTTGTTAATGTTTTAAAGTTTATTTCCTTTAAATGTAAGTTGACATGATCAGATTTTTAGGCCGGTAAGATCAGTTTGTTATTTTTATGGGAGTGGTTTGTTATTTTTATGGGAGTGATCTGTAGGTTCTGGTTCCTCCAACAGTCAGCAAGAACATGAAAAGCCATCTTTGGGCAGACCACTCATTTTCTCCCAATAGTTCCTAGAATTCTTTCAAAATTGAAATATGAAAACATAGGAAGACATAATAATTTTTACTATGAGTTATTTGTTCTACTAAAAAAAGAGCAAAATCGAATGTATTTTAAACTTTACTGAAGTTAAAATGTAACTACTTATATATACTGTAATAAAATTCTGACCAAACATTAAATTTATTATACCTAAGAATGACTTTAAAACGAAACTCCACTCTGCTGCCAGCTAATCCTCCACCTATTTTCCACTTATAGTGCCACAACATTAGAATACATGAGAAGCCTAGATTCTAATAAGAACAGTTTTTATTTGTAATTTGAAAAACCTGAAATATAATTTTCAGAATCTGAGTTGTCACATCACCTTCAGGATGCTTTCTTTTTGTTAATGCCATGTGACAATAAAAGATAACCACAATTTTTATATAAATAATATTTCTGTTAAAATTCTGATCTCAACTTAACTATTGTTAGTTTACAAATAAAAAGGTAGATATCATAAATTAGGGTAAGCAAAGCATGCAAATCTAAAGACTCTATATCTGAATTCCTAGATTAGCATTAAAACCAATCACCGCAACAAATACCTCAACAGTATGCCTCGTGTGAAGAAAGGAAGCCATACTGAACATTCAATGCCACAACTGTAAGGTTTTCGGAGAAGCACCTGTGGCAGTTTCAGCAGTTTCTATATGGAATGCTCCCCCTTTCTAGGATTACTTGAAAAAATCAAGTCAATTCGAATTACGTAGCTGTAAAACATTGACATGTGTAGTTTTTACAGATTCAGAATCTTCTGTGTGATTTAAAACGGGCAATGGTTCATAAAACAGGAAACTTAAATAATAAGGGATCACATATTTGCAGGCAACATTTGGATTAAAAATACATATACATACATGAGGTGCAGAAGCACATTTATTGAGCGTAAGCCATTGTCATGGGACCTCCTTGACCAAAAGCTATTGCTCTAAAACACTGCCTTCTCAACCACTTCTAATAATTTTTAGCATGAAGCCAATTTAATTATGTCAATATTTCAACAAAATTTAACAGTATGGACTAAAAACCATTAACTCACGATTCTGGTTACTTTAAAATTTGGTATGCTGTATCTCAAATACATTAGTAACTATTCCTAGATGGAAATAAGCAAATACATGGAATCATTAAAAAAAAAGAATTAAAAACATTACTAAATGTCCATTTGTACAAACAAAACATTAGCAAACATCTTAAAATTTCTTCAGTAAAAGAAAAATGTGTATTTTTAACCCTTTGGTATCCAAATTCTTAAATAGTCATGAAGACTTTCTTAAATAAATTCTTTAGGTAACAATAAGAAAAAACTATTTTTTAATAATTTTTAAAGTTTCTACCTGAATAAATTTGGTGCCAAGTTTTCATTTTAAGTTCAAAACTGATGAGGATAGTTTTACAACACTGCAAATGAACCCCAATTATGTTTGCATACATTAAAATATAAGAGTATCATTCAAATACTCTGATAAAATATTTAACATGTTTCCACTATATTTTAGCAAAGGAAAAAGATATTTGAATTTAGAAATCATTGGTTTATTTGAAAGCACTATTTATAAAAGCAGTGGTTAAACTATTAAAACCTATATATTATTCAAGAGCGAAAAGTAATAAAAACCCTACACTAAATCTGTCAAGAATTCTATAGTGTTGTCACTCCATCATCTGCTCCTGTCCATCAGGCAGAACTTTAATAGCTATCTCAGGAAGTTAATTCCTCCACCTTGCTTGCTACACTTTAATAAAAGGGAAAAAAGATGCAGGAAATAGCAAGATCAGACAAGTTTGCCACAGTGACAATTAGATAAAGAAGGCAACACTAGGTAAGAGTGACTGGAATGCAGAGGATCTAAAATCAGAAACTATGAATTCAGAGTTATAATTCTAATAAATTTCATAGTTAAAATATTATTCTGAAGGACAAGTAAATGAACAAATGAAAAGAAACCACACACACAAAAAAAGAAAAAACCAAAAGAGGAAAGGAAAGGGAAGGGAAGGGAATGGAAATGGAAAAGGAAAAGGAAACGAAACCATGAATTTTGAACATGAATGAATGGCTAATCTAGATTTGCCAAATGCAAAAGTTACAAACTTCCTACATTAATATTAAAAATACACTCAACAAATGATTTCTCCTAATGAAAATTCTGCTTCCAGATGGGGCCCTATGGGTAAACAAATAAAGGTATATCATAAATATGGCCATCAATTATGAACCAAACTTAAACCAACTTCATTTCAGTGAAAAATTCCTAAAAGTTGAGCAACATAGTTTTATTTCACAACATTAAAAAAAGATACACTTCAGACTTTTGTTATTATAGCCGATCATGCCTGTTTTCTAAATTAGACAAGGAAGTTTTTTTTAGAGTGAGTCAATGAATTTATTTTTATATAAGGCTATATAGATGCTTTTCCAGGAATCTGATGGTCATGGTTAAGTTCTTCTTGGGATCAAAATAATTAAGTTAAAATATATGTAGCTCATTTGAAAATCTGATTGCCACAGAATTAATGGCTTCTACAGCAATGTTCTCCTATAGAAAGCTATGAGACCTTTTCACAGCCTGAATAAACACCAGCACCTGTATACCATGTATTAAAATGGATTAGCAAATTTGCCTGAGATACAAGTAATTCTGGTTTCACTCTAAATCCTGCTAAATCCCTTATTTTTACTGAGGCATTAATAAAGCTACTTAAATATCTAGTTAATATGGTAACATTCACCATTTCAATCTCTCAAGAAAATAAATACAAAGTAACCAAAATTAATGGTGCCAAAATGCTAAAAGTAAAAATAAGGCTCAAAATGTGTACCTGACAATGTTAGCAGTAAAATAGTTTTCTTGATTATCAGCAGATAGCAAGCTTTTAAACATCTTTTTCCAAAATCACATCAAGACAATCTTATATTGTTACTAGTTTGATTACAAAAGAAAAATGAGGCAACAACTTTTTCACGTTAGTATATGCCCTTCTGCCAATCAAAAATCCTAAGTGTGAAGCAAGCAGCATTCAGAGTTTGGCTACAATGAAAAACTGAACTGCCATTCAAGCAAAATAAAGGATAACGACCCACTTAATGAAAACTCTGTATCTGAGAAAAAATGAGAAGCATCTGTAGAGGTTTAGATCATTTAAAGTACACAAACATTAAGTCTGGTCACAGAACTGACATTCAATCCTGTGGGTGTTTATTTTTAGACCTAAACAATGGCAAATAATAAGGATCATCATACAAGCTGAAACGAAACCTCACATGAAAAAAGAAAACTTGGCACCAAAACTCAAGATGTAAAATAAGAGAAGGAAAAAAAAACTGCATCAATATACTCACGTGTGGTGCTAGAAAATGTAATACGATGCACAGCAGTTGACATGCGTTATCTTACAGATGCAGCCTACATTGACAAGTTAGTTATATAACAAACCATTGTAGCCACAGATGTGTGGTACACTTGCCCTCATCACTATCTACCCAATGACCAAAAAGCAGCAATTTAAGACTTTGGCCACTTCATGAAGCTGATATATAAAAAGCCAAGTAGGAATTAAGAACAAAATTATTAAATACCACCAAGTGTGATAAAATGCTGATATGAGACAGGTTTTAATCTATTCATGGGAAAAGAAAAAATTTATATTATCTCCTAAGTATTATAGCATGTAATATAAAGAATAATCTAGCCTGTTCTGAACTGGAAAAAAAATAAGTAACTTTAAGGCACTATAGGAAACAAGTAAAACAGATCTAAGTATTGTAATTTGGGGGAATCGAACTATTATTTGTTGGTAGACTAAAACTATAAAAACACACAGAACAATGATCAGAAAGCAATTTACAATTTAGCTTACTGGCAATATTGACATTTTATCTAGATGTTAAAACTAAATAGCCCTATATAAAATTGCAATATATAATGATTACTAGTGCTCCATCTCAGTCCAAAGACATATAAATTTAAGAATTGCTTTTGGCTAGGTGGCTCAGGTGAAATACTTCTAAAAAAATATCTGAAAGTTCAGTCAAGGGAAATCACCATAATGCAGGGTCTCGAGGGAGTGGCTCTTATACTGAGAAGGAAAAACAGACTGGCACTTGAGGCCATGCTCAGTCACACTTGGTGGAAAAGAAACACTCGAGGGTCCTGTAACCAAGGACAGAATTGTAAATAAAATGATCTCATTTTAAAAAGACACCTATTAAAAGGACATAGCAATAGATATTTATTGGCTTAAAGGATTAAGCTATCCCTTAAAATGAATAAAACTTTACATTTTAGTAATAAAATGTTCAGGACCAATTAACAGCACTGTTTAGAAAAATAAGTCATTAAAAGATTAACATCTAATTATTATTTCAATTAATGACAATTAAGTAACTTATTTTATATGACTCTGTATTTTATAAGCAAAGTTTCTTATTAAAGATGAGCTTTTAATCTAAATACAGCTAAGAAAACTGCATATATATCTATGCTTTAAAGCAATCCATTGAGAATCATCTCAATGTTTTTAACATTGTATAACACATATTCAATTGTTTTTACATTACCTTAAATCATAACTACATATGAAACTGCAAGGTTCCCTGAAATGTAATGGTTAATACAGGTCATATTTATAACACTAAATCACTGCATAAGTAAATGATCCAAGTCTAAACTAATGAACTAACCTTAACAGTAATACTTAATGAAATAGAAGCTAAGATACTAACAGCCTAATGACAGCCCCTGATATTAGACAGATCTTGCATTAACCTATACGGTTTTGCTGTCCAGGGTCTATTTTCAATATTTATTATAATACAGAGTCAAAACAATGAAGTGGAAACCAAAGGGTTAAACTAAGTTAGTTTCATGGGTTTTATTTCTACCAAAGTCTAAAATTTCACATTTCCAATTATATAAAGTGGCTTGTAATTAATTTTTAAATATTCAAGACACTCAAGGTAAAACAAAAAAAGCTGGTATTATAGTTATTTTGGTTATTATAGCTCTATAGCTTACACTCAACACTTAAGGGTGAAAACCGCATCCATTTTGTTAATGCTGTGAACTGCAGAAGAAAAATTTTTATAACATAAATCTTTTAAGTAAATACAAATGAATTTACTACCTAAATGTATAATGCCATGGCTAGCTCATAATTTGCATACAAAATAACGTTTTAAAATTAATACACTTAAATATTACTATTGTTTTACCAAACCATAAATAAGCTAGTTGATGTAAACTGGGCTAAAACAAGGATATTCTAAAATAATGCCATCAGTATCAAAAGCCCAGAGAGAGTTTGAAGTCTTTTAATGTATATAGATTACATTTTACAAGGAGTTATAAATCATCGAAAGTCATAATTAGGTCACATCTCCTAAAAAATGACGAACTAAAAACTTAGGAATGCTAACTGCAAGAATTTTTTGAGCCAAGAGGTCTGGAAAATATTCAAATCCAATTCAAGAACCTTGTTTTGAAATTTCAACTTGGCAAAAAGAAGTTTGAAGACTTGCCCACAGTGATACAACTAGTTAGTGGCAAAGTCAATAATGATGCTAGGTTCCAAGTTTAATTACTTAAGTGTTCTTTCCATCCTAATATGCTCTCTCTCATGGCAAGAATTCTGTTAGTGCTGTAAAATTAAGGCCCCTTCTGTGGTCAACCTAACCCACACAATGTTGCTCACTAATACCAACTGATCTAAAAAAGCAAAATTATATTACTAATATTAAAAAGAAACTTCAGGACTTTTGCTTGCTCTAAATTCTGTCTCTAAATACAACACCCTCGACTACATCTTGGTTGGGAAAAATAAACAAAGACACTTACTCGATGTGAGCCCCATTAGCCACCAGGGCACTGATGCAGTCTAGGCTCCCAGAGCGAGCTGCCTTGTGAATGGGAGTCTCGCCCTCACAGTCCTGCAACAACAAAAAGTGACACAGGTCCAACAAGACTTCCACATTTTAAAGTAAAATAACTAATATAGACCATGTAAGCACCTCATTCATCTTTGAAATGGAACAACAGGGTAAGCCAAATCTGAAGCAGAAATGTGGATGTGAAGAGAAAATAAGAGCAGACCAAGGAAGGGCCATGCTTTGATCAAGAACAAAAAAGAGCTGCGGGGCCTCTATAGCAGTGATAGCGTTTACACTCTAGATGGTGGTTTAGAAATCATTTTATCCTGAGTCTTAGCACAAATACATTGCAAATAAAATCCAAAATAATTATCTTCTGATAAGTAAAAAAAAAAAAAAGTAATCAAGGCCAAGAAATAGCACCAGTATCTAAAGTCTGGTCTAGTTTACCCCCACCTACCACAAGGCTAGCTTTAGTCAAGATATCATCAGTGCTTCCCTTGGATTTTTTTTTTTAATCTTGAACTTGAATTAGGACTACACTTTAGAATACATGGTTGAATTAAAGGGCCAAGAAATGATGGGAACAGAGAACACGAGGGTCGAAGATACCAGTTCATATACAATACAACTAAGGCTATTTGTAATGGGTAACTCTGTGCAAGGACTTTTAGAAAGCCTGCATTAAAATCAGATTTATGCTTCAGAAAAAATGCTGGAGGAGGCAGAGGAAGTGAGCAGACTCAGGAAAATGATTCTGACCACTAATGTAGTCATCCAAAAAAAGGCAGATTACACTGCATGAATGGAAAAAAGTCTGAAACACAATTTCATTTATAAGCTCTCACATAAATAAGAGGTAAAAAAAGATACAACAATCAAGAGCAGTCATTTCTGCTAGAAAAACTGATTTAGGACTGTTTGCCTGGGAAATTCAGAGTGGCTAAGAAGCAACAGTTCCTGAATGAATCACACTTCAATGACAGTGGAAGCTGAACTTGGCAGAAGACAACTACCACATAATTAAGGGATAAAGATATAAAGCAGGAGTGGGGCAAATGTACAAAGCGTCTGGTACTTAGAAAACAGTTCATTCATAAATTCAGTCAATATTTGAGCTCCTCATCAATGGATATTTACTCACAGGGGGAAAAACTTGAGATGAGGACTAAAGTAAAAGTGTGGTACATTATTTTACAGAAAAATGTACTATGAAAGACCGACTGCTTAGTGGAGTGAAAAGTGCTTATTTATTTTAAAATATGTTCAAAAGTGAGACAAAGAACTAAAAATAATAATCCCATGTTTGTTTGAAAAAACAAAGAAAACCATATGGCTGTACAAGAAACTATCTTCTGAACTCAGATTTAAAAAAATTTTTTTTTTTTAAGATTTTACTTATTATTAGAGAGAGGGTAAGAGAGGGAGAAAGGGAGAGACATCAATGTGCTAGAGAAACATCTATCGGTTGCCTGTCTCATAACAGCATCCCGGCACCTGGCCCACAACCCAGGCACGTGCCCTGGCTGGGAACTGAACTGGTAACCTTAACTTGCCCCCATCCTCCCGAAAATTCGGGAGAGAGTGGGTACATAATATGGACAAATAACAATTACTGGCAAATATTGCCAGAAAAGCAGAATTGATATTTTTATGAGATTTTTCAAAAAACAAAGCAAAACAACAACAAAAACGCTCAAGAAAAACCAAGTTTTTTTTTTAAGCTACCTTTGGAACAAAAAGAAAAAGGATTTTCACTATTTTCAGACAATGGTGGGACAGTAGATGACAGAGAAAAAGCAGAACAACTACCCTGCTCCTGTTTTTTTGTTATACCAGAAGAGTATCATTAAGCTGGGCAGGACAGAATAAACTACTTAAAGAAAACTGCAGCCAAAACAATAAGTAGAGCCATTGAACGTTACATTTCAGACCAATCACATTTCAAGAATACCAAATAGTTTGTAGTATGATTCTAGAAGTATTGTTGGCAAACTCTTGAGTAATAAAGGAAAGTGGGAGAAGTTACCAGAAATCTAAAGACAAGTCACCTTGAATTTAAATAAACAAAAATCTTGTTTCTTTGGTTCGCAGCCCGCGCTCAATCCACTGAGCTACGCCAGCCAGGGCTAAAAATCTTGTTTCTAATCCAGTTACAAGAAACTATAAAAGCAACATCAAATGCCAGCAAAATTCTAGAAGTGGTATTAAAGAGATGACTTGCAAACACAAAAAATGACACCCATGGGTAGTCACTACAGACCAGCGATTTTCAACCAGTTATGCTGCAAGAATTTTTAAAACACACAATACCTGATGATTTAGTCAGGGGCACTGACCTCCTTTCCCTTAGATTGTCAAATTTAAAAATGACAATAGCCAACATAATAATAGCCATCCAGTGTGACTGAATTAAAATTATTTTTTGTCAAATCAGCAATATATATATATTTTTTTGGTGTGCTGCAGAATTTTAGTAATTAATTTATGTATGCCATGAGATGAAAAAGGTTGAAAAGTCACTGCTATAGACTTACAAAAATAAATCACTTGAAAACTGCCTTCACTTCCGTTTTGTAAAACTTAGAACACAGCCTTTAGACAGTACATATAAGTTTTAGAAATCCCTGATGCCAACCTTAGAGATGGCAGATAGTATTTACTAAACTTGAGAAAAATGGTTAGTCATTAAGATGCCAAAAGATTAAAACTAGAAGACGGGTTAAAACTAACAAAATGTTATTAAGGCCCTGGCTGGTGTGGCTCAGTGGACTGAGTGCTCGCCTGAGAACCTGAGGGTAATCTCTTCAATTCCCAGTCAGGGCACTTGCCTGGGTTGCAGGCCAGGTCCCCAGTAGGGGGTGTGCGAGAGGCAACCACACATATGATGTTTCTTTTGTCTCCCTTTCTTTCTCTCTTACTTCCCTCTCTCTTAAACACACACACACAAGGAAAGTAAAGAAAAGAAAGAATACTATACTAGGTTCAAAAAAATTTCACGCACACTCAAAAACAGCCTAAGAAAAATCTGAATCTGGTTTTATACTAGTTTATCTAGAAAATTAGAAAAACTGTCTACCTCAAGATGAGTCAATGGTGTGTTGGGGGGGGCAACAAAGGGCTACTGGAACCTCAAAGGTCACTGACTGCCTATCATAGCAGTCCCACTGTTACCTAAGAAAGATGACATCTGAGATTCAGACTGAGTACACGAGACCACAGCCACCCAAGATCCTTTCAGGAGCAATGCCAGTATGCCTAAGAAATCCAAGCAACACTCTTGTACATGAGAGAGTTTGGGGACATTGAACCAGGTGAGCAGTTAACACATATGGAGGACTGTGAGTGGGGATCTGGGGGACTCTAGTCCTGGAAGCAGAGTTCAGGAGAGATTTCCACATAGTGCTATCTAGAGCAGCTCAGAGGGTGGGGGGTGAGGGGGTACACAAGCTTATTACCTGTGAAAAATACAGAGCTGCTAAAAATGTTGTATGAAAAGTAGGCTTCTAGATTTTAAAATATCTGAACAGTAGCATTAAACAATTTCTTTAGCTCTAAATTAGGTGATTAGATGCTACCTAACAATTTAATGAAAATTAACATACAGAATATTCTGTACTTAAATTCCATATTAAAATTAAATATTACTACCATACATAGATTGCCCATATTTTATTGATAAGATTAAGCCACAGACTAAGTAAATAACCTGCCCATGGCCAGAGAGATGAGATAGCAGAATGTGTAATCAAGCCCCCACTGCCCTTTCTTCTGGGAGAAAGGGGGAAGAAAGGAGAATGCGGGACCAAGAATGAGACAAGCAGAGAGACAAGCAATGCCTAATGTATATAGTTACTGAATAGGTGGATGAAAGCAACAAAGGAGCAGAAAAGTCTGTATACATAAAGGCACCCAGGCAGGGAGAAGGAACGAAGAAAAAGAGGTAGCACAGTAAACCTAAAAATTGTCCCATCTCCAGAGTTCCAGTTTAGTAACGGAAACAGGCCTAAAATCCAGTGCTCTCCCTTTACCATCCTCTCTATTTAAAGTCTACTATGGAGAACAAATTACCCTTCTATCCCTCACTCCTCTTTCCCACTGATACTTGTGTTAAATCACTGCTAAAACACCTTTCCTCAATTACTTGCTTTGTAAGTGGGTAGCTGTGTTATCTTTAGGAGAGGGATCACAACTACTTTATACCTGGATATCACAAAGGACTGAAATTAGGAAAGACAGAAAAGTAGAAAAGAAGAAATAAAAGTTCCTTTGCATACAGTAGGCCTTTGATGATTATTAGTAGGAAAAAGGTATAAAAATAAGATAAAGGGAAAAGAAAAAAGGCATAAAGAAGAGCTACAAAGCCCATGGCACATGTCCCTTAGACTAATCCTTCCTGGGACACCATGCTAAGACGGGGGATGCTCCAATCAGACTGCCTGTGGAGTTCAAGCAAGTTCCCAATAAGCCAAGCACTCTTCTGGTGGATACCCCTAGCCTTGCCCCCTCCCCCTACAACTTACGTGAAAAGAATATGGAAAACACACCATAAAAAACTGGCACTCCCATGTTCATGTTTGTATGCTTAAATACAAAACCCTTGCATCTGGTATCCAGGAGTCATTTCCTATATGACATGTCTACTTATCTGCATTGTCATCACCCCCAATTTGTATCTGAAGCAACATTAACCCACGTTGGTCACTCTAAGGCTAACTTAACCATGCAGATGATTTAACAGCCATTCTTTGCTATAGTATGGATACGTTTCCACAATTATCAGTGGAAATGAGGCTAAGGCAGCTGTGAACAAGGGGAGCCAGGAAAGCTGGACTCTACGACAGAGTCCTTCAGTTACAACTGTAACCTTGGGCAGATCACTTTGGATCGTGTGGATCACAGGAAGTCATAAAATAGGTGAGAAAACCTTGCTATGTGAAAGGCCTACTATCCACAAGTAACTCAATAAACACAAATTCCAAAGAGGCCACAAGTAGAAATATCAAACTCTAATTAAGGCCTCAATTTAAAACTCAATACCATGTAATTACAACTGGAAAAAGAAAACAAACCAAACCAAATCAGTCACTAACACTCCCTTACCGGTTTGTTAATGCTGGCTCCAGCTTGAATCAACCAGATGAGGCACTGAGGATGCCCCCCAAAAGCAGCAATGTGGGCTGGGGTCTGTGCATAGCGCGTAGTGGAGACGTCAAGTGTGGCTCCAGCTCTCACCAGCTGTATTAAGCACTCCAACTTTGAAAACAGCACAAAGAGAAAGGAAACATACATAAATGTCGGTATACTACTAAATACTCAAATAATCTAAATTGTACAATAGATATTAAGTGGCATTTTTTGTTATCAATTTTTTTTGTTTATGAGAACAAGGCAAGCCATTTTCCCCCAATACTATACAAATTTTAAAAGGCATTTAAAAGAACACTCTCCCTTATTTAAAAGTTGGCACACAGAAATATGAAGTCAAAAAAACCTGACACTACATAAATTTAAATATTTTGTTTTTTCTACACATGAAAGACAAAATACGAGTAAACTGCATTATTCAGTTTCTATCAAAACTAGGTTCTTATGCCACTTTCACACACTATTCTAAAGTATAAAAATGTTAAAGTGGTAGGTTAAGAAAAAAGTTTTTGTAGCCATGGGTAACTCTGCACAGTCAAAGGCTGTTTCCTGCAGCCTGCACAATTGTACATCTTTACACAACGGAGTGTTTGACAATACTCAATTGAGGCACATCCTTCAGATTATTTTTTCGGGGAAAAGACGTGTAGACTAAGCCAGAGGGCAGGACTCAGTCTTTTCAAACTGATTGTACAGGGGAAAAAATGCACAAAGGGCTAGAGCATAGCTAAGTTTTGTACCTGTCCAGTGACTAAAAGGAAGACAGGAATCAAGATAAGACTGTAGCCAGGTACCAAATTATACTAGCCTCTGGGTAAAAGAACTCATCACACTCAACAAACATTTAATTAATGGCTAACATATGCCAAGCACTGTCCAAAGAGACCTGTTGTTCTCAAGAAATTATACTTTTCCACCTTCTGTGTACTCGGGAGCTGGACTCCAGACTGCCCTGTTCCCCCTAACAAGGAGTCACGCACAATTATCGAAAAAGCTCTAACTGCCAAAATTCTTCCTCTTCCAGAGGGCAGACCTCAGAAGAAGAATAGCTATGTATTCATCTCACCTCATGTCTCCTATCCTCTTTCAGAAATTTAAGCCTTTCCTTGCAAAGGGCAAATTACTGCCATCAACGTTTTTTTGAGATGAGATCTCACAGTTGGGAGTACACAGATTTAAAACATGGTATCTGTCTTCAAGGAACTTGAATCTGGGAGTGGTGGCTGATAAAGAGACAACTTTGGTGTATTTTTATACACTGCCTTTGTTAAGGTACTGAGTGAAAAAGAAAGCTGCCAACACTAGTGATAAAATGAACAGCTGTCTAATCCAACCAAAAATGAAACAAGGATGAAAATCACTTGGCATGACAAAAACTGTTAATCGTAACATCAATTGAGAGCTCCCTGGACTTAAATCTGTTACCTATCAGATCAATTTAGGAAATTGGGTTTGAAATTTTTGAAAAATATTGTTCAATAAGATAGCTTGTAAAAGCAAGGTATAATTAGAGATTTTAAATGTTTATAGAGTTCTGGGAACAAATAAGCCTCGTAAAAGATTAGGTAATTTGTGCACAACTGGCACATTTCTAGAAACACAAGCTTGAAAGTTGGGAATAGTTTATAATATGCTAAATGCTAAACTGGCACTTGCACAGACAGTGTAGCCCTGAATGTATACGAAAGAAGGGAAGCTGTTTTCAAGGGGTGGGAGGTACTTAGCGGGGACTGAATTGGGAACCTATAGCACTGAATCCTGGCCTAATTTCTGTCCAAACAGCTTTTTCTCAAAGACAGAATGATGCTTCCTATGGCCTAGGGGTGTCCAACCTTTTGGTGTCTCTGGGCCACACTGGAAGAAGAGTTTTCTTTGGTCACACGTTAAACACATTGTGACACGGAATCACAAAAACATCTCATAACGTTTTAAGAAAATTTACAATTTTGTGTTAGGCTGCATTCACAGCCATCCTGGGCTGAATGCGGCCTGCAGGCCACAGGTTGGACACCCCTGCATGGCCTCTTCTGTATCAAAGACAATACAGATACAATAATTAAAGACAGCTGAAAACACTACAGTAAGTGCCTCTAGTCACAACATTTGGTTTCTGAGGTTAATCTACTACTCATGCTCTATAAAAACAGAGACTTTCAAAAAGTTTTACTTTTGTCATAAAACACACATAACATGAAATTTACCAGATGAAACATTTTAAAGCAGTTATGACCATTATTTATCCCTAGAGATACCTGTAGGCACCCTTGGGGGCAGTAAATAAATACTCTAAATGACCATTTGAAATGAGGCTCAAGCATTCTGCAGAATGTACTGGATTGTCATACAATACGGTGTCATTCTCTACAGGGTAGGTAGGGAGGATAGGCATCAACAGGGAAACCTTTTAAAAAAAGCTGTCGTTGCCTGCTACTAGGGTGTCTTTCCCCAAAACACAGACAAAAAATGTTGAGAATCAATGCTTTGAGAGTCACCTACAGTTTAATGTAAAATTAAACCAGAGCAAGATGCACTCAGGAGGGAGATAATGCCTCAGATCACCGATTGCCTTGGGAAATCTATTTACAATCAAGGCTATAAAGAGAAGGGCGGGAAAGAGGGCTCTGCTACTTTTAAGGACTGATTTCCCATGGGTGCTCATTTTCAGCAACTGGTACTGTACAGTCACACAACTGCAGACTGGTGCCTAGGGATCTTACGGTTAAGTTACTGGCCTCCCCGCCCCCAGCTCCGTCACAACTCCCTTTCGTTTCTTTCAATATAATAAACTCCCGACTCTTCCATTTTATGAGGGGAAATAGAGAAACTGTTTCCCAAAAGATACAATCATATTGTGAATGTAGCACCGAGTCAAGTAAAGCACATTCATCAGCTAGACGTTCAGGTCTGTCTTGAAATAAATAACTTATTTTGCATTATCTTGCATCTATTTCCGCAAAAACCATTTCTTCAATTTAACCTCATACTTTCAGAAGGGAACATTTTTTAATGTCCATGGATTTTGGCGAATAAATCTTAGTTACTTTTGAAATGCATCGTGTCATTTTATGACTACTTCTCTGATTTAAAAAATCCCGTTTACTACACAGGCGAGGAAATGTTAACTAATCTTTAAAAAAAAAACTAAAGTAGCAATCTGTTCTCAAATTATCACAGGAAAGTAATTCTATCTAATTTAACACCTTTACAGTAATTTACTCGCAAGATAGTACAATCATCACTGATTTTACTAAAACTGGACAAGCTCAGCCCTGGCTGGCATAGCTCAGTGGATTGAGAGCGGGCTGCGAACCAAAGCATCGCAGGTTCGATTCCCAGTCAGGGCACATGCCTGCCCCAGCAACCGCACATTGATGTTTCTTACTCTTTCTCCCTCCCTTCCCTTTCTAAAAATAAATAAAATCTTAAAAAAAAAAAAACTGGACAAGCTCAGAGTCTCAGAGGCAAACATTACACACAAAATACCCCAAAACCATTTTTTTAAGTGTTACCATTCATCTTACACAACGGTCTGATAACTTTACAATTCAAACAGGTTATTCCACCACCGCAATCGTCCGAATTACAACCTTCTGCTAACGCAGAAGCTGTCTCCCGATAATTCGTGCACACGCTCGTTCCAGCGGGAGCTGGGGCGAGGGGAGAACGGGGCGCCTCCGAAGCAGCCCCGGGGCAGCAGCTCCGTCGGCCAGAGACGCTCAGACCCCTTCCGGCTCCGGCTCCGGCGGACGCAGCCCGGCGCTGCCAACACTCGGCCTTTGAGGACGTTAACCCGGCCCACCGATCCTCCGCGTCCCGCGCGGCTCCGCTCCCGACGCCGTAATCCTCCCCTGGGTCAGAGCGGGAGCGATAAAACCACCAGGGCCCGCAGTCCCACAGCGCCCGGATCGCGGCCGCCCCGCGGCTTTCCCCAGAAGCACCCCGGCTCGGGCAGCTCGCGCGCCCCCAAGAGGGCCTCGTCTCACCACTACACAAACTGGTCGGCCGCGGGAGGCCCGGGCCCCCAGCACCGGCTGCGGGGGGTGGTCCCGAACCTCCCATCCCACTGCTGGCGCTAATCCTCAGCCGGCCAGGGGCGGCGCACCCGGGGATCCGGCGCCTCCAGGAGGCCACCCCTGTTTGAAACCTGGACCGCCACACAAGCGCCTCAAGCCCCTCGGGGCGCCTCTGGGTCCGCTGCTGCCCCACAGTGCCGACACGCCCCGGGCCCCTCCGGGCACCGCAGCAGCGGATCCCGCTTCAGTTCGCGCTCCCGACACTCCCCGCGTCCCCAGCGCCTCAGCCCCCATCTTCCCGACCCTCACAGGAAAGCCGCGGAAAATGGCGTCTTAAAGCGCCCGCGCCCACCTTGCCGAAGTGCGCGGCCCAGTGCACGGGCGTCCAGCCGTAGAAGGAGTCCTCAGCGGCTAAGTGGGCGCGCGGCGTCTGCTGCAGCAGCGAGCAGAGCGCGGCCAGGTCCCCGTCGCGGCAGGCGCGGTGTAGCGGGAAGCGGAGCGACAGCAGCTCTTCGCTAGAGAAGCCCGCTTCCACGCCCGGGCCAGCTCCCGCCGCCGACATAGTTCGTTACCGAAGACTGTGCACCGGCGGGCCGAGAGGACACGCCGGTGACCACTAGCAAGGCCACCGCCGCCTGAGCACAAAGGAGCAAAAGACCGCTTTCAGCGCCGCCGCCGCCGCCGCCGCCGCCGCCGCGTCCCGCCGGCTGCCGAGTGGAGCGCGCACGGGGGGCGGGGTTGGGGGCGGGGCCTGCAGCGGCTGGGCCTGAGGCTGACGCCTGGAGACGCCGAGTCCGGAGGAAGGCCGGAAACAGTGGAGGTGGGGCCTAGGGGGGCAAATGACACGGTCCACCCCTGGACTGGCGGAGGCGGAGAGCATCAAGGACCCGGGAGGGGCCCGGGAACGAGCAGTGGTGCCGAAGCTGTCCGGGTGGAGCCAGCGGCCGTGGGTTGGGCCGGGAGTAGAGGGCGGGGCCTGGCGCAGCCCACGTTGGGGGCCCAGGCCTGGAAATGCGGGAGAGACTGAGGGCGGGGACTTGGAGCTGAGCCCGGGGCGGGGGGGCGGAGGGACGTGTCGAGGTGTCCCCCAGACTGTGCGGGTCCGGCTGGTCCGTCGGGCCTATGGCCGTGACCCCTGCCCAGGCAAGGTAGTGTCATGATCGTCCCGTAGTGGACGGCCCAGCGGCAGGGCCTCAGAGTTGGGGTTTTTGTGACCTCCCGGCAAGCGGAATGCCTGGTCCCCAGAAGGTTTTGGCCGCGCGCCTGTAATTCGCTCAATTAATCCTATGTGGGAAACCACTGCTCCTTCAGAGCTGAGAATCCAGTCCGCGAGCGGACAGCCAGTTCCCGCGCTTTCTGTCCTAATTAGGGCGCCTGCTGGTCGTTTGCGAGAACAGATAGCAAAAATACAGAGAAAGAAACGTTGCTGCGTGCAAAGAAATGCTAAATTCTCTTTCAGTGACTGAGGATTATATTTTTTTAATATATTTTTTTTCCGGTGAAAATTATAGATCATTTCCCAATCGGAAAATAACCACTATTAACATTTATGGATATTATAGTACTTTTCCAATTATGTAGTTGATTTGTATATATTCTTTTTCCTTGTGTATATTGCTTTCCTTTTTTTCTTTTACAAAATTCTAATCACAGTAATTAAACTGTAAGTAGGTAACTACATGTCTGGGAAAATACTGGTGCATAAGATAGCACATTGCAGCATTAGTTAATAAAACAAGAAATTACAAGCAATGCCTAACAGGGAAATTGTTAACAGTGTAAACATAAGAGCTATCCTATCAGTCCCACAAATGTGTTGAGTACAATGGTGAATAAAACACATTGGGAAATGCTGTAGATCTCAGGTGGCAAACACAAGGCCCACAGGTGGAATCCAGCTCTCCCCCTTGTGTTATCCGGGGGACACCTTGTTTCTACCTGGCAGCAGCACCTAGCTCTTGCTTAACTGTTAAGGAGCAGTTACATTTATACAGTCCTAAAATTACATTCTGCCGTTTGAAGGCAACCGCAAGGCTGGTGGGCCCCTGGTGAAAATGAGTTTGACACCCCTGCTCTAGATGAAGTGAGGAAAAAATAGCAAGTATTTCGACTTGGTGAGCAATTACAAATGAATGGGAAGTATGAATGAGATTTACAATGTTTTCTCTCAAGGAGTTTATAATCTATTAGATGAGGCAAGAAAGAATATTTCAGTAGTCCAAGCAGTACTCTTCTCTTCAGACCAAAAAGGTAGAAATATGCTATGAACACCTTTTAAGCTTGATCCACTCCAGAATTCAATCATTTTTGTTTGTATACACTATGCTGATATTAATCAAATTATCTGTTTAAGATATACACCCTGATAACTCCTACACTTCCTGGGCAAGAGGCATCCCATTTTGCAAAAGGTCAAAAAGCATGTCTTTTGATCCATACTAAGGAGAGGGAGGGATTATTCTTTCTTAGCTGCATTCTGTAAATGATGAAACTGAAACATAGATAAACTAAGGAACTTGCCCAAGGACAAAGTTCCTGCATGCCTGCAACAGAGGTTAGAATACCAGACTAGTTTCCAGTCCACTGTTAATTTTTTTTTAACTTTGAATTTATTTTGCATAAAGACAAAAATAAAATAGGTTATAGTGATGGAATTCTTAGAGTGCATCCTTCCTCAATTAATATGGTTTCCTGATTCTTTAGGGTTACTTGGACTGTGTACACATTTAGGTAGCTGTAGAAGAATAAACCAACATATATATGATGATGGATCCTTAAGATATGTCTCAGGATAATTGTGTATATGAAAAATATAAGGAGGAGTCTATTGAGTACTCTCAAATGCCAATATTCCAATCGGTTGGTCCAAAGTTTTGCCCAACTCTTAAAATTTTTACTAATTTCCAATTTTCTTTAGGACTCTTGTTTCTAAAAAGTTCCGGAAAAAATCATGGGTGGGGGGAGATAGATTTATAGCTCACATCCTTTAATTTTATTGGGCAAAGCAACCACAAATAAGTGACAAAGACTGTCCTTGACCAAACTCTATTCTGACTCCCCTGAATTTCAACTAGGCTTCGATTTTTGGACTTGTGCGTTTCTCTTTGCATTGTCCAATTTTAACAAAATCACTAAGTTGGTTTAGTTAGAATCCCCCACCCTCATATATGATCATCCTTGATGTCTAATTAGGTTCCTCATTCCTCACAACCCTCAGGTGGAATCTGCTCACCCTGGCCAGCCCTCAGCAAGAATCCTGTTAGGTTGGTTTAGCCAGAGTTTCTGATGTTTAGTCGATGTCCCCTCTTAACCATTTCCCACTCGTGGACACCCACCTCGTGTTGTGGCTATATGTTCCAACTTGTCCATGCTATATTGAGAATTGAGTCCAATCTCTCCCCTACTGCAAGAAATAATGGGGTCTTCCCCATCGTAGTAGTTCCGACACCCATCATGATGGCCCAACTTGAGTAAAATCTACCTTTTTTTCCTTTTTATTGATTTTTTGGGTGATGCTGCTTAACAAAAGTATACAGTTTTCAGGTGCACAATTCTATGAGTAGAATCTACTTACCATGCCTTAACAAATGTCATTGAACAATTTTCTTCTTTAATTGTTTGAATAATAATTTTTTTCCTTCTATCTAGCAAATATGGGTATTTGAAGATGTGATTCAAATGCATGAAAGGAAACAGGAAGTCTCAAGACTCAATATATCAAAACCAAACACAAAACTCTGTGTTTAGGATCGGTGTTGTGGTTTTCCAAAAGGGATCAAGTTCTGTGAGGAGCTGCTCATGTGGAGCAGGGCTCAGCTGAAGGCGTGCCCCAGTCAGAAATGCACAAAAGTGTCCGCATGTTTGGTAGACGTTGACTGGCCTCTTCTGAGCACTGTCATCACACTTGGACGTAGTGAACTTGTGACATGGGAGATGAGTGGGAGAGGAAGGCTACCATACACCATACACCACGTCATACACCATACCAAGAAGCTGGCATTCCTGCAAGTGCTGGACCAGTGAGGGGCCAGGTAAGGGGAGGTTGTGGGGCTCGTCCAGCTGATTCGGGAGATCCCGCTCTGATGGTGCCTGCACCCTGGCCTAAAAGTGGAACCGGAGTCTGACTGTTACCTCATTTACATCTTCTCCCCTCCTGTCCATCTCCCCATGCTGCCAGACCCATCTTTTAAGAAGGCAAATCTGTAAGAACAGTGTCTTGGCCTGTTCAGGCTGCTATAACAAAATACCACAGACTGGGTAGCTTAAACAACAGAAATGTGTTTCTCACGGTTCTGGAGGCCGGGAGTCTGAGGTCAGGTTGCCAATACAGTTGCGTTCTGGTGAGAAGCCTCTTCCTGATTCCTAGGTGGCTGCCTTCTTGCTGTGTCCTCACTTGGTGGAGGGGGAGAGATCTCTCTCGTGTCTGTTTATAAGGGCACTGATCCTATCATGGGGGCCCTACCCTCATGATGTCATCTCACCCTAATCACCTCCAAAGGGCCCAGCTCCAAAGAGCATCCTATTGGTGTGAGTTTTGGGGAGACACAAATATTCAATCCATTGCAAACAACTTCCCAGACTTTGGTCATTCAGATACCACTTCTATATAAATTTTTACCACATCTACGTGGATTTTTATATCCATGTAGGATCTGTACTAATCATATTTTTCTTAAAATAGGTTTACTTTTAAAACTTACCAACTTTATTCACATCCTCTTCATTAACAAAACATCCATGAGTTGTGGTGCTAGTTATATTTTCTTCCCTGCCCATTTAAACAAATACATGACAAAATAAAGTTTGTTCAAGGCTGTCTACTCAGTTTTTGAAATGAAAGTTGCCTCTGCTGGAGGCTTTTCCCACCCCACCCCCAGTACAGTCTCTCTGTTTTGGATTGAGCTGTGTTCCCCAAAATTCGTGTATTGACGTCCTAACCCCCAGTATCTCAGAATGTGACTTCATTTGGAAATGGGTTTGTTCCAGATGTAGCTAGTTAAGATGAGGTCATAGTGGAGCACAGGCTCCTAACCCAATGTGACTGGTGTCCTCTTAAAAAAAGGACAATTTGGGCCCAGATACACACACGCAGGGAGAACACCATGGGAAGGTGAAGTCAGAGACCAGGGTTATGGGGCAGAAGCCAAGGAACACCAAGGAGTGCCATCACCATCAGAAACTGGGGGAAGGCCTGGGACAGATTCTCCCTCACTGCCTCAGAAGGAACTGACCTGTGGACACCCTCATGCTGGACTTCTGGCCCCCACACTATCAGAGATTACATTCCTGTTGTTCAAGCTCCCTGTTTGTGGTACTTTGTTATGGCAGCTCCAGGACACTAACACACCTCCCTGTCCTGGTTCAATCTGGAGATGCCACAGGCTAGGAGGCTCCCTCACCACCCTTCTCAGACACTGTGAATGCACCTGACTTCTCAGACTTCTTCCAAAAGCCATGGCCCTGGGAACACCAGGAGCTTTCTTCCTTTCAAGACACTTTTAGGAGGAGAGCTTCCGGATGTCTAGAATATTAGTTTCTTGTCACCCCCAACTGAAAAAAAAAAAAAAGAGAAGTAAATGTTACTCATTTTAAGTTATGAAATAAACTTGTAAAAACTGAAAACAAAATTAATGAAATAAATACAATCTTGATAATGAAGAGGTGTGCCCCGAGACTGACTCTCCACATTCGTGGCTCTCCGGAGGCTCTAAGTGTGAAAGCAGGTGGGTTTTTTTTTCAGAGATGACCTCTCTCTGCTCTGGAAGGGAGACCCCAGGCAGGTCAGAGAGCTTGCTCTGAAAATTCTGTGCTTTCCACTCGTATCAGGTGTTGTGGTGAATAAAATAAAGGATAGATGTCTCTTTCTCCCTTTCTCCATTTCTGTCTCCGTGTCTCTCCATCTCAGTCTCTCTCCCCATCGTTCTGTTTCTCTTTCACTTTCTCTCTCTGTTACTATTTCTCTGTTTCTCCCTCGATCTGTCTCTCTTTTCATCTCTGTTTCTCCCTCTCTGTCTCCCTTTCTCTCGTTTTCTCTCCATCTCTCCCTCTCTGACTCCTTTTGTCTTTCCGCATCTCTTTCTCTCTCCATCTCTGTTTCTCCTGTCTCTCTGCCTCTTTCTCCATCTCTTCCTGTCTCTCTCTTTGTCTCTCTCTGTCTTCATTTTCACTATATCCATTGCACCAGAACAATGCTTTATTCATATTCAGATCTCAATACAAATTTGTTGACTGACATGAAATTGCAAGCTGAAATTCTTATCAGTTGGCAGCTCCTTTTCAGAAAGGGGAGACCTGCTATGGATTGGGGACCTTGGTTATAAAGAACATTAAGATTCTGGAATCTAAATGATTGTCCTGTGTCTTACTTATAGCTTATTTAAAAAAGTGATTAGCACTATAACGGAAAAAAAAAAGCCTCAACTCTTTTCCTTCCTATGTAAGCAAAACTCCAGGTCTTCCCTCCAGTCACACATTTGGTGACATCTGTCACATCTGGTGGGTTTAGATTCTTACTCTAACCCTCCACACGTGTGGTCACCAAAGGTGTGGAGATTTAGAATAAGAGATGTTTCTAGTGTCTCAACACTTAGGGGATTACAAGAGCTTTAGGAGCTCTTCTGGGAACTGGGGACAGAGGCCAAAATATACTTTCTTAAATTTCACAAGCACAGGTGCCCTTAAAAGAAAATAAAACCAAAGGGACTATGCTCCACTCAGAAGCAGACTTGTGATAGCAGGATACTTGGGGTTTGGGAGTGGGTGAAAGCTCTGAAGAAGAAAAAGCAAACAGCAGGCTGCTCTGGTACCTGCCGTCCTAAATACAGAGGCCGACGGGCTGCTCCTGAGGAGGGTCCGGCTGACTACTGAGGATGACCACATGTGGCCTCCTGACCCTTTGATCTTTAACTTGGCAGCCATGAAGTCCTTTCAAATGTGTCAGCCTATTTCTTAATTTCCCAGTGTTATTACTGGAGAGAAAAGTCCCGAGTGAGTCATCACTATTATTAAAATGTGCTTCAGCAGTCCCACTGGGCTGAGTTGGTGACCTCCCTCCACAGAGCTGGCCAGGAAATCTGCATGCTGCCATCCCGAGGCTGACTTCCCCCAAGACAGAACCACAAGCCTCAGGCAGAGACAGCTATCTGTGCTCTCTGGACCAGACCTTGGCACCTGCTGCCATTGATGCCTATCCCATCTTCCTCACCCTTCCTGAAATTTCCACTGTTGAATTTATTCCTTAAGAATATTCCAGAAACAAGAGCATTTAGCCCGATGGGAATCTCTGTTTCCAAGGATAACATAATCCCAAACACCTGCTGAAATAACAGGAATTAAGTTGTCAAATTAAAACCACTCTTGCCCATCACTAACAGACAGAGCCTTTTTTAAGTGAGTGGATGCAGAACTGAGGCCACGTGAGCCAGAAATGCAGAGGCTACCAGGGAGTGGGGCTGGAGCGGAAAGGTCCTGTCACTTGCGTCCCAAGATGGTCTCTACCTGGAAAACAAACACATCCCATTCCATTAGCACCCTGTGTCCCCGGTCCTTTCAAACATAGGAGTGACCTTTGTGGGTGATTGTGCAGCATGAGGGGAGCAGCCAGACTTGGGGATGGAGACGCAGTGCCACCCTGCAGTGGTGGCCCAGGGCACTGTGGCTGGGCACTTTTCAGCTTTCCTCAGTGCCAGCCTTTCCCCTTTCTCCATTTTGAGGGCAGGATAATGATGTATCAGGAAAGTAGATGAACAGCTGTCCCTTGCTGGAGGAAGCATCTCTCAGCCTGTCCAGCTTAGTCTCCTCATTCATTAATGGAAGACCAAAATACCCAATTCCGGCAAAATGGTCGTTGGGAGGGTCAGACGAGATTGTGGACGTGTAAAGGCTTTTTAGATTATGAAGATGCAGGTTATTAAATGTTCTGCAAAGTACCTTTATTATTTACCCTGCTACTAAGCAATCTATAAAATTTTCAGTTATCACTTTTTCCTGGTAGGAGGTATTGCTGTAGGTATTTCCTTTCTCTTAAAGGCTGAATGACAGTGGTCAGGGTCTCCAGAGGCTTTGTTGTCAGAAAGTGGCACCACTTAGAGTGCATGCCAGCCGCTGTGACCAGTGGCCTCTCCTAGGCACTAGTGTCCACAGGGCTGCCGGTGACAGTATGCTGACCTGTGGCCGAGAGACCCTTGGCCCCTTCATCCCAAATGTAGGGTGCCCCCTTGTAATTCCACACCAGAGACTGTCACATTTGTTGTATATATTTTCACACACACACACAAATGTAAGTATGGTTATACATTAATCTACATATGATTTTTCAGTACAATGGAATCATACCACACACTGCCTGCAGCAGAGTCGTTATTATAGAAGTTTAGGCAGCTTTCTGTGCCAGGGATAGAAATCACTACTAATCTTTTTAATAGTTGTGTGTGACAATGTGTGTCTGTAGCATAATGTACTTACTCATTCTTTATTGATGAATGAGTTTTTTGCAGTTATAAGCAATGGTGCATGAATATACTCATATATAGTTCTCAGCATACTTGCTCAATTTTCTGAGGTAGAATCTTTAGGTTAATTTTATGCACATTTTAATGGCTTTTCCAAGGTATCATTCAGAAAAGTTGTGTTAATGTATATTCCCATCAGTAATATTTGAGAGTGCCTATTCCCACACACCCTTGTTAGTACTGGGCATTAGTCATATTTTTAAATTTAGGAAATCTGATATGTAGAAATGATTCATTTGAGTGTTTATCAAGCACTTGCCACATGCCCTTTTTAAGTTGCACTTGTAAAATTATTAATGAAACTGTTACTGAGCATCTATGTGTTTTTATATTTCCAAATGTTGTGTATTGCTGC
The DNA here is from genome assembly GCA_004024845.1 of Tonatia bakeri. Taxonomy (NCBI): domain Eukaryota; kingdom Metazoa; phylum Chordata; class Mammalia; order Chiroptera; family Phyllostomidae; genus Tonatia; species Tonatia bakeri. The sequence goes on from PVIA01001854.1 coordinate 102,029, forward strand.
TGATTTGCTAACTGATAGGCTTTATTTGTAAATGTTAATTTATAAAAGCCTTTCATATTTAAGAATATCAACTATTATGTCATAAAGAGTTGTTTTAACTATTTTAATGGATCCTTTTACTTTGCCAAGATTATCTATTTTATGTAGTTAAGTCTGACATAATATTTTTTTTTATAGTTTCTGTCCTTGGAATCATGCAAAGAAAAGTATGCTGAAATTATAAAAATATTTCTGTTCTAGTTATCAACTTATTATCTTAACTTCAGCTTTGGTATCTACTCTACCCTAATGGCCCAGACGCCTTCAGCATTTCTGCTTTGCAGTAGACACAATGTTGAACTTAATAGTAGGAGGTACTGGACGAATGTGGCCAGAGAATGGCACCTTGTCCTCCCAGTCTGGGAGTGCTGTTTGTTCTCTTTCTTGTTCCTTCTGTGAGGTCTGTTGATGGTGCAGGGTGGTGGGGACCTGTGGTGGGGTGAGGGTGCAGCCTCACACACCCTCACAGCCAGCTCAGAGTCTGCTTCCTGCTGCCCTGTGACTAGGGATCAGCTCTGACTGTAATTTCTCCACCACCTGGTGGTGTGCAGGTGGACCTTCTCCATGGAGTCTGGATGCTGGTCTTGGGGGCAGGGCCCCTTCCAAACTTGTCCTCCTTTGGCACTCTCCCTTAGTCATGGGGTATATGTCAGTGTTCTCTCTCTATCCTCACTTATCATTACTCTCCTATCATACTTAGTAATTTAATTATTTATAGGTAAGTTCTCCTGTTTAAATTATTCACTAGACCCAGACTGGTACAATTCCCTTATATTTTCTTTTAGCCATTGTAATGCTTGTATTTTTAATATTTAAATATTTAACTCATCACAGATTATTTTCCTGTGTGGATGTGTTAAATCTCTAACTTAATGTTTTCACAGTAGTTCCTAAACCTCCCATATATATCTGAAATGATTGTTATGTACTAAATGTCATGACTCTAAATTTCTGGACACTTTACTCCATTCCACTGACATTTTGTTTATTCCTGTGCCATACTGTTTTGTACCCTGTAGCTCTGTAATACACTCTAAAATACAGTTTGTCAAGCTCTTTTCATTTTTTTGTTCCAAAGAGAATCTCAACAATCACCAGTAACTCCTTTTCCCCCAAATGTTAGGTGATCTATGTCCATAATAAATTTAAAAATAACAACAGCAACAAGACAAAAAAAATGGCCCAAACAGAACAGATCAAAGCCTCAGAGCAAATACTTTTAAGCTACTGAGAAATAGCCAACCTATCAGGTGCTCAGTTCAAAGCACTGGTGATAAGGATGCTCACAGAATTGGTTGATTTTAGTTGCAAATTAGATGACAAAATGAAGGCTACAATAAGAGAAATGAAGGAAAATGCACAGGGAACCAATAGTGATGGGAAGAAAACTGGGACTCAAATCAATGGAGTGGACGAGAAAAAAGAAAGAAACAACCAAACAGAAAAAAATAAAGAAACAAGAATTCAAAAAAATGAGGAGAGGCTTAGTAACCTTCAGGACATCTTTAAATGTTCCAACATCCAAATTATAGGGGTACCAGAAGGGGAAGAGGAAGAGCAACAAGTGGAAAAGTTATTTGAACAAATAATACAGGAGAACTTTCCCAATCTCAGAGAGTCCCAAAGAAGTTGGACCCAAGGAGGAACACACCAAGGCACATCATAATTACATTACCCAAGATTAAAATGAAGGAGAGAATCCTAGAAGCAGCAAGAGATAAGGAGATATTCACCTACAAAGGAGTTCCCATCAGACTGTCAGCTGATTTCTCAAAAGAGACTTTGGAGGCAAGAAGGGGCTGGAAAGAAATATTCCAAGTCATGAAAGGCAAGGACCTACATCCAAGATTGCTCTATCCAGCAAAGCTTTCATTTAGAATGGAAGAGCAGATCAAGTGCTTCTCAGATAAGGTCAAGTTAAAGGAGTTCATTATCACTAAGTCCTTATTATATGAAATGTTCAAGGGACTTATCTAAGAAAAAGAAGATAAAAAACATGTATAGTAAAATGACAGCAAACTCACAATTATTAACAACCACACCTAAAGCAAAACCAAAAACAAACTAAGCAAACAAGTAGAACAGGAACAGAACCACAGAAATGGAGATCACATGGAGGGTTAGCAAAAGAGGAGTAGGAGGAGGAGAGAGGGGGAAAAGGTACAGAGAATAAGCAGCATAGACAATAGGTAGAAAATAGACAGGGGGAGGGTAAGAATAGTATGGGAAATGTAAAAACTAAAGAACTTATGACACATAGACATGAACTAAAGGGAGGAAATGTGGGTGGGAGGGGGTGTGCAGGGTGGAGGGGAATGAAGGGGGGAAAATAGGACAACTGTAATAGCATAATCAATAAAATAAAATAAGATAAAACAAAATAAAAAATAACAGACAAAATTTAAAAATTGGGGAAATTTTGGAAAATTAAAAATTCTAACTTGTCACCAAGAACATACTGTATAAAAACCTGTGAAATGTTGTAGATCTTCCCAAACTTGAACTTCTTGTACCTCTTGTACCCAGAAGCCAGCACATAATAATATCATGATTTCATATTTTAATTTGCCAAACTGAGTTACAAATGCAGCTTCAAGTATCTCCCTCTGTTCTGCAGAGAATAGGAGCAAAGTAGCAGAAACCATGTTCCTGGAATTCCACATCAGACCTCCTTTGCCTCAAAAGTCTTGTGTCTTCATTCTCTCCTTCCTTACTAATTACTCAGAAGAAGGAATGTCTCCTCCTTGTGAAGACTGACCAGTCTGTACTGAGCTCTTGATCTGGAGCTCATAACCAAGGAGCCCCTGGCCAAAGACACAGGTAGGGGCTAAAACCCAGCTCCCACTGCTTGTCACATAATGCACCAGGCAAGGGATGGTCAGGGTCTTGGGTTCCTTTTTCAAATTTGCCACATCCAGATTACAGCACAAAGATGGAAAATGTAGAAACAAGAGCCAAAGAGTTAACTAACCTATTGACTTTACATTGTCTATATAGTAATAAAAGTATCACTGTATTTTAGATTTGAGTAAGTCAGAGAGGCATAGCTAAGTAGGAAAAGACGATTAAAAGAATGTATAATTACTAGATATGACTTTAAAATATGTAATTTGCAATATTATTTCCTTGTCACTAGCTTTTCTTTTCATCACCTTAACAAGGTACATCAAAGCCCAAAAGTTTTTGATTCAGTCTGAAAATTTTGATCAAGTAAAATTTATCTTTTTGCTTCTGATGTCATGTTTAATAACTCTTCGCCTACTTTTAGGTTTTGTAATTTTTCTGTGTTATCTTTGGAAAGATTTATCGTTTTCTATTTTATAATTAAATCCATGATCCACTTTGAAGTAATGTTTTATACTATATGAGATTTAGGTCAAGCTTCAATTTTTGTATATGGATGTCCAATTGTTTCAGCACCATTTGTTGAAAAAGCTATATTTCCTTCACTGAATTGCTTTTGCCTATTTGTCAAAAAATATTTCTATGAATCTCTATCTTAGTCCTCTATTCTGTTCCATTTCTGTATGTGTCTATCCCTCCACCAATACCAGACTGCCTTGAGATAATTCACATACCATACGATTCAAATATTTAAAGTATACAATTCAGTGGCTTTTAGAGTATTCACAGTTGTGCAATCATCACCACAATAAATTTTTGAACATATTTTAAAAGACTTTATTTATTAATTTTTAGAGAAAGGGAGAGAAATATCAGATGTGTGGTTGCCTCTCACACATCCCCTACTGGGTACCTGGACGTAACCAAGGCATTGTGCCCTGGCTGGGATCGAACCGGCAACCTTCAGGTTCACGGGCCGGCGCTCAATCCACTGAGCTACACCAGCAAGAGCAAATTTCAGGACATATTAATTACCCCCACAATGCCACATGGTTTAGCAGCTATCCCCAACGCCCCGATACCTCCTAGTTCAGGCAACCACTAGTCTACTGTCACTGTAGACATCTCATATCAACGGAGTCACATTACATGTGGCTTTTGGAGTCTGGCTTCTTTCACTTGTGTAGTGTTTTCAAGATTCATCCATTGTTGTAGTATGTGTCAGTGCTTCATTCCTTTTTATTGCTGAATAACACTCCATTGTATGGATAGACCACACTTGTCTGTGCATTTGTCAATTGATGGACATTGGGGTTGTTTCCACTTATGGGTTATAATGAATAAAGCTAGTGTTAACGTAAGTGTACAAATTTTTGTGTGGATATATGCTTTATGTCTCTTAGTTATAAACATAGGAGGAGTGTAATTGCTGAGTCATTTGGTAACTGTATGCTTAACTGTATGAGAGATTGTCAGGCTGATTTCCAGAGCAGCCTCCCCGTGTCACATTCTCCCTGCAGTGTAGGAGGGTTCCAATTTCTCCACACTCTCCCCAGCACTTGTTATTACCTATTGTCTGTCTTTTCCATTGTGGCCATCCTAGTGGGCACGAAGTAGTATCCTGATATTTTGATTTGCATTTCTCTCATGGCTAACCATCTTTTCATGTGCTAATTGGCTATTGGTATATCGTCTTTGGAAAACCATCTGTTCAGATCCTTTGCCTATTTTTATTGGGTTATTTGTCTGTTATTGAGTTGTGATAGACCATTTAATATTCTATACAACAAAAGTGCCTTATCAGATATTTGAATGCAAAAAGTTTCTTTTATTTTGTATATTTTCTTTAAACTTTTTTCATGGTGTAACTGTAGATATATGTTTTGATTGTGACAAGAAAACATAACACTGAATTTATCACCTTAACCATTTTTAAACATATACTTCAGTAGTGTATTTAAGTATATTTATTTACATTGTTGTACAACAGATGTCTAGAGAATGGAAGTCCAGACATCTTCCAGGGACCCAACACGTTCATTCAACTGTTTTGGATACTGTCAGTTAGATTGGAAACGTTTTTATGTGGTCAAAATATCAAGCCATTACACTTTCAGGTTTTGAAAATTGCTGTGATGAGAGATGGTATAAGGTTCAGAGCCAGTCCAAGGGAAGGCAAAGTTTAAATATATCTTTTCAACCTACAGAAAGGTAGTGAAAGGAATTTTAAATATTTTGTCTTACCTACTATGTGAATTGAGTACATCAACATATCGTGATTCGCCAACAATGACGGTCGTGATTTTAAAACATGTAGTGAGAAGACCCTGACTTCTGAATTAGAAGCCCTGTTGGAGTATTGGGTTCACCACAGACCTTGCAATGGTGTGACAATGAGAAAGTCACTTAATATCTCTGAGTGAAGACAAAGTGGAGGTGACATCTCCCTCCCAGCACAATGGGAGGGTTCATGACATTATGTGCATGGCAACAATTTACAGATCACAAAGTAAAAATGAGAGGCATTCTGGGCTGAAGTGTGTCTCAAAATTCATGTTGAAACCTAAACCCCAGTGCTTCAGTATGTGACTGTATTTGGGGACTGGGTCTTAATTTAAATGGGTGGTTAAATTAAAATGAGGCTGTTAGGGTGGGCCCTGATCTATTCTGACTGGTGTTCTAAGAGGAAGAGGGGATTTGGACACACACAGAAACACCAGGATGCACATATGGAGGAAAGACCCTATGAGGCAGGGAGAAGGTGGGCATCTGCAGCCAGGAAGAAAGGCCTCAGAAGAAACCTTGATCTTAGGCTCCTTGACTATTAAGACAATAAATTTCTGTACCAATAACTTTGGTACATTGTTATATCAATTTGAGCAATCGAAATATTTGATAGAGGGACTGAAGAATGGTGTCATAAAAATGGGATAGGGCTGGAAATCAGACATTTTTATATCTTGCTGCTCCATTGACTTACTCTGTGACTAGTGACTTGTCCTCTCTCTGCCTCAGTTTCCTGGGATTGCAGGGTTGGATGATAGGCCTCAAAAGTCCTTTCTAGCACAAACATTTTCTTTTTCTTTTTTTTTTTTTTTAAGATTTTATTTATTTATTTTTAGAGAAGGAAGGGAGAGGGGGGAGAGAGAGAGAGAGAGAAACATCAATGTGTGGTTGCTGGGGGACATGGCCTGCAACCTAGGCATGTGCCCTGACTGGGAATCGAACCTGCGATGCCTGGCTCGCAGCCCGAGCTCAATCCACTGAGCTACGCCAACAAACATTTTCTTACTCCAAGCTCCTGGTCCTATATTTTCCAGGTGATTTTCTGACATCAGGGAAAGAGAGAATAGGCCTTCTCTATTTTTGAGAAAAGCATAAAGCTAGCAATTACAAATAAAATGGTAGAGTTTAATTCCATTTCCAATTGCTCTTTAAAATGATACTTTAGGCCCTGACCAGTGTGGCTCAGTTGGTTGGGCATTGTTTCTCAAAGCAAAGTGTCGCTTAAAATATTTAAAATGGCATTTTAGAAAGAATATCAATCCATTGCTAAAACAGTACAAAGGAAACAGATGTTCTCTATCCAGAGTTGTTTTTAAGACAAGACTCCTGATCTTCCCCAAACCTGCCTTTCTGGAGAAATGGGGCAATCCCACATTTTAACCTGAATAACAATTTTCCCATTCACCTCAAGAGGTAGGGCTCATCCACAGCCAGAACCAGGGTGGGTATGGAAACTCAGAAGAAACCTAGACAGATGCTCAAAGGAAATTTCTTGTCAGCCCCTAAAAAATGCTGATGGGCCAAATCCTTTGCAGCTAAAGTACTGATGTTAACAAGTTTCACCAGTACAAAGGCTGGGCAGCCTCCCAAGGCACTTTCCATTGTCTCTGAGTCTTTGCTTACTTCATTTGCTAAATTAGAATTCCAATGCCTTGAAAATTACTTGAAATTGGATAATTTCCTAGGGATTGGAAAGTTTTTCTTTTTTTTTCTGCTGAGATCTTGATTTGTCAGGGATGATATTCAAAATATTTAACCACTCTCAGACTGAACACTAGCTTTCCATGCAAGTCAGCCACACGCACTCCCTGGAATTCTATTTTATCTCCACATACAGAAATCCAATGTGCATGTTCTGAGCCTTCATGGGGCAATGAAATTTACTCTGTGTGTGACGCGTACTTTCTACGTGAGTGTGCGCGTTGCAGGTGCTGCAGCGGGAGGGAAGCAGTGGAGGGCTATCAGGTCTTCATAGACTCTGGCTATCCATGGGCAGACTTACTCACGGGAAGTAATGGTTAATATTATGTGTCAGCTTGACTGGGCCACTGCGTGCCTAGACGCTTGGTCAAACATTATTCTAGATGTTTCTATGAGGTTAACATTGCAATGTTAACACTGTAACCTGAGATTACGTTGTAATGAGAAGACTGGGTAAAGCAGATCACCCTCCCTGGTGTGGGTGGGCCTTACTCGATCAGTTGAAGAACTTACAAGAACAAAAGACTGACCTTCCCTGCAATGAGAAGGAATTCCTCCTCCCAGATGACCTTCCAGCTGGGGACATCAGTCTTTTCCTGCCTCCAGATTTGAACCCAAACATTGACTTTTTCTGGAAGTACATCAGTGGCTCTGGAAGCACATCATGAGTCTCCAGCTTGCTGACTGCGAATCTTGGAACGTGTAAGTCTCCATAATTGCATGCACCAATTCTTTACAACAAATCTCTTTCTATATTCATGTTTACATACTGTTAATTCTGTATCTTTGAAGGCCCCTGGTGACCATTCAGGCTCTGAGGTTATGTTTCTCCAAAACCCATCCTGTTAGCTAACAGCAAGTGTTGCACGCTCTCATTTTTCAGACTCAATTACATTTTTATTTTATTTTCTTGTTTAAGAAAAAACAACATTGCCTTTAACTTAATATTTAAATATGTTCATTTTATTTGGTACTTCTTGAATAAAATGATTCTTCTTTATGTTGTATAATTAGTAATTCTCTTTTTTTTTTATTCTTCAAGGTGGGGGTGGGCAGCCCCTTGGGCAGTCTTGATTTCTCAGTTTAGGCTTTTTTTCATCCTGTGGGTTTTGCCTCCTTTCAACAATTTTTTTTGATTCTTTATTTTTTGCTTGAGAGTGTTTTCTGTTTAAAAAGAGGAGATTTTCTTAAATTCTAGGTGCTCCTCTGAGCCTGCATTTCAGACCCTCCCATGGTTTGTGCATATCAATGAGCACTGAGCTAAGTGACGGGGGCTGTGAGATGGAGGAGGAGTAGGGGGTAGGGGCAGCTTTAGATTCTCTCCTCCGTCGTCCCTCACCCATGGCAAACACTTTCTCTGGTCACTTCAGGTGCAGCCCTCCCACAGGTCCAGGTGGGCGGGTATGTGTGTGGGCACCATGCTAAGCACTCAGTAAATGTTATTCAACCTCCTGTTCCCCTATAAGGCAGGTGTTCTGGGTATCCCGCTTTGAAGATGAAGCTAAAGCTTAGGAAGTGCTTGTTATAACTTGTCCACGGTCACCCCAATGTCACACAACTCATTCGACTCTGGGTAGAGATTTGAACCCAGGCCAGTCCAAATTCTGTGCTGTGAGCCACAAACCAACTCCCATCAGCACTGAGTCAGACCCTCTGGTTCTACATGTAGATGAGCTCAGTGCCTGGCAGACTCCTCAGTTTCCCCAGCGGAACTGGGTGACTGGAAGGAGATGTAAGAAGAGAGAGTCCTAGGTGGGGGAATGAGACCGATCTGGGGTATTCCAAGGTTAAGGTGCCAACACCACCCTGGAGGTGCTCAGAGGACGTCAAAGATGCAAGACAGAAACCCAGAGCAGTCAAGGCTCACATGAGCATTATTTGCATAGAGGAAAAAGTGGAAGTGTGGGTTCAGGTGAGGTGGGTAGTGAATGAGGTGGAGGAGAGAGAACTAACTGGCAGGTTCTTGGGAGCAAGAGGCCCAGATGGAGGAGGAATCAGCAGAGATGTAGGAGGAGGGAGAGGAGGGCAGAGTGGAGAGAAGAGAATCTGGCAGGCAAGGCTGCAATCTGCTCTCCACAACTAGTCTGTTTGACTTAACATCTCATTTCCACTGCGTTCTGCCTCAAAACCCGGTGAGGGACTGCTCCAAGCTTCACTGAGCTCCCCTCAGGGACAGCCGGCTAGGGAACCATTCCTTTGATCTTATATTGGGGAGGTCAAAGACCTTTAGTCATTCCTGTCCAAACATTACTAGAGTCCCAAGCCTTGTACACCCCATTGTCATGCAAGAAGCTTCAGTTTCCTGTGCCCAAAATGTATAGGTGCTGGGATAACTTATAGGAGCTTCACCAAATGGAGAGGCCCCTGTCTGTAGTCATATGGATTATAGGAGAGTTTATTGTTCTCATGTCAGAACACTCAAATCCCAGAGAAATGAGAATCTGACAAAGTCTATCTTGAAATCTGCACCAAAGCAGCAGAAATTGGCTGGATGACAGTACAGCTGATAAATCTGCAGCAGGTCGACCACCACTAACGCCCCTTTCTATCTCTGGTTGTGCTGGGCTGGTCCTGCTGTGGGAGGGCATGTGGACTGTGAGGCCTGAGACTTTGTGGCCCCAAGACTGGCTCTGGCCCTGAGAAGTCAGAGGTGGGGAGAGTCCCACTTCAGAGCAGCTCCTGGCCTGCGCCTGATGACAACTTGTACAAGGGAGAGGTCTTCAGGATGTGCCTCAGACTCCATCCTCAGTGGAATTTAAAGGACAAGATGGCAGGCTTGTCACACTGAGGGTGATCAGGGGCTTGGAGGGGCCACTGATAGGAAGAGTCAGGACCCTGGAATTTTTCAAGGCTGGAGTGATGAGACACATCTGACCCTCCCTACAATGTGAGCTCCATGAGGGCAGAGGTCTCTGTGTCTATGGTGATGAATCCCAAGAACTAGAACAGTGCCTGGTATGTGGTAGGTGCTCAATAAACATTAAAGGTTGAATGAAGATGACCAAGTTTAAAGTTTGGTCTTGCACTTGGATCTACAAAAAGCCAACTGCATGTGGCTTAGCAATAGCCTATTTCCCAAGTTGTTAGAAGTTTTCATTAATATTAGCTTGAAATTAATTGTGTGACATGTCCCCAGAACCAATGCAGTGTGGGATGTAGAATGCTGGAGGTGTTGAGCCATCAGTGTGACTGCAAAGTCTACCTCAGAAAGACTGGGTGGACAGGTGTGTGACAGTGGCCTCACACATCAGTATTCCTGGGAGAGTGAAATGGTCCTTCGATAAATTTGGCTACAAAGGGAGAGAGGATGCCAATATATGGCCCATGACTCCTCAAATTTGGATTTGATGGGTCAGGTGTTCCCACACTGACAAGCCAGGAAACTCCTGTGGGGCTTACAGCTGGTCTACCCAAGAACTGAGTCACCCATTCTTTCAGAATGCTATTCACAGGCATACATGTCCCTCAGTAGACATTCTACTTCTCTTCATACCAGGAAAAAGAAAAGGCCCGGCATGAGAAGCCATCCTCCACATTTGCCTATGACCAAGATGGTCCCAAGTTCCATTTACCTAAAGCTCTTCGAAGACTGCCAATTACGTTTTCCAGAGATGTTAGGTTTTTAATCTGATAGATTACTTCTTTCTCCTCTTCTGTGGGAAAAAAATAAGCACAATGATCACAATTTAGCCAAGAATTACGGTTTAACTCCAACCTTGTGTTTTTCCTTTCCACCAGGCCATGTGGCTCTCAGCCCCAAGTTCTCCTCTCTCCTGCACTGTCTCCCAAGTTTCTGTGTCCCACTATAAACCTTTCATTCCCCTCCCTGTCAGTTCAGAAAGGTTCTGGAAGCATCGGCTGGATTTCCTTTGTCAATACATACTCTGGCTATTCGTGAATAAGTACACAACAGGCCATGCATGTGCCTCTTTTTCCTTTATCTTTCACCCTCATGTGATGAGACATCCATTGGAGTATGACAGGCATCACTAAGAAGCCCAATATAAAAATATAAGCTAAAAAAGATCAAATTTAGGGAAAAGGAGAAACTCCACTGTGAGTTCCATCACGTGTCTTACCACTGTGAGAGAATAATTCTAGCCCAGGAAATGGAGTGAGTTTCCAAGAGGTTCTCTTGCTCAACAAAATAAGATCAGTAAGGAACTTTCTGAAACTGGTAAATTAATTCTGTGAGAAACACACAGCTGCCATCATACTTAATCACAAAATATTGAACTGTTTCCTACTGAGGTCTGGAAGAAGCCAAGGATGCTCACTTTTACTACTTCTATTTAAATGTTACTGGAGGTGCTGGCCAGTGCAATAAGGTAAGAAAAAGAAACAAAAGGGATAAATGTCAGAAAGACCAATGTCCTTATTTGTAAATGTGATTGTTTATATAAAAAAATCTTGGGGAACCTATAAAAATATTCCTAGAGTATTAGTGTAGAGTCCTGGGTCCAGTACAATGCCTAGTTTTGAGGTAGAGGGTTTTAATTCTCTAACTCCTCCAATTCACAGCAGATCTTTGCCTGAGTCCCGAGAGTGTGAGCATTTGCTACTTCTCTTTCTGAGATAGGAGGTTTCACTTCTTCCCTTCCCAGAATAAACAGGTAAGTAAAAAGAAGTAATAGCTCTTTTGTACAGTAGAATTCTAACCAACCAATGTAGAAAGAAGGATAGAAACAGAACTCACTTTTTTATAACTACTACAGTCAATTTTTGAAGGTAAAAAGCAATGAAAGCTAAATTAATAGGTGAAAATATGATGAGAAATAGGGTATTTTTATAGTATGAAAGTATTTTCTGTCAAGGTACTAATTATTTACATGTGAAAAATATATTAACTTGATTATGGAGAAACCTAGTAGATACCACCTTGAATAAGTGATCAAGGTAAATAGATCAATGTCATGTGTTATGTCTATGTCAGGTACATCTTCATGTGCTAGATAAAGAAAGGCATGGCATCATTTCTTTACCATTCTTGTCAAAAATATATAACCCGAATCTAATCATTCAGACAAACTCAAATTGAAAGAGGTTCTACAAAGTAACCAGCCAGTACTCTTCAAGGTCATAAGAGACAAAGATACCCTAGGGAAACTTTGCAGATTAGAGGAGACTAAAATGACATGAAAATTAAATGCAAAGTAGAGTTCTAGATGGGTCCAAGAGCCAAAAAATAAAAAAATGATTAATAAGATAATTGACACATTTGAATCAGGTCTGTAGGCCATTTGACAATATTGCATCAATGTTAATGTCCTGGTTTTAGGAATTGTACTCAGTCACATAAGACGTTAACACTGGGGAACACACAGGAAACTGTACTGCTTTGCAGATATTTTGTAAATCTAAAGTTATTTCAGGGCAGAAACTTTTAAATGTTCATATTGTCCTTGTTTTACCCATCCTGCTGTCTTCCTGTTAGCTACTTCCCAGATGTTATAACACTTGTACCTATTACCCTTGGGGTCATGCAGCTGTGTGCATGCACATAGCAGCAACACGCTTCCATTGATAAGTAGCCAGAGACAATATGCCTATCTACAATAACATTTTGCAAATAAAAATCTTTATGCAGATGGACCTTGAAAATCTTTGCTGAGGATGATAGTTCTTTATTCCTCTTAGCAATTTCTTTCCTATTCCCTCTGCAGCTTTCCCTTCTTCCCAGTAAGTGAAGAAGGCACTCATCATGGGTCTGGGAGACTTCATCTGCACCCAAGTGACACCATCCTTTCGTTCCCTGGCCCACTGGCAGAGCAGACTTCCTGCCCTTGGGCCACCCCACACTTCTTGGAGCTCTCCACTCAGGGTTGTTGTGACCAAACAAAAACACTAAGGCTTTTGTCTCCTCTAAGCAATACTGCAGCTACCTCTTACCATGTTGATTAGTCCTGCCTGGGCGTCAGTACCCAATGTGCCTATAGCCTGCTGTGTAATTCAGGTCAGTCCCTTAACCTAGGAGTGCCTCAGTTTCTCAATCTGAAAAAAACAGGAGCAGGACTGAAACAATTTTATTTTTAGCTAGGTGAAGCACAGTCCGATTTTGCCACACTGAAGCTGTTGCTAGCATAGGAGTCCTTTGCTAGCTGAATTATACTCAAAATAGTCTAAACCAGATACTCAAAAATAGTCAAACTCATTTTCACTGGGGGCCACATCAACCTTGTGGTTGCCTTCAAAGGGCTGATTATAATTTCAACTCCTTAACTGTTAAGGAGTAGTTACATTTACACAGTCCTAAAATGATCTCAGCCCTTTGATGACAATTGAAAGGCTGATGTGGCCCCCAGTGAAAATGACTTTGACACCCCTGGTCTAAATGATTAAGATGAAAAAAGAATACACAGGCAGACAAGAGCAGCATCTCAGAACAAAACACACATTTGCAGCATTGCTGGTTAACCACATCACTAGTAAGAACCCTGGGCTTTCTGTGGGGGGGGGACAAAGGCAGAAGAAAATGGTGTGATGGGAAGCTGGAGTCTGGCCTCATTTCATTTGTCATACATTTCTGTCTCGTGCTAAATCACGTGCTAAGACATGGCTTGGCTCTAGGCTCACTGATGGCCTGGGCTTGTTCCAGTCAGCAGTCCCTGACTCAGGCTTTTTGTCAAAAAGCTTATGGACCCAAAGCAGGATCAGTGGGCCACCACCCGCCACTGCTCATGGGGAAACCACCTGAAGAGCAGCTGCTCCAGAGGTGGTTTCTTTGCATCCCAAGTACTGGTGAGTGGCCCAGAAGGCTCCACTCACAAAGCTGCTGCTGAGACCCATGGTCAAAAAGCAGTGGTGCTCTGGGCCTTCCTTTTATGGGTATCAGTTAATCAAGACACAGTGAAGCAGGTTCTGTACAAGATGGTGATCTGAGGATGCTGCTCTCTGTTCCTCCTCCTCTCCCGCTTTTTGACAACCCTGGGCACCACGTTCTTCGGGTCCCCACACTATAGTTTAGCTTCTGTTTGACCCCAAATCCCCTCTTAGTCTGGCCCTTGCCCACTCCTCCCCAAACTCTTAACTTGCCTCTGTTTTCTCTCAGTCCCTAAAGTGGCTGGTCTTGGCTTGGTGGTTAGGAACAAAATAATTAAATAAACTGATTCTTTTACATCAGAATATGGCATTTACCTTGGGGTCCAAATAGATCTAGTATATGTCACAGCAGCTCAAGGGGTCCCTCAGGGAGGAAGAGCTCTGCAGGGTGCCCAAGACCAGACCAGTCTCTGGACCGAGCAGAGGATCAGGGATGACAAACACAGGCGGTGGGTAGACCCATCTGCAGCCATCCGTGCACACGTGACAGACTCGGACATTTCACGCCCCATGTGGAGACCCTAGCAGACTGGTGGCGTGTCTGCCATGGTTTGCCTTCCTCAGTTTTCTCTCCCTCACTTTTTACCCCTGATTCAAACTCTTCCCTCTTGACTCTCATACTCTGCCTATCTCAGAATTTTCAGTCCATTCTTATTTCCCCCTGCTTCTTCAGTGAATGCAACACACACAATGCAGAATGTCACCTCTCCTATTATGAGCCCACTGCCAAAAAGATGTCCAGCCTTATTTAATTTATAAGCATCAGACAAATTGTAGATGTCAACGAGTGGGACAAATCCAGAGGTGTCAGAAATATTAATTTTAACTAGAATCCTATCCTTATTTCAATCCTTGTAAACATGAGAGGCTGGCTCAATGGAGAAGGTTATTTGGGGGAATGGACTGAAATGCAGGTTCCTGGGCATACTTGCAGAGTCACTCAGTGGAGCCTGGGGATGAGTATTTGAGTCAGCTCCCCTCCCCTGTGCCTGCTGTATCATCAGGTGTGGGAGCTGTGAACTAGTCCTGCCTTTAGGCCCAGCACAGGGCCTCCCAGGATGTCCTAAGAGCTACACAGATAGCTCCCTTCTTTTGTTCAGTCTTTAGGGTAAAGAGAAGATCTGTCACCCATGAGATGATGGCTCCTCAGTTTTGGGGCCTTGGCTCACTGATTTTTATTTCAGCAAATTCTCTCTTGGAGGGATGTTTCCCCCCATTCCTGGGAGCACTCTGAGGAGACACTGTTGGCTCTCACCATCTTGCCCACACCAGGAGAGGAGCAGAGACTTAACTGAAAGAAAGTTTGAGAGGGAACGGGCAGTGTGACAGCACCTTCCTTGCTTTTCTGGCACCCATCTGCCTGCAGGGACAACTTTCCAACAACTAGCTCCTCTAGGTTCTAGTTTTCCAGGGTCAAACCCACAGGCAGGGGGTGGGCTGTCCCTCATCCCTGACAGAGTCAGGAAGTCTGCCTGTGCTGGTGAGGCAGCCATACTCTCCAAGTATACACACCACCCTCTACAACCATCCTCTGTCAGAACCTGCCTGCATCTACACCTGTCTGACCCCTCTGTGCTCCCCACTAAGCTTTCAGCTCAGGCAGGAGAAATATTGGGTTGCATTTACCATTTAAGGAATTTCTGTCTTCATTCTCAGAAGAGAGTTCTCTTCCATGATGCTTATCAGTATCAGTCTTTGCCTTCATTTTAACGTGGGCTTTTTTGATGAAGAGCATGGGAAAAATGGAGAAAAACATAAATGTATACCCTCATGATCATTTTGGTCCATACTTTATTTTAAAATATTACGGTAGAATGCTAATAGAGTATTTGAGTTCCATTGGAGATGTGCATTGGAAAGTTAATATGTAAACAGAGTTGGGCATCATCTGACCACCTGTACCCAGCAGTTTGGGTCTCGGCAGATGTTGGGAGAGTCAATCCAAGGACTTGGAATTTACATCTGGACGCAAAATTTCAAGATAATGCTGAACTCCCCCATTGCTTTATGCATTTTCATGCACTGCATGTAGATGCCTAGTACCTGGCTTTCTCCTTAGTAAATATCAACCAAATATTCTGTCTTGGTTCTCAGTGTGCTACTTTATTTATGTACTTTTTAAGCAGGAAGCTGTGTTTTGGAAAAGCACATTCTTTGCTTTTATTCACCACTAGCAGTGTGTGTAGCCTTGGGCATGTCCTTTTTCAGACCTGAGTTTGCTCCCCTCGAATGGGCTCATGGTCTCTGCCTGCTCTCTTAGAAGCTAAGGCGAGCATCACAGTAGCCGCTTATGGAAAGTTTCTCTTTTCCTGGGCCCTGTACTCCTGCAGTGGCAGAACCCCATTTTTGCATCCCAAGTCCAAGAATTTGCTTGCACATGTACCCCAGAGACCATCCCAAAATTAAGGGAACTTGTCTCTGCCAGTCTAGGTTTGACCTCCCCAGCCTCGGGCAGATTATAGAAATTGTCCGGGGCAACCGCTTCTTTCACATCTCCATTTGCTTTTGCCCCAGAAGTAGCTGGCCTTAAGTTCTAAAATGATGGAGTTGTGCATTTAATACCATAGGAATACATGCAATTATGAGTTTAAAAAATGTATACTTGCTTTTTTTCTTTGTACTCTTTGTTGATTTTTCTAGCGGTATTTGTGTTTCAAGCATTGTTGATTTATTTGGATTCAGTATCTCTTGGACTAGAATTTCATCTTGGGAAAAGCACACAAGGTTATGTTAAAGCCAGTGATGTAGGACCCACACCCTTTTGCTCTACATGGACCTAAGGGAGTCAGTGATGCAGTGACTGGGGACAGGACCTCAGGGACTCCATGGACACCGGAGTTGGCTACTTAAAAAACCTTATCTGGGTTGGGAGGACTTCCCTAACTAATTTCTGAAAACCTGAGACCATCCAGAGTCCCTGGATAATAAGCATTGACCTCCAAAGATATGAGAGGCTGGAAACATGGCCTCAGGCATAGTTATAATTCTCCTTGCTGCCCCTGCTGTGGTTCTGTCCCCTCTCTCTAAGCAGTCCCTGTGTATGCACAAATGTCTTTCCTAATTGCAACATAATGTGACATGTTCTTCCTTTCACATCCTTCTGACCTATCCCAGGAAGATTATAATTTAGCACTCCAGGGCTTTGTGTTGGACAGACTGGACCCGCCTTCTGGTTCTGCTCTCATGGCAATGTGATCTTGACAAGCTTCTCTGACTTTCAGTTTCATCCTCTGTAAAATGGGGCCTACATCATATCAGGCTTTTTTATGAGATTCAAATAAAACAGTGTATAAAGCACTAATGCAGCCTGGCACAATGGCAGCTGTGAGTCCCCCCATATCAGCAACACAATGGTCACCCTGACCAACCTCTCATTTCTGCAACACAACAGTACCCCATTTCTACAACACAGTGGTCATGCTGACCAGCCCCCCTTATCTGCAACACAATGGTCACCTTGACCAGCCTCTCATTTCTGCAACACAACAGTACCCCATTTCTACAACACAGTGGTCACGCTGAGCAGCCCCTCTTATCTGCAACACAATGGCCACCCTGACTGGCCAGTCCATGTACTGGGATGGGGGTGACCAACCTGCCCTGGTTTGCCCTGATTTCCCTGGTTTAACACAAATGTCCCACATCTTGGGAAACCCATAGTCCCAGGCAAAGCAGATGCTGGTCACCCTAGTTCCTGCTCGTGTGGAATACAAGAGTAAAGGGGGGTAAAGAACTAAATATCCCTGGAAACAGAGATTTTGCAAACATGCATGGGGAAGCATTCTTCCACGGTTCCATTGCATTCCTACTCAACAGCCATGCTCTCCTCCTTCCTCCCCCACTGAACCCAAACTTCACCAGCAGCGATATTTGTACCCCAGTGAGGTACACTGAGACCCTCACAAGTGCGGGTAGACTATGGGACTTGCAACAGCAAGCAAGAATCTATGGGTTCTGTGAAGAATTTAGCTTTTCCTGTTAAAAGGGAAATGGCGTCTGGACATGCACCCCTGAGTTTTCCTGCCCTGGAAGTGGCCATGATGTCTGGAGCTGTGGACTCCATGTGGGACCAAGGGGCACAAACTCAAGGGATTGCCAGGGTGACCTCAGGGATATAGCTCATGTCACTGAGCTGCTGGTGACACAGGGTCACAACCCCTGCATGGCTGAGCCACTTCCACTCAGGCTGTGCTCATGCAGCCAGTCACATTCTTAGCTGGTGCAGCAGTTCTGGCAACACCTGCTTGCACCTTGAGCCACTTTCCAGGCTAGCCATTGTAGAGAAAAACCAATTTTGTTTTGGTGTCTAGTTAGATCCTGGGTCATGGAGAAGAGCAGATATTAATGGGAACCATAAGCATTTATTGAGGACCTACTGTGGACCAGAAACTGTCCAGGTGCCAGAGGGTCAAGGATGACAGAGCCCTGGCCCCTAATCTCTGTTCTAAGTGAACCAGCTGTGTGTGAGAGGCAGGACTCTACAGATGTAATGATGCCCAGCCCTTTAACTATAACAGAGAACCCTCAGAGGCTAGGGGCAGGTAGGGACAGGCAGGGGGTAGAAGCTTGGCTAACTAGAGCGAGACAGTGGGTGCTCCTGAAATCAGTCTACTCTATTCAGGAAGCAGGGGGTGGATTCCTGGAGACACTACAGGCCCTGAGCTGTGGAGCCACGGGAATGTGACTGTAGCCCCAAACCAAACCCCTCCACCTTGTGCAGTACACACAAGGTTATCTGGGAAATATCCACTGACAGTCACCCAACCCCATCCAGGCACAGACCAGGTGTTTGATAACAGGAGGCTCCTTACCAAATACTTCAGGCATTTCCTCCTGTTTTATTGAGCTGGGTGGTATTTCAGTAGCTGGACCTACTGGGTAAATAAAAACCCTAAGAGTTTAAAAATGTTCATTGAATTTGCCTTAACTTATCTCTAAATAGACTCAGTTTTACAGAGCCCTGCATGGAGTTCCTGGGTTTGGGTCGTCATCATGGACAGTGGCAGGTAAGGTGGCTGTGAGCATGGAGTGACACATTTGCCAGTGTGCTCTGAGCTGATGCCTGCACTCCCGGGCAGCGCTCACTGGTGCCATGCTCCCTCTAGGAGAATAAAACATGTCCTGGCTCCAAGGATGACTGTCCTCGAGTGTTCTGAAGGGAGCAAATGAAGTGGGACACGGCAATCCTTTTGTAAAAAGCACACTTTTATCTCTTTTATGAACGGTTCCAACAGTAAGTGCACCTGAAAGCTTAGGCATATGATGTGGAGAAAGTGTGGGATGCTGTGGTGCTTTGAGGTTTTCTAGATGGGAGGGGAAGACCCAGAAGGACTGGTCACCTTGCTTTCTCCTCTTTCATAAGTAGAGTGACTCTGAGTGGTCCCATTTATAGGTAAGAGCAGATTCTCATGGGGAGCTGACCAGGCCCAGACGTCAGTAGTCCTCCGAGGAGTCCCTGGACTCCTGACCGATGCTAACCTAACCCATTCTTCTTCCTTAGAGCTGGGATGTCCTAAATGGAAATGAGCTAGCTGAAGGGATGGCAGCAGCATGGAGTGCCCACATGTACCCCACCAGTTACAGACCCTTTGGCACTTCAGTAACTCAAAGGATACTATCCTTGGCAAGTGCCTCAAAACTAAGTTTTCTTAAGAAAAGAAAGCTGGAATGCTAGCTTCTTTCAGGTCATTGTCAGGCCCAGGGGACCCCAGCCTTCTCACCTAGACCAAGACCAGATTGGACTGTCCCCCAGTTAACTCAGGCTAGTGTGAGTGGGAGGAAGAGTGTGCCACTGAGCTCAGGGCCCCGACCCACATGTCCTGCTCTCAGGAGAGACGCATCAACCTTGTGGATGAGGCTTCAGTGTTTGTTTGCCCAACCTTGGTGGCTGGGGCTGGGGACCCTCTCAGGTCTCTTTCCTTGAGCTCCCATTTTTGGTGACTTCTGAGGTGGTCTGAACCTGTAGCTTCCTGGGCAGGAAAGGAGGGTCACAAAGGTCCCCTCTTTCTGTTGCTTTCTGACCTCTCTACCATCAAGTCTTATCCCCAGAAGGCTGTCCCCTGTCCGCTGTTCCATTTCTTAACACGTAAGTGGTCAGGACAAAAGGGTCAGAGCCAAAGGCACATGGGCCATGCTTGAGTGTGGTCGGAAGCAACCACCTATAAAAGGGCATTCTGAGATGATGGGAGAAGTTTTTGCATGTGCCAGGTATTAGCACATATTCAATTGTTTACAGGATTCTTGTTACTGTTGTCAGTGTTGAATGGCATTGTAGATAGATAAATGATAAAGGCCCTTATCTTAGCAAGAAAACATTCTCATAAAATGATAAGACATCTTGGACAGTGCTAAAGTACTCCCAGTAACAATAAATGTGTGTGTGTTTGTGCGTGTAGAGAAAACAAGACGTCAGAACATGTATGATTAAAACCAGGTGATGGAGGTTCTGTATACTCTTCCTCTACTCTGAGTAATTTAGAAAATTTCCACAATGTTGTAAAAAGTTAAAACACGTAATATATGCTACTTTTTTATGGAGTTCTGGATTTTAAGAAGGGCTTCAACTTACTCCATTCCCCCAGGGAGTAAATGGTAAATTCGGGGAGATGGGGAAGAAGAAGGAAGGACCCATGGGAAGAAGGCCACCACCCACCTGATCCAGGCCCGGGAGGAGCAGGGTTTCTGCCTGCCACACCCTCCACTGTAACCGTACCTGAAGACGTGTTAATTGACTGGACCTCAGCTTCTTGCCAGCAGTTCAGCAGCAGGACAAAGAGGGTCATTCTCCTGTTCGCTGCCATGTTCCCTCCAGCTGAAGGAGGAGGACCTTCTCCTGAACACCCCTCAGCTTCCCTCACCTTGGTCTCCAGGATACTGTAGAATGTCCAGAGACTTGTGACATCGTGGCAGGAAGTGAGCTGGGTCCTGCCCTGTGTGTGGGGGTGGGAGAGAGTTAGGGTCAATGGCTGAGAAAGAGGGTGGTGCTCGACCTGGCCTGGCTGTAGTGAAGGTCTCTTCTAGTTCCCGTGCCTGTCCCGATCGATTCCTTCTTCAGTCCCGCAGATCCTTTGTCTATTTCCATAGCATCCCCTGGAAGCTTGTTAGACATGTGACCTCAGGACTCAGCTCACATCTCTTGGATCTGAATCTCCATTTCGCCAGATCCCCAGGACATACATGTGCACAATAAGGTTTGAGAAGCACTGGGCTACGGGATATTTTTGTTAGGGTTATTCTGGCTCTTCGAAGAAAAAGATTTTTCCTACCCATTTATGGGACCTAGATGGGTCCAAAATGAACCTGACAAAGAAATTAACAGGAGGAAAGCATATAAATTTATTTAAGATCAATTTTATGTGAAATGGAAGCCTTTGTAAGGAAAGGAAGATCTGAAGAAACAGTTAAGACATAAGTATTTTTATGCTAGGTTTGATAAAGAGTGGTCAGTTGTGGAGGACTCTGAAAGGTCAAAGAGTATGAGGTAAGTATAGTAAACTCAGGGAAACTCAGCAAAACCTGTTTGTTAGGATTCTCCGTGGTGTGCCTCTGTTTTCAGAGATCCAAAACAAGATGGAAGGATAATCTCATCTATTGCTTTTATTGGTAACTCACAGAAAAGTGCATCCTAATGAACGCCTGCCTGGTAGGACTCACTGATGTGAGAGGCTCCCTTCAATAACAGGTTTACAGGACCAACGCCTCTGTTCTTCCCTGTGATTCTCCTTTTTATGACAAATGACACCAGGGGCAGAGACATAGGAAAACAATGGCCACCCCATGGAAAGGAAAAATTAATAACAAGGGTACTCAAACTCAAATTTGTAAAAGTCATAATAGTCAAAGAACTATAATGTGTTCTCCTCTGAATTCAGATTTGGAAAGGAAGACAGGAGTGGTTCCTAGCCTCCTCACTAGACTGGACTCGGAGCAGAATCCAAAAGGGTGACTTGCTAAGTATTCTTACCTTGACAGCATTTTCAGGTATACCAAGACCTTAGCTACAGCCTCCAGAGTAAGTGGTAGGTACCTCCCAGTCCAACCCCTTTTTGTTACCAAAACTGTTGGGGAGAGAAACTTTCCCTCTACCCTCTTAGGTTGTGAGGCCTGCAGATAGAACTATCAAAGAAATAGATTAACAAGAGAAAAGGTATGCAATTTTTTAAAAGATTTTATTTATTTATTTTTAGAGAGAGCAGAAGGGAGGGAGAAAGAATGGGAGAAAACCATTGACGTGTGACAGATACATTGATTGGCTGTGCCCCAACCAGGGACCAACCCACAGCCCAGACATGTGCCCTGTCCAGGAATTGAACTAGTGACTTTTTGCTTTGTGGGATGATGCCCAACCAACCAAGCCATGCTGGCCAGTGCAAGATATGCAACTTGCATGCATGGGAGTTCACAGAATAGAAGTGAAACTCAAAGAAGTAATTAGATTTGGGGGTTTCTGTACAATTTTAACAAAGGAGAGGGGATTTTGGACCTCAAGGGATGATAAATGATGGGGATGTGACTACGAAATACATAGGAGAACTAGTGGGAGACAAGAAGAGGTGTTTTAGTAAGGTGTCTCTGTGTAAACTCTCAGTTATCCACTCCCCCTCTCTACCATCTCTGCAACAGACAAGGATGCTCTCTCTGGTTTGGGGGAAGGTGTCACCTCCACAAAGGAGATTATGCCCTTGCCCTTAGACACTTAAGGAGATGGCACAGAGCTTTCTGCACCTGTGACTCTTGATTGCCTTCAGCTGAAATAATCCTGAGTGGCTTACATTTTGGGGTTATATATTCTGCTACCCTTCACTCATTAAGCAACATAACCTTATATCACCAAATTTCCCAAGTAAAGATCATTTTTAAATCACAGTTATAGTTGTTTTCACTTATTAAAATGTGCTATGGACCCATAATTTCGCAATATACATAAAATCAATTGTTTCAAAAACAAGGGATGTTGGCTATTATAATGTAAATTTTTAAAAAATGAAATAATTAAAGTAACATAACTGGAGAAATACACAAACAGTGGTTAATATGCTGCTTCTTGCAAAGACATAGTACAACTTATAATCTTCCTCTATGGTGTATGTTGTCAGTGTTTAATCAGGCGTGCGAATGTATTCAGGTGTTAAACCGTTCTATTAGCTGGGATGTTGCACTATTATTTACTGAGATGTTTATGTTATACTGTTGTTGGCTCTCTGAGCTTCTCTTTCTCTTGCTCCTCTTTCTCTGGTCCCTGCAATCTGTATACTTGTCTTCTTACTTTTGTCTTTAGAAAGCTTTCAATAGTGTTACTGGGAACGGTTGTGTCACATCACAAAGTTTTGGTGCTTTACAGATTAATTACAAAGTCTTTTTATGTGGGTTATTTAAAAGGTGGAAAGGGACCTAGGTCTAGCATGAAGGTCACCACGGGGTGTCAGCCAGTGGCTCTTCTTACGCACCCTGAGGGCACCAACTTTTTTTTTTTTTTGAGGGAAAGCACCACATCTTTTTTCATTTTTTAAATTTCTCACATGCCTCTCCCTCCCCTCTTTTTGGTAAATTTCAGCTTGTTCTCTATATCTATGGATCTATTTCAGTTTTGTTTATTCATTTGTTTCATTTTTCAGATGCCACATATAAATGAAACCATACAATATATGTCTTTCTCTGTCTGACTTATTGCACTTAGAGGAATACCCTTTGGGTCTATCTATGCTGTTGCAAATGGTAAGATTTTATCATTTTTTATTGATAAGTATTATTCCATCATATATACCACATCTTCTTTATACACATATTCACCATATCTAAGTCGAGTGTGGTAGTTCTCAATCTGTATGTCTCTTTGAATGCACTTGGGAATCTTGCAGGGAATTTTAATATGACTGTGATGTTGGCATGAGGATTTCCAAAGATCTGCAGTGTTTCTGTTGTGCAGCAATGCTTGCGCTCGCATACTCACCCGCCCTCTAATCCTCTGCAGCACCAGCCAAACTTGAGTGGGACATCTGTGGAGTTTGTCCTGAAGGATGGGGGTGATGAAAGGGAGAGGAATTCAGAGTGCCTCCTTATTCCACACCAGTTCTGCATACCAAATCTCCCCTTCAATATTCATACTTCTCTTTACAATATCACAGACGCTGAGAAATTCTGTAGTACAGAACTCTGTCTAACCTTACTCTATTCAGTGTTTTCCATACTTAACATCAAATTGATGTTCTCATGTGCATTTTTTAAAATATATATTTTTAAAGATTTTATTTATTTATTTTTTAGAGAGGGAAAGGAGGGAGAGAGAGAAACATCAATGTGCGGTTGCTGGGGGCCATGGCCTGCAACCCAGGCATGTGCCCTGACTGGGAATCGAACCTGCAATGCTTTGGTTTGCAGCCCACGCTCAATCCACTGAGCTATGCCAGCCAGGGCTCTCATGTGCATTTTTATTAATATATGAAAGAATAATGAGCAGTAGCTATTTCATGGTATGTGCAACAACTTAACATGCAATGTGAAAATACAGGATTTTATTGGTGACAAAGTCACAGGAACTGTAGTTTATATTTTGCACTTATGAAACTAGAAATGTTGGCATTCATGCTGCCTGTCACTATCAGAACCAGTAAGTAGAGACAAGCATTGAATCTCTATGGGCAATTTACTGAGATGCTGGTCATCTGAGAAGATGGTGGGATATGTACCACTAAAACTGTCTTAACATCTCATGTCAAGCTGACCTTTTTATAATAAAAAGAAACTGCAGGAAGGGGTCTGGCAAAAAGGTTGATTAGGTAAGAGTGGCAATCTGGAGGCGATTTTCCTAGTACTTCTTTATCTCTTGATCAACAATCCTACCACATGATCTCACTTATACGTGGAATCGAATGAACACAGTAAACTAATGAGCAAAATAGCAACAGAAGATTAGATATATAAAACAGACTGAAGCTGCTGGAAAGGAGGGTGGTGTGGATGGGATGAAAGATGGTGAAGGGATTAACCAAGGAACGTGTATGCACAACCCATGGACTCAGATGATATGCTGACTGACCTGGGGAGAGGAGAGGGTGAGCCTGGGTAGAGGTGGGGAAAGGGAGAAAAAGGAGGACAACTGTAACAGCATAAACAATAAAAATCTTTATCTGTGTCAGTGATGTTCCCTCCCTGGAACACAATGGCTCACATACCACCTCCATGGCTTGCAGACCAACTGGAACACAAAGGTTGAATTGCTAATTGGCCTCCTGGAGTCATGTAGGTGAGGCATTCCAGTTGCTGGAATAACAGATTTCCATATGCGTGAATCACTTAAGCCTATTGACTATGACTGAGCTAAAATCTCTAACTCTTGAGTTCCCTCCCCTATCATTTATAATAAAAGAAAAAGCTAAATTTCAGATGGAAGATAGTGCAATACATATTTTCCTCACAAGTTCACAGATCCCTCTGCATTCTGTACCTGTGGGCTCCAAGTCAAGAAAACCTCAGTTAGAACAAAACCTACAAGAAAAGTTGCGAACTGGTCCTGACACCATAGAATGGAGCTACTTTCCTGTAGAGTTAACACAAATGTGAAGGTGAACATCCATTTCTAGGTCTCCTGCCTTGGAATTGGTGAAATGCCAATCACACGTGAGACTGCTCTTGTTTATTTTTATTTTTAAATCATTACTGTATTTTTTCTCCATTACCATTTAGTCCCCTTATACCATCCTCCCCCACCAACAATCACCACTTTTTGTCCATGTCCATGAGTCCTTTTTCCTTTTTGCTCAATCCATATACTCCCTCACCTCCCCCCACACCTGTCATCCTATTCCCCATCTGTGAGTCTGTCTCCATTTTCCTTTTTAGTTCAGTTTGTTCATTAGATTCCACATATGAGTGAAATCATATGGTATTTGTCTTTCTCTGACTGGCTAATTTCATTTAGCATAATAATCTATAGGTCCATCCATATAATAATAAAGGGTAAAATTTTCTTATTTTTTAAGGCTCAGTAGTAATCCGTTGTGTAAATGTCCCATAGATGTTTTATCCACTCATCTATTGGTGGACACTCGGGTTGTGTCCATATCTTGGTGATTGTAAATAATGCTGCAATGAACACAGGGATACTTATGCTCTTTCAAATTAGTGTCATGGGTTCCTTCAGATATATTCCCAGAAATGGGATCACTGGGTCAAAAGGCAGATCCATTTTTAATTTTTTGAGGTATCTCCATACTACTTTCCACAGTGGCTGCCCCTATTTGCCTTTCCATCAACAGTGCAAAAGGGTCCCCTTTCTCCCCCTCTTCCACAAGCTAGCACTTGTTTGTTGATTTATTGATGATAGCCATTCTGACAGGTGTGAGATGGCATTCCATTGTGGTTTTAATTTGTGTTTCTCTGATGATTAGTGACGTTAAGCATCTTTTCATATGACTATTGGCTGTCTGTGTGTCCTCTTTGGACAAGTATCTATTCAGGTCCTTTGTCCATTTTTTTTAATTGAAGGGTTGTTTTTTGGTGTTGTGTTTTGTAAGTTCTTTATAAATTTTGGATAATAACCCCTATTAGATGTGTCAGCAAATATTTTCTCCTACTCTGTGGGTTGTCTTTTATTTTGTTGGTGTTTTCCTTTGCTGTGCAAAAACTTTTTAGTTTGATGTTGTCCCATTTATTTATTTTTTCTTGTGTTTCCCTTACCTCAGGATATAAAACATTGCTACTAGTAATGTCTGAGATTTTGCTGCCTATGTTTTCTTCTGGGATTTTTATGGTTATGGGTCTAACATTTAAATCTTTGATCCATTTTAAATTTAGTCTTGTGTGTGGTCTAATTTCATTTTTCTGCATGTATCTGTTCAGTTTTCCCAACTCCATTTATTGAATGACTTGACTTTAGTCTGTTGTACGTGCTTGCATCCTCTGTTGAATATCCATTGATTAAAAAGGTGCGGGTTAGCCCTGGCTGGCGTAGCTCAGTGGATTGAGTGCGGGCTGCGAACCAGGCATCGCAGGTTCGATTCCCAGTCAGGGCACATGCCTAGGTTGCAGGCCATGTCCCCCAGCAACCGCACATTGATGTTTCTCTCTCTCCCTCTCCCTTCCCTCTCTAAAAATAAATAAATAAAATTAAAAAAAAAAAAAAGGTGTGGGTTTATTTCTGGGCTCTCTATTCTATTTCATTGATCTATGTGTCTGTCTTTATGTCAGCACCACACTGTTTTGATTACTGTGGCCTTATAATATAGTATGATATTAGATAGTGCGATTCCTTCAACTCTATTCTTTCTCTGGATCATGTTGCCATGCAGAGCCTTTTATGGTTCCATATAAAAATTTCTGAAATATTTGTTCTAATTCTGTGAAATATGTCATTGGAGTCTTGATAGGAATTGCACTGAATCTATAGATTGCTTTGGGTAGTATGGACATTTTATTTTATTATTATTTGTTTAAAGATTTTATTTATTTGTTTTTAGAGAGGGAAGGGAGAGGGAGAGAGAGAGAGAGAAACATCAATGTGCGGTTGCTGCGGGACATGGCCTGCAACCCAGGCATGTGCCCTGACTGGGAATCGAACCTGCGATGCCTGGTTCGCAGCCCGCGCTCAATCCACTGAGCTACGCCAGCCAGGGCAGTATGGACATTTTAATGATGTTAATTCTTCCTACCCATGAACATAGCATGTGCTTCCACTTGTTTGTATCTGCTTCAGTTTCTTTCTTCAGTATCTTACAATTATCTGAATATAGGTCTTTAAATCCTCAGTTAGGTTTATTCCTAGGTATTTTATTCTTTTTGTACCAATTTGTGTCCTCCTAGTCTGATGAATTGATTTATCAGTTCTAGTAGTTTTTTGGTGGAATCTTTGGGGTTCTTTATGTACAGTATCATGTCACCTGTAAATATTATACTTTATTTCCTCTCCAATTTAGATGTGTTTTTATTACTTTTTTCTTTTCTGATTGCTGTGGCTAGGACTTCAGCGCTACATTGAATAAGAGAGGGGAAAGCAGACATACCTGTCTTGTGCCCGATTTTAAGGGGAATGCTTATATTTTTTGTCCATTGAATATAATGCTGGCAGTGGGTATGTCATACCATTTATGCTTCTTATTCCCTGTACCTTTTCCCCCATTTTCCAACCTCCCCCTCCCCACTGATAACCCTCCATGTGATCTCCATTTCTGTGATTCTGTTCCTGTTCTAGTTGTTTGCTTAGTTTGCTTTTGTTTTTGTTTTTTTGGTTCAGTTGTTGATAGTTGTGAGTTTGTTGTCATTTTACTGTTTATTTTTTGATCATCTTCTTTTTCTTAGATAAGTCCCTTTAATATTTCATATAATAAGGGCTTGGTGATGATGAACTCCTTGAAATTGACCTTTTCTGGGAAGCACTTTATGTGCACTTCCATTCTAAATGATAGCTTTGCTAGATAGAGTAATCTAGGCTGTAGGTCCTTGTCTTTTAATGACTTGGAATACTTCTTTCCAGCCCCCTCTTCCCTGCAAGGTTTATTTTGAGAAATCAGCTGATAGTCTTATGGGAACTCCTTTGTAGGCAACTTTCTCCTTTTCTCTTGCTGCTTTTAAGATCTCTCCTCCTCTTTAATCTTGGTTAATGTAATTGTGATGTGCCTTGGTATGTGCTTCCTTGGGTTCAACTTCTTTGGGCCTCTCTGAGCTTCCTGGATTTACTGGAAGTCTATTTCCTTTGTCAGATTGGGGAAGTCCTCCTTCATTATTTGTTCAAATAAGTTTTCCATTTCTCGCTCTTCCTCTTCTCCTTCTGGCACCCCTAGGATTTGGATGTTGGAATGTTTAAAGTTGTCCTAGAGGTTTCTAAGCCTCTTGTTTTTTTTTGTTTTAAATTCTTTTTTCTTCATTCTGTTTTGGTTGAAAGTTCATTTCTTCCTTCTGCTCCACATCGTTGATTTGAGTCCTGATTTCCTTTCCTGCGCTGTTGGTTCCCTGTACTTTTTTCTTTATTTCCCTTTGCATAGTCTTCACTTCTTCCTTTATTTTTTTATTTTTTTAAAGATTTTATTTATTTATTTTAGAGAGGGAAGGGAGGGAGAAAGAGAGAGAGAAACATCAATGTGCGGTTGCTGGGGGCTGCGGTCTGCAACCCAGGCATGTGCCCTGACTGGGAATCGAACCTGCAATACTCTGGTTTGCAGCCCCCACTCAATCCACTGAGCTACACCAGCCAGGGCTAACTTCTTCCTCTATTTTGAAACCATACTCAACCATTTCTGTGAGAATCCTGGTAACCAGTGTTTTAAACTCTACATCATTCAGGTTGGCTATCTCTATACCACTGAGTTCTATTTTTGGAGCTTTGATCTGTTTTTTTTCATTTTGGCCATATTATTTTGTGTCGGTGCACCCTGTTACTTTGTAAGGGGTGGAGTCTTAGGGATTCGCCAGGGTGGGGCAACCCGTGTCATTGTGTTGTGGTGTTGTATGTCAGGGAGGGGTCTGAGAGGGAACAATGCCGCTGGCTTGGCTCTTGGCTGGCTTTCAGTCACTTCTCCTACTTCCCACAAGCAAATTGGGCCCTTCTGGTGCTGATTCCCTGGGTGTGTGGGCGTGTGTATGTTCTAGGACCCCGTGGGTCTCTCCAATGAACTCCTCTGTGAGGCTAGGATTTTCTCCTACCACCTCAATTTCCACAGGTTTTTACAGCCAGAAGTTTTGAGGCTTTATTTTCCCATGCTGGAACCCTGGGTTGTGCTGTCTGTCTCACTCTCTGGTTGTTGTTCCTGGTTTATCCACACGCGAATGTGGGACTACCCAGTTTGCCAGCTGTCACCTTGCTCACCAGGTTCTCTATCCACCGCCTTGCTGAGTATCATCTCCGCCCCTCCACCCACCACCAGTCTGAATGAATGTCTCTTTTTTAACTCTGTGGTTGTCGGACTCCCATACAGTTTGATTTTCTGGCAGTTCTGGTTGTTTTCAATTTTTAAATTTATGTTCTCTCTTTTTGGTTGTTCGAGGAGGCAAAGTGTATATCCTTTATTTTGGCTGGAAGTCCTGTTTCTGGGGAGTTTTTTGATTGCTGCTTCAATTTCACTAGGTGTTACCTGTCTATTCAAATTTTCTGATTGTTCCTGATTTAGTTTTGGAAGGTTATATGTTTCTAGGAAATTGTTCATTTTGTCCAGGTTGTCCAGTTTGTTGGCATGTAGTTCATAATATTTTCTTACAATCCTTTGTATTTCTCTGGTGTCAGTTGTTGTTTCTCATCTTTCATTTCTGATTTTATTTATTTGGGTTGTCTTTTTTTTATTAGTATGATTAAAGTTGGGTCAATCTTGTTTATCTTTTCAAAGAACCAGCTCTTGGATTCATTGATCTTTTGTATCATTTTTTAGAGTCTCTAGGAGGCAACATATATATGAATCTTGTTTTCCTATTCATTCAGCTACCCAATGTCTTTAGGTAGGACCATTAAGACCATTTATACTTGAAGTGATTATTGATAAATATGTATTTAGTGACATTTTGTTATTAAACTATTTTCCTTTGTTTTTTTTTTCTTTCTCCTTTTCTTCTTTTTTTTTTAAGATTTTATTTATTTGTTTTTAGAGAAATGGGAAAGGAAGGAGAAAAAGAGGAAGAGAAACATTGATGCGTGAGAGATACTTGGACTAGTTGCCTCTCACACACCGCCATTCGGGGACCTGGCCCACACCCAGGCATGTGCCCTGATTGGAAATTGAACCAGCAACCCTTTGGTTCACAGACTGGCACTCAATCCACTAAGCCACTCCAGCCAGGGCTCTTCTTAAAGCAAGGCCTTTAACATTTGTTGCCATGCTGGTTTGGTGTTAACAAACTCCTATAGCTTTTTCTTCTCTAGAAAGCTCCTTATTCCTCCTTTAACTTTAAATGATAGCCTTGCTCATAAATTAGCCTTGGTTGTAGGTCCTTGCTTTTTATCACCTTGAATATTTCACGCCACTCCTTTTGGCCTGAAATGTTATGGTTGAGAAATCAGACAGTGTAATTGGTGCTCCCATGTGTCTACATATAGCTACCCGCACTTCTCTGGTGGCTTTTAGGATTCTCTTCTTGTCTTTAAGTCTTGCCACGCTAATTATGATGTGTCTTGGTGTAGGGCTCTTTGGGTTCAACTTGTTTGGGAGTCTCTGGGCTTCCTGGACTTGTGTGTCTTTTTCCTTCACCAGATCAAGAAAGTTTTTGGTCATTATTTCTTCAAATAGATTTTCGACCCCTTGCTCTCTCTCGTCTCCTTCTTTTATTCCCGTGATGTGGATGTTGTCACACTTCATATTGTTCAAAATGTTTCTTAAACTGTCTTCACTTAAAATGTCTTCTCTTTTTGCTGCTCTGCCTGGGTGTTTTTACTACCTTTCCTTCCAAATCACTGTTTCTGTCCTCTGTTTCATCTAACCTACTATTTATTCCTTCCAGTGTACTATTTATTTCAGATATTGCATTCTTTACTTTTGACTGGTGTTTTTTAATGGTTTCTATGTGTTTTTTCATGCTGTTGAGTATCTTATAGTCATTACTCAAAACTCTCTATCTGATAAATTGCCTGCCCTCAGTTTGTCTAGTTCTCCTGCAGAATTCTCTTGTTCTTTGACCTGGGGTCTGTTTCTTTGTCTTCCCATTGTGGCTGCTTCTTTGTATTTGTTCCTATGTATTAGGTAGATCTGCAAAGACTCATGTGTAGGCCTTTGTCAGATGCTGCTTGTGACTTGTCCTGGTCAACCTGGAAAAGGGAGCCACATTGTGTGGCTCCCTCTGCAGGGCCTGTTTGTGTGCAGAAAGAACCAGGTGGTGGGTGCACCAAGGCTGGCTTTTATCAGCACCAGGCCTGGGGGAGGGTCAGCTGAAGCCTCAGAGTTCCCAGAGATCCACCTTAGTTGCGAAACTAATCACTGAAATAGCCTCCAGCTGTCCTCAGCAGCAGGGCTTAAGCTCCACTGGGTGGGGTAGAGTAATTCCTGCTGGGGAGGTGTATTGCTTCCCCTCAGGCTAATGCCACTTGGAGGGGAGTGCTCTGCCTGAGAAAGGGGCCTTCTGCTGTGTGGGGAATGACTCAGGACAGGGATCCTTGTGGCTGTTCCTTCAGATCTCTCCCCAGAGCCACCAACTCCAGACTCCCCTCACACATCTCTACTCCACTCTGCCCTTCCTTTGCTGGAGCCCAGAATAAGTGGCTGCAAATGAAATTTTGAGTGTGTCCCTTTAAGAGGCTCTCTGACTAGCTAGAAGTCTCTCTGTTGCAGACAAAAATCCTGCTGCTTTTCATAGCTGGCTGTTATTTGGGTTCCTTTCTAGCTTTGGTGCTGTAGACTGGAGAGCCCAGCTTTAGGGTTAGGCCCCACACTTCTCATGGGGAGCCCCCCAGTTGCTGAATTATCCCTCTCGCACTTCGGCTGCCCGCTATGGGAGCCCAGCTAACCCTCTCATGCTGCCTTTGCATTCTGTACCAGTCTCATTGTGGTGAAGTGGCTTCTTCTGTCTGTCCATGTTTATAAGTCTTCTCTCCAGACAGTGTTCAGTTGGCTATTCAGGATGATTTCTTTACACTCTAGTTGTAATTCCAAGTTGGTCCTGGGAGGAGGTTAGTGTAGCTTCCTTACTCCTCTGCCACCTTGGATCCCCCTTGTCTGTTTTTCCTGGGATTCTTTGACCTTTCGGAGTGACCCAGCTGGACTCCTACTCAGTGTCCTTCCTGCGCTAGGCTCTCTGGTGGCTATTCAGAGTTCACTTTAGATGTTAAGCAGACTTGTGGCTGTTGTTCAAATGCCCAAAGTTACCTGTTTCCAGGAAAGGCTTTCTCTCGTTTGCTGCTGAGTGAAACTCAGTGTCCTGCCTTAGCTGCTCCTGGGTTTGGCTGAACTGCAACCCAAGGGTGAGTTTTTACTCCTTTTGTCTAAACTAAAAACTTTCAGGTTGCCACTGAGCTTTGCTGTTCTTGGTGTGGGATGGTTAAAATCTCCTCTGAGTCCATTGGTTGGCATTTTACTTTTACCTATAAAAAAGATACGATCCCTTAGCCCAGTGGTGCAGGGACTGGTATCCAACTTTAATTTTATTTCTCTTGTATTTTGATGAAATGGAAAAGACAGGCAAAAATAGAGTGTTATTACAATTTACAGACATTCTGAACAATTAGCATAGAAAGTATTTTCAGTTGTTGGGGGAAAGCTTCTAGTTATTTTTGGAACGAAAAGCAATATTATACAAGAAAACCTCATTCGTTACTAGTATTGCTGGAGAAACCATATTATGCTTTTTTCATGGCTAATGGGACTTCTGGCCCCATAAACTGACTGAGGTAAACAAAGCATGCCCATTGTGTGTGCGGAGTCAGCTCAGTGTTAAGTAGGTGGGCGGGTGGAGAGGCTTTTAGGGTAAAGTTGCAGTGCAGTATAGAACCGCTGCCGCATGCTGGGGCAGAAAAGACGGGTAGGGGTGGAGTAGTTAGAATGTGGCACTGTTGCTTTCAAAGTAGAAAATTTTCAGACTTGCTTCAAGTGTTTAAGTGCTCTAATGATGTCCTGAAAAATCTCTTCTTCAATCAGAAGGTCAGTGAGTTATAGAATATTCAGGGACTGCTTTTGGGGATGTCTCTGTGAACATGTTCAGTACGCATTATTTTGTTCCTTTTATACTTTTGCCCAGAATTATTGAAATTTATAAGTTTGCAATGTGAAATATCTTACCATTTTAGCATTTTTATGTCGCACCCTAAAATACTGTAATTCATCAGTCTACCTTGTCAATTCCCTTTTTACCCGTTCCTGTGGTTCGGAGCCTCTGTAGCTTCTCTGGGTGTGGATCTCTTGGTGTTTGCCTGCAGGACTGACAGGTAGAAGGTGGGGTCTTTTGTGGTCTTGTACTAATGGATCTGGTGCTTAGAAACTAAGTTGCTTGCTAAAAAAATTACCCTCTTTATTTCTGTTTTTAGTAGGGAGGCCTTGGCATTTGTCCAACAGTTAATGAGAAATCATTGTACAATTGTTTTGTTTTTTCACTCAGTTATTTCTGTGTTTGACATAACAGAGGAAATTAAAGAATCTTGAGTGGAAAATGCATCAGTAAAATAAAAGCATATTGCAGTTACATTCTGACCTTGATGTTTTCTCTATAACTCTGCATTTTTCCACAGGACTAATTAAATTCTAAGATGTGCTTGTTTCTCTCAGTGTTGATACTGATAAAAAAATATGATTGTACTCCAACTACAGGAATAAACGGGTGTGCTATCTGTAGAAACTAGCTCTTCTGATAAGTGAGGAACAGATAAAAACTATGCAGGTAATTAATCTAACCAGTTCCCTGGCAAATCATAGAACAATGAGGTTTAGCATGGTTGTTGAATATAGTTTTTTTGAGTATTCATGCCAGATCTACAAAATGTTTTGTTTTCTATCAGAAATAATTTAATTAATGCTAAAGTGATACCTTCATTATAGAAAATAAATGTAGAAATCTCTTTCCTATGGTCATCATGTTTTGACATTTATTTACGTCTCATTTTAAAGGAGATTGACTGGATCAATCCCCCAATCTAAAATGCCACTCCCACCCCCCCACCCCAAACCGCAGCAGTGTGTGTCCATCCTGTTCAGTTTATCACCAGTGGTGCCAAGTGCATCCTTTTATGTCTTTGTTTATGTGCTGTCCCTTGCCTCCCTCAATAGGAGCATTATGGGATACAGAATGTTTCTGAATTATTCACTGCTGTATTCCACTGGGGGGACAGGCCAATATTACTGTCAAAATTCTGATAAGATTGGAAAGAGATCGACTCAAAGAATGAAGATTTCCCTTTTCCTTGCCTATTTTTTCATTGTAAATATTTATATATTACTTACTGACCAGATGTTGGACGGAAACGCTTCTATAAAAATATCATATCAAGTCACATAAATCTGCTTTTCTTATGTTGTATAAGTGAAACCTTAGAAATTTAAAACCAATTATCTTTCACACATATTGGTTCTTTCTCAAATAGTCCACTTGGCAGGTTTGGAGGCAGAGGCTGACAGAGTTGGATTTAGTGTGCTTCAACATATAAATTATTCAGTCAGTGAAACCAAGAAACCAGACCATGTGTAACTTTCAGCATGGGGCGAAAGGGGGCACCACCACCGGTGCTTGCTGAGTGCGCCCTTTAGTTGTCTGGTAACTACAAATGATTCCTTTGGTGTAGAGTCCATTTAAAAGGAGATCTCAGGAGTCCTGGCTCTACAGAATGAATCTAATTCTTAGGTTGTAAATTTCATTTTAGTTTAAAAATTCATAATATCAGAACCTTGAAGCAGGTTTCTCTATGCAGACCTTCCCAGAAATGACGGTGTACTGTGAATCTCCAAGAGAAATTTCCCAAAGTGTTTTTTACCTTGGAGCCTGCTTGTATTTTATTTGAAGATTTCTCCAGAGATAAGCCTCAGTAGAAACCACTCCAGAAAATTCTACTTTGGGGACTAAAACTCCATCTGAACTTAGGAGCCATGGAGTGATTAGGCCAGATTTGTGGGTTATGGAGGAGCTTCTGAGCGGGGCCCCTGCGTGGAGCTGGGACAGCCTGGCAGGGGCAGGATGCAGGTCTCACTCAGCACAGAGGTGAGGGGCTGGCAGACAGAGCTGTGCACCACTGCAGGTCGGGGCAGTGCAGGGGTGGGGGCTAAATGAGGCCTTGGAAGAGCTCACTTCAGACCTGCTGGAGAAGTCACTGAGGGACAGGCAGGCCTGTCACAGCGGTGTCCCATCAACCAGGGTCAGCAAAGTCTTTATGAGTGGGGGGCCCCACAGTGGACAGTTGAGGTGGGAGAGCCTGCTGCAGGGGGTGGATTGGCTCTGGAGGCAGATACCTCAGGCACGGCCTTAGGAGGGTCACTTTCTTACCCAAAAATGAAGGTAATAATGTAGTAGGTGACTCCATAATATTTCCTGGTCGAATGAATTAGCCAGGATGAAAATTCATGAGTAGGACTACATGGGTAATTAGCTAGGATGACAAGCCAGTCTTTTAAATAGATTCATGAGAAGGAATATAGTCCCTTTTCCCTTGTCTCTGATGAATTGAGATTTTTAAAAATAGAAAATTCATAACTAAATTTAACTTTTAGGCCATTAACTGGGAATAATAAACAGAATAGAAATTTTAAAAAGAGCTATTAAGTAGATGGTTATAAAACATTTGAATAAAAATTACTTTTAAAAAACTCTACTCTTAGGTTTTGAAAAGCCCTATAAAAAACTATTATCATAGTTTTTTTATAGCTGTGCTTTGAAGGAAGAAGAATGAATTAATTTAAAAGACATACATATTTTACACACCTTTTAAAAATTAAACTTAGAGTTTGTGCTTTTATATTCTTTCTGTCCAATCCAGTCCATACCTATTGTTAATCTCAAATATCTAGAAATACTTGGGAGGAGAAAGTACTGTACTTTCCTTCTGGTCTAATGCACAAATGGCCTGTGGGCCATTGGTAGGAGGCCAGGCCGCCCTGTGAGTCCAGGGCCCCACGCTCACCCTCTGTGTGGGCTCCACTTCAGGTCCCCTGTAGAGGTGTGTTCTCCAGACGCTGCATCCTGTCAAGAGCTTGAAAGGAAGGAGGAGGAGTGTCTCTATTCCTCACTCTTTCACCCCTCTTCTCATCTGTGAGGACAGGTGCATAGTTAACTGTGAAGTCACATGGGCCTGTACAGCTCCTGCTGGCTTCCTGGCTGGGTCAGCAGAGGGTGTTAGGAGTCTCAGCCTCTGAAGCAGCCACTGTCCAGCAAACACAACTGTCCTTTCTGACCAGGTTCCTGATGGCTAGGCCATGTTTGGACCCTGGATGCAGACCTGGTAGCGTGGAGCAGCGGAAGCTGGAAGCTCAGGTGCAGTGGGAAGAAACTCAACATGCTGGCCAAAGGCAGAGGTGCTGGGATTTATTTACCAGCTTGGGCCCACATCCTGCCTCCCTCCCCACTGACTGGGAGCTTCCCTTTGCCTAAGTTTTCTCGTCTGTAACGATGACAATTCCTGTCTCGTAGAGCCTTTGGGAGACTTAAGTGTCAAGTGCCTGGCACGAGGTAAACCTTTCAGAGTAAGTCCTTTTATAACTAAAAGGCCTGGCTTCTGAGTCTCTGAGCCCTCACTTTTCTCATCTCTCCCTGGGCCTTTCAGGACAGGTGGTGGCTCAAGAGAAGGCACTGTGAAGACTGCCGGGCTGAGCACACATGCAGAACGCAGGTGGGGCCTGCGCTTGAGTCTGCTTTAGGATGCTAAGGTGGACCATCAGACCTGTTCTTTCACGAACACCCTCAGTGTCCCTGAAAGACATTCTGAAGCCATTTTGGGACAGGTTTTCAACTTCCAAGCTCTGGAGGGTGCTGTGAGAACCCAGGCATCTAATTTGAGGTGGGAGAGACCATGGAAGCTCTTCTCCTGCTGCACCTGTTTTGGCCCCCGTGTCTGTTTCATAAAGGACTTGGAGGGAACCCAGCTTTCAGACAGCTGTTCACTGCTTCTCTAGTTCTCTTTCCTTCTTGTAGGTATTAATTCAGCAAATGTTTGTGGGTATCTACCATGAACCAGATGCTATGCTTGTTGCTGGGGGCAGAGTGGTGAGTAAAAGGGAAATTATCTCTGTCTTATGAGATGCACAGATTTTACAGAAAACTCCAATAAAAACATGATTGCAAATTACGATTAAGTGCTACAAAGAAAAAATACAACCATGAGTTAGAACCTCAGGCAAAAGCTCCTGAGATTGCTCGTTCTGGGAAGCTGTCCTCCAGGATGTGGCATTTCAGCTGAGACCTACAGGACAGATTAGACTGCTGGGCACATTTCAGATTCTCATAAGTCTGTAGGGGAAAACTGTAAAAAATTTTGAAATGGGCAGAAAAACCCCAAACAAGCAAACACAGGGACAAAAACTTTACAACTCTGTAAATTATTAAAAAAAAACAATAAAAA
Organism: Tonatia bakeri; assembly: GCA_004024845.1. Classification (NCBI taxonomy): domain Eukaryota; kingdom Metazoa; phylum Chordata; class Mammalia; order Chiroptera; family Phyllostomidae; genus Tonatia; species Tonatia bakeri. Next base: position 139,656 of record PVIA01001854.1, read on the forward strand.
TACAAATATTTCTTGTCCATAGAAATGTGAATTGTATCCAGTGTAATGCAGTTGATTATCATTCTGGGGACACTGACCAGTGCTGCCAGTTTTGTATCTATAACTTTTTTTCAACCCTGGCTGGTGTGGCTCACTGGGTTGGGTGCCGGCCTGTGAACTGAAAGGTCACTGGTTTGGTTCCTGGTCAGGGCACAGGCCTGGGTCGCAGGCCAGGCCCCTGGTTGGAGAGCCAAGCAGTGTTTCTCACACTGATGTTTCTCTCCCTCTCTTCCCCTCTCTCTAAAAGTAAGTAAATAAAATCTTTTTAAAAAATAAATTTTGTCCAGCATTTTATGGCTGTAAATGTGACAGTAATATATTGTCAGAAATGACTATAAATTGTGCCTAGAGTCATTTCTTAAATGACTATAGAATTTGGAATTCTCTTTGTAGCTTCTTACATCTGAACCTGTGAGCTCAGCTCTTTATGTATCTCGAGGATGATTTGTCTGTAATTCATAAAGGACTTTATTTTTTTAATTCTTTGCTTTCATTGTTGACACCATTACAGATGTCCCCATTCCCCACCCCCCGCCATTGCCCGCCTCCTCCCAACCCTGCTCCCCCTTCCCTCTGGCTATCACCACACTGTTGCCTGTGTCCAGGGGTTATTCAAGTACGCTTCTGGCTAATCCCTTCAGCTTTTCTTCCAGACTGCTCCCCTCCTCTCTGCTGTTGTCAGTCTGTTCCATGTATCCATGCCTCTGTTTCTACTTTGTTCATCAGTTTACTTTGTTTATTACATTCCGCATATAAGTGAGATCATATGGTGTTTGAGCAATGACTTCATTTCTGAGGGAGTATGTAATGTTTTCCTGTGTCTGGAGCATATTAGTAAATCAAATTATAAAGTCTCTTAAAGGAGTTCTGTCTGATTGGTTTACAGAGATAATTAAACACAAAAGTGGAATATTCCTAAAGTTTTGAGAAAATAAGCAAATTGAACTTAATTAAATTTAAAGTATTCTTAAATGTGTTATTTTAAAAAATATTATTCATATAAAATCTAACTGAGAAATGCTTTAAGAATCCAAGTATACAAATTAGGCATTGGCATGTGAAACTAATTTAATCTAAAAATTGAGTTTGAAAAAATAGTTGTCCCTGATTTATTGATGTTAAGAAAAATGCTTAACTCCTTGGGTTTGCTTTCCATAAACTAAAACAGATCTATTGATCAAGCATGTTAATGTTGCCTCTCTGTAATATTCCAGATTAGGAAAAATATAAGTTTTTGTTTAAGTGAATTGAGGCATTATTATGATGATCTTTTTATTTCAACAGTAGTTATGTTTCATATTGTCATCTTAATGATAATTTCCACGATTGTTAGATAACAAGATTATGTGATCATTTCAAATTGCATTAATTAATAATAATTTTTAGAGACCTAGATGTTTTTAAAGTAAGACATATTGAAACATTGATTGTGTCGAATGATCTCGAAAAGAGTCTGCACCTTTGGCTACAAATAAAGGTAGAGATTATTTAAGGGTCTTAGAGTTGAAACCACTGATAGGAAACACCCCAGAAATTTCCAAAAAGGAAGAAAAGTTAAGAGTTCTTATAGTAAAAGGTGCATTCTTGAGAAGAATCTGTCCTGCATTCTTAGCCTATGAGTTGGCCAGGGATGGTAACCCTCTGGATGACCAGTAGTCTGGGCAGTGGATGTCAAGTGGTCTGGACATGTGAACATTCTCTTCTTAGTCCTTCAGGAAACCAGAGGGTTGCCTGGAGGTTTGATGTGTATACTCAGGCATTGACACAGACTAGAAAGTTCAAAAGTTTACGTTTCCGGGCTAGTTAAAACAAGAATAGGATCATTTCCTCATGCCTCAACCTACACAATTTTAGTAATTCAGCAGCTTGATTATGGTGACTCCGTTTTATTTCTTCACTCTGTTCCTCAATCATTAAGCATAATTTTACATACTTTGGTTTATTTTTACGTGCTAGAAAGGCTATGTCTTTGGTTCAGGTTAATGAATGTGTTTTATTTTGCCACATTAAAGAGGGATGCGTGTGGCTTGCAGGAAGTTGTATGATAAGCTTTGCTAGTCTGCTAAAGTGCTCACGTATGACATTTAGTTTTTAAATCAATCTTGCCCCTCTGTTTTCTTTATAAAATGCTACTGATCAAGCCACACTAACAGCAACACTGACAGAGAAGTACATCTGTGTATTTCTTTGTTTTTTTGCAAGGCAAAATACAGTTTTGCCCTCAAACAGTGGTTTCAGCCTTTTTTTTGGTCGCTGCACCCTTTAACACCCTTGGGACTTAATGAGGATGTCAACTTCTGTTTATGCACATTCTAAGTATCCATATTTACTCTGTTAAAAATAGAAGTTGGGAAATTTTAAAAACACACACATTGTTTCATTTGAAGATGGCAATGATAAACTCATTGTGTGCTGAGGGAGGCAGAACATGCCATCCCTTAAGATGCCGCTTTGGTGTAAGGATTATTTTGAGCTGGAAGCAATTGAGAAACAGTTACAAGAAAAGCTCTACCCTCCCACGTTTTCCTGAAAACAGGCCATACATTTGTAAAGTTGTCCTTTCTCTTCTCTGTACTAGGAAGGACAGAGACAGCTCTTGATGATTACCCGCCCAGAGATGGCACCAGTGGGATCTACATAACAAATCTCGCTGAACTTACCCCCGTCTCCCATCAGTTTCCCCATATACCTGCCTCACCAGTTTGTCACCCCGAGCAGCTCAGTGTTCTTTTCCTTTGTCTTGTCACTTCTCTAAAAACGTGTTGTTCTTTAATTAAGATGCTATATAAGCCCACGTACTAAGAACCCCTCTGAGCTGCTCATTGCTGAGTACTCCCACACGTATGCAGAATGCCCATGTTAATAAACTTCTGTTTGTTTTTCTTTTGGTAATCTGCCTTTTTTGTCAGTCTCATTTACAGGGCCCCAGCTGGAGAACCTAGAGTAGGAAGGGGGAAAAGTTTTACTTTCCTCCTCATAACATAAATAAAATTTTAGAATTATTATTATAAAATCAACTCTGACCTCCTAGGCCCGGTGATCTGTTTCAGGATATTAGAAGCACAATGGAGGAAAACAAAGAACAAACAAAAGCATAACTGAAAGCAAACCATATTTGCCTGGGTTTATAATACATGAATCTGAAAAATAAAAAAACAAAAAAAATCCTGCAAAACAAAAAAGCTTTGAAATGTGTGAAATCTTAGCAGGGTTCATAAAATTTCCTTGAGCTTACATACTTGGTCAACCGTTCAATGGCTTTGCCTACAATACAAAGGGTCATTCTTTTCTTTCAGTGTGATATCCCTCGGCAGCAGAGTTTCTGTGTTACCAAAATCATTTCAGTGATATGTGTTGACTTCATGTTCTTAATTATTTAACATGGATTAAAAGGGTTTCCTTACTTATGAACGAATTGAGACTAAAAACAGTAATAGATTCTAGGTTTATTTTAAATGTTTTATTGTCAGTTTAATTAAATAGGTAACCAAGTTACCTTAGGCACCACGATCCTGTCATAACCAAGTGTGTGTGACAACTTTGATATTTGCCTTCCCCAGATCAGATCATAATGTGGAAAACATAGGGTAACTTTCAGGATATCTTTATACCTAAAACAGAAGGTCCCTAAAACATCACAGAGAATGATAAGCGGGAAAACAATTCTCTGATTCTTTAGAGAAGGACTCAAAGTCATCACTCAGTTTGACATGTTGCATTGAAAAGTTTCATGGGAAAGACTGTCAAATCTGAAGAGTTGTTCAGAAATTGGAGGCTTCTTGGGAAGTCCCTGAAGACTTGTCAATGCCCTTGGTACCCACAGTGTGTTTAATTTCAGGGGACGCTGGTCAAAACTCTTCCAAAATAGTGCTGCCCACCTATGTTAGAGTTCTAGGATATCAGGCAGCAACAGTCAACTGTTATCAGTCAAATCTCAGCCATTATTTGGCCATGGTCTTTAATTTGAATCTAGCATCTTCTGAGCCAGGGGCTTTCAATGGAGGATGCACATCAGACTTACTAATAGAATTAATCTGATGTGCATTAATTGGTATGATTATATGATTATTCTTCTTTAGACTGTTGATGTGACATTATGTTAATTGATTTTTTAATGTTGATCTAGCCTTGCATACTTGGAATAAATCCTACTTGACCATTGGTATATAATTCTTTTTTTGTATTGTTGAATTTGCTTTGCTAATAGTATTGAAACCAGAAATGCTGGTGTTCATGCTGCCTGTCACCTACCAGACCCAATAAGCAGAGACAGGGATCGAATCTTTATGGGTGCTTTATTCAGATGGCCAGAGACCTGAGAATAGGAGGGTTTGTACCCTAACAGACCATCTTAAATTCCATTTTAAATCGACTTTTTTTATAAGAAGAAAAGCGCAGGTAAGGCGTTTGGAATTCGGGGAAAAAGTTAATCAGATAAAAGTTGCAGCATTCTTTCATCTGTGTCCTGGACAGAGGTCCTGAGCAGTGGTCTTTATCTGCATCCTGGGCAGTAGATGTCTAGTCCTGGAGCACAATGGCTCAGATACCATCTTGATTGCTTGCAGTCCTCCTGAGGCACAAAGGTGGAAACTGTTTATGGTCTCCTGGAGTCAGGGTGAGTCATATCTTCAGTTCCTGGAAAAAAATAGCTTATACATGCATTGATTACTAAGCTTTTTAGCTATTACCTAAACTAACATTTTCCAACATTTGAGTCTCCCATCAGTATTTTGTTGGGGATTTTTGCATCTATGTTCATGAAAAACATTGGACTGTGGTTTTCATTTTGTGTAACGTCTTTACCTGGTTTTGGTATCAGAGTGATGCTGGCTTCATAGACTAAGTTAGGAAGTATTCCCTCTGCTTCTATTTTCTGGAAGACAATATGCAGAAATGGCATCTTTTCCTCCTTGAGAGTTTAATAGAATTCACCAGTGAAACCATGGGTGTCTGGTGCTTTCTTTTGTGGAAGGTTACTAATTTCTGACTCCATCTTACCAAGGCCTATTGGCAGGGTAAAATAACACTGTTGATGCACCTACATAAATAATCAGGCCAAACCAGAGACCAGCCTTATGCTGTGATCAGAAATAATCTTCGAGATTATTATGGTCACAAGGGAGATTCTAGGGAAAGATTTTGGAAGACTTTGAAATGGGAAAAAAAATTAAGACAGGGCTTCTGGGTGTGTTCTATGTAGGTTACCCATCATAGAAAAGGTAGAGATAACCTTTTACTAGCTTTGAGCTCTTTTTCCAAGTCCATAATTTATAGAAATGGATAACTTATAAAAAGCTGATAGTAGATAATTCCTATCCACAGAAATGCAAATTCTGTTAGGTGAGATACGATTGATTATTGCCATGTAGATATTGGACAATTTTGCTGGTTTTATATCTAACCATAAATGCTGTTCAGTATTCTTTTATTATTATATATGTGTGGTATTTTGAATTTTTCTTTTCATTCTTTAAAGTCTTCAACATTCTACTGGTTAGAGTCTTTGACATGTGTTCATTTTACATTTTATATGAGAGCATGGTTTTGCTTTTATAAAAAAACTGTCTTTCAACAAAAATAATGGAAACTCTTCCCAGAAAATGTATTGAATATATTCACATCAAACATCACCTACAATTTAGGCATCTACAGCCCTCATTAATAAAATCCTGAGAATTCTTCAAAGGCAGGCCAACATGACTTGATCTAATTATTATTTATATTTTTTTACCCAAGAGACTGAGTTTAATGGCAGGAAGGACAGTTTATACATTTGGTTAGCACATCATATATGTCTTATTAGGAACATCCTTCTCTGCATTTCTGAGTAGTCTTTTAAAATTTTTTTGTAATTTATCGATTTTAGAGAGAGGAGAGAGAGGGAGAAACATTGATTTGTTGTTCCACTTATTTCTGCATTTATTGATTGATTCTTATATGTGCCCTGCCCAGGGATGGAACCTACAACCTGGGTGTATTGGAATGATGCCTTAACTGCCTTAGCTACCCAGCTAGGGCTCCTGGGTGGTCTTAATTCACATTTCCCATTTATTCAGAGAGATGGAGGAAATTGGGTTACTGTACTGGCAGTATCATGATGGAATTTTTTTTAAATGAATTTCTTTTTTTTTAGACAACATACTCTTTTTTAAATTAATTATTATTATTTTTTTTCAGAGAGGGAAGGGAGGCAGAGAGAGAGAGAGAGAGAAACATCAATGTGTGGTTGCTGGGGGCTGTGGCCTGCAACCCAGGCATGTGCCCTGACTGGGAATCGAACCTGCAATGCTCTGGTTTGCAGCCCGCGCTCAATTCACTGAGCTACACCAGCCAGGGCAGGATGGAATTTTTTGGTTGGAAGGAATGTTGAAGTTGAAGACCCTGTACAAAATTCAATGAAACTTAAAAAAAAAAAGACTATTAACTTACCTTGAAGAATCTTGATTTTCAGTGTAGCCTCAGATGCAAGGTTACAATAGTAAGGGATAACATACTTTAAGGAGTGCCTTAGAAAGAACCCAGGATGAAAAATCAGATGACCCAATTTCTGGTGTTGACCCTCTCCTTGAGCAACTTCACGTGGGTCCTTTGAGGATGTGTGTCTTTAAATGACACAATGGGATGACTGCTCTGCTCTTCTTGCAGGGTTGGGTGAGAGTCAAGTGGGATAATATGTGTTAAAAGTATTTAAAATACTGGGAAATGAATGAACACTATTCAAATTATAAAAGCAAACTCTGTTTATTCAGAGCTCACCAGAATACGGAGTCACAGTAACAGGCTTGGCAAACACTCGAAGCAGGCAGAGGAGGAAAATTTATGGTGGACAAAAGTGACTGCTCACGTGTGCCCCGAAGGGCGCTTCTGGGCAGGAGAAGCTGGAGACGCTAACCAGAGGCAGACATCCCATGGGCCGGGTTAGGGGAGCACATTCGGCCCTCTCTGGTTGGTCCTAAATTGTAAGTAGGGACAAAAGCCAGGGTATCTGTCAGCTATTGATCAAGCCCTGGCCCTTTGGGGCTGATTGTTCCAGAAGTGATGGTTTAGCTTCCTGGATTGTCACTAGAGATAGCCACCTGGCTCCTTACAACAGGCTGCTTCCCGGGTGTTTACTGTAGATAGGGGGTTGATTTCCTGGCAGGCTGAGGCAGGTTGTAGGTCAAAGTTGTGCTTTTATGTATGTTCTGGCGATTGTCCTTTGGGATATTCAATCTTTCAATGTGTATGCTATGAAATTCTGAATATGTGACTAAACTTATTTTTGAGACTAATATTCTAGATTTATTAATATTATTTTTTTAAAAGATTTCATTTATTTAGTTTTTTTAGAGAGAAGAGAAGGGAGAGAGAAAGAGTGGGGGAGAGACATTGATGTGAGAGAGAAACATTGATAGGTTGCCTATTGTGCTGGGGCCAAACCTGCAACCCAGGCATGTGCCCTTGACTGAGAATTGAACATTTGACCTTTCACTTTGTGGGAAGATGTCCAACTGACTGAGCTACAGCAGTCTTAATATTTTTAATATTCTTAAAGAAAATCTGAAAATATTACTTGAACTAAGTAGACATTCCCAGAAACTTCCTTGAGAAAGCAACAGATGTTACTATTTAAAGATTTCCTTTAAATCTACTGCCAGGAAAGCTGAGTCGGTTTAAGTGTGAATTTCTTTCCCCAGATCCTGGCTCAGGGCAGGTGGAGGGGGAGGGGGAGCAGCTGCACAGAACTGATATCCCCAACGTGCTCTCTGCTCATTCCCTAATTTTTATATCCAGAATCACAGAGTTGGAAGGGGTTACAATGTGACTTGTCCAGTCCCTGCCGTGGAAGAGCATTTGTAAATTGTTTTTTTAAAAAAGTTCAATTGAGATCAAGACACCATAATCTTACCTGGCAGCTGATTATGGGATTAAATTTATAGAAAAGTCAAGTGGAAAAGACGGTCAGGAAGGAATGAGATGAGAAGCTGTGCCTGTGGGGCTGACAGCTTCGTCGGAGATGTTTCAGGGGTGAACACACATCTGTTACACGGCTGTCCTGGTGCCATCACTGCCTGACTTCAGCAGGCGCTGTACAGACTGAGTTAAATCAGCTAACGGCCTCCTCACCAGATGTTTCCACTTTTCTGAATTGGACAACATCACAGCGACATGCATTTAAAAACCTCTTGGCTAAACACTTTCATTCCTCTGTTTTCACTTCCTTAGCAGCAGGCATCTCCAAGTATTTTTTCAACAAACTTAAAAAAAAACCACTCAAACCTACATAAAAATTACAAGTGACAGGACTATGAAGCATTTTTTCCCTGAACTATTTGAGGATAAATTGAGGTCATAATACTCCATCACGCCCAAATACTTCAGTATGTGTTTTTTACAAACAATAGCTTTGTCCTCCTTCGCAACCATAAAATACCTTTCAAAATCAGGAAAATAACATTGATGCCTTATGCACTGTGTAATAATATATTCCCTAAGATTACCACTATCTAATCCTCAGACTCCTTTCAGCATTAACCCTTAACCCCAAGTTTAGCAAGATGCTGGATATAAGATTAATGGAATCAAGTAAATAGCTTTTCTAAGTTAGTAATAGACAGCTGTAAGATGTGATAAAAATATTTTTTACACTATAGCAATAATTATACTCTATCAGGATTATAACCCTAACACACTCAACAGAAAATATACAAAAGATGTTCAGTTCAGGGGAAATGTCATAAATTTAGGTATTTCCTTTTAGTCACTCAGCAATGGCCCCAAAGATGAAAGGAGAACAGAAAAGAAATGCAAACCCCATCACATAAAACATGAAGACATTTAAAATCCTAACCCTCTAAATGGGAAAGCGCTCTGAAAGCAGTGAAAGTCCCGTGGAGTGTAGGGAGTCAGAGTGTGCAATTAAAAACAGATAAACAAGGGACTTGCAGAACAATTTCTATAATGCCACTAAGTTTATGTCTTAAAAAATCCACATAAAAATGACACTACACTGTTTGACCATGCTATGTGTTCTCTAGGAGAATGCATGCGTGGATTTCATTAAAACTCCGAAAAGATCACGTGACACTGCTGAGCGTTGCCCACGGAAAGAAGAGCAGGGGTGGGCGAGATGCTTGTGTTCGAGAGGAGCGTGAGCTTTGTCTGTTGTGCTTCAGTTTTCTGGAATTGCTTTACGATGTGCTTGTATCGCTTACGTAATTAAAATTCAATTAAACAGCTAACTTTAAAAATTACTGTTTTTTCTCCTGTTGTCAAGCAATAGAAATCAGATCAGGCCAGCTTCTTTTCCTTTCATGTGTCTACGACCGACTTCGACTTGCAGAAATGTAGCTGAAGATGGTCTGAAGTATTAAACTACTCTGGGAGAAATAAAAAATAATTGGGAAACTAGCTCTTACACATCACTACAAAAAACACATGGCTCAAATCAAGGTGAGACACAGGCTGGATACAAAGGAACTTAGATGGAAGTTTAAAGCATAGTGTGGGCCAGCTCGGGCTTCCTCACAGCATGGCTGCCGGCTTCCCAGAGTCGGTGCCCTAAAAGAGCCAGGTTGAAATGCATGACATTTTTAAGGTCACCTGGTCTCTGGGCTCCCATGGCATCAGTTCTGTCACACTCTGTTGGTTAAGACTGTGACAAAGTCATCCCAGATTCGAGTGGAGGGAACTGTTGACTTGTTAAAAGAAGCTTCAGGATCACATCACTTGAAGGGAGGGGATGCATTTGAGATCTCGCTTCCCAACATACTGTCAATTTGGCTCGAATACTCATAAAAATTCTCTATGGGTTTGGAATTTTTTTATGTCAACTTTTATTTGGTGTAGTCGGCAGGATTCTGAAGAAGCCCATGCAGGACTGCCATGCAGATTTGACCCAGTGCTAGGTACCCGCATGGGTTCACTGAGCCCCCCAGCTCCCAGCTTCACATTGGATGAACTTGGTGAGCTCCCAGGAGACAAGGGCTTTAAAGGTCATTGATTGCAACCAAGAGAGTTTGTTTACTAAAAAGGACATCAAATAAAAGACGCTCTCCCACCTCATCGAAAAGAACCTTATCAGGTGCCTAACCACAAATGGACGTCTACTTCTGTCTCACTCACTCACCTCCACCTACAACAGACACCAAAGACTCCTCAAGGATAAGAAGCCACTGACACCAGAGGCAGACAGCTGCCCCACCACCCCAGAACATGGATAGGCCTGTATACCTACAGATTGATATTGAATTCAGAAACCATTGTTTGATTTTCTTTACCTGTTAACTAATGGTATTAATCATAATAATAGGTACACTGTTCTTTGGGTTTTTCGATATAGTCTAACTACTTATGATTACTGAACATGAGATACCTTTAATGTTCTTTTTAATGGTTTACATAAATCTTTTTAATGGTTTACATAAATGTTACACTAGATGCAAAATACAGAAAAATGAGATGGGTGGAAAAACCTGGATTGTGATGGTTCACAGGGTACAAATGATCCAGAGTATGTTATTCAGTGAAGGCCATATGTCCTGACCGTCTTTCATTCACTTGCCCTTCCCTCTTGGAAACATTCCGCCTTGACTCACACACCACAGTTACCGTGTGGCGGCATCCCCAGGGAGCCACTGTTTTAACAAGACAATGTTGAGAAGTCCTAGGAATGAGCCTTCCTGCTGCTGTGAAATCACGTTACCTCACTGAAAGGCTGGTCATCGGTGCATTCTTCAGATCGATTTGTGACAAAAATGGAGGATTGTGCAAGAATGCCGGGTGCTGTAGTAAATTATAAACACCTAACTGGACAGGTCATGGTGGGTAGTCACCCCCAGGCCTCTAAAGAGGTTTATCTTTGTGGTAAGCAAGCCCTGTCTATTGTTCTTGTGCAACTAGGTTAACACATCTTTGAAATGCCAGAGTAATCGTCTTGTTCAGAGGGAGGTGTAACCACCCCCAAGGGAGCACATAATCTTGTTAACTATCCTATACCTTGTTTTCAGCTACCTTTTTGTGATCTTCCTTACATTCTCCTTAACACACACACACACACACACACACAATAGGGTGTGGCAGAAGTACTGCCTGCCTCAGTGTTTGGTAAGGTGGTAATATGGGTGTAATAATTTGTAGTTTTAATTTGAACATTTCACCTAAAATGTCATATGGTGTGTTTGAATGTGATATTGTTATGTTACAGAATTACATGTTTATGATTTTGTAATAAAAAAGCGTTATTTGGGCCAGACCCTGTGTAAAACCGCAAAACAGTTATTCTCCAGAGCATTTGACATCTTGCTCCTCAGCATGTTGTCAGTTTGGCTCAAATAAACTCTTATAAAAGTTCTGTTTAAAAACCCTGAGAAATGAGAGATATTGTTGGGTTGTTTTCAGAAATTACAGCCTGCAACTTAACTATATGCAAAGAGCATTTGAAAAAAATCCAGACATCTGAGCTTCACAGGCAAAGAGAAACACCACATTATCCTTTATGAAATGAGTTTAATAAACAGTGGACATTTCAATAGACTGTTCCATGTTTTTTAGAATCTGGATTTGGTGGCTTGAAGAATAAAGAAAATACAGCATTCTGAAACAGATGTTATTAAGTCTATTGCTCAATTATACAGTATGTAATGATGTGCAAAAGAAATGTGTTCTGTGAGAGGCCCCTGGCTCAGGCAGACTCAGGGGCCAGGCATAACTTTCAGATTCGTATTATGTTAATACCCACTGATTCCTGCTTTTTCCCTCTTTTCATTGGTTCAGTACACCTTCTCCCTCCCTCCCATGCTTCTGTTTGTCCTGTTGCTTCTCATCTTGGCTCTTCATTTTTTTTTTTTTTGATAAAATGCTATCAATCCCACTCTGCTGGCTCCTCCTACCTTGCACTTAGCTAGCTTAGCATGTATTTTTCTACATGAGATTCTGGCTAAGCCCCAGTGTGTTTCCAGGTTTTCCTGTGCTCTAAGGTTTGGAGGCTGCACACTTATATTTTGTTGCTGTGCCTTTGGCCCATACTTCTATGATGGGAACTTTCAATTCCTGCTGCCAGCTTCTCAGCATGGTCCCCTTGGCATGTGAGTCCAGCACAGCTGCTGCTGGAGAGTCAGCTGTGTTCAGCTGTTGGGAAGGTCATTCCACGCTGCCCCCACATCTCTCATTACCTTTTCCAGGGGAAACTCCCATGTGCTCTTGGTCAAGGTCTCTGTGGACTCACCCACTTCGTGAAATCAAATTGCAATGAGTGTGATAGTGAATGGTGGTGCACTGGCCCAGTGTGCAGAGGAGCCATACGCAGCTGAACAGATGCCGCTGAAAAGGTTCTCAGTCACCCATGGGGGCCTTCTTCCTTTCCTGGCTCTCAGATCACAGGATTGGTCAAGATCTCTGAGGGCGATGTGCCCTCTTGACACGTCTGGGAGCCCAAGCAGCCAGAAGGACATTTAAGGCCAGGGGCGTCGGGGTCACACAGTATTGCTAGGCATGGTTGTTAAGGTCATCCTTACCATTTTCTTCTTCCTGTCAGGGTAGAAAAATGAACTGATCCAACAACCATCTGGACTACTTTTAGATCTCAACCCTAGCCTCAAAAGGATTCCTAACGTGACCTCTAATGATGCTGCTATAACATTGAGACCTTTCTGCAGATGCTGCTCCTAAATCCTTTGCTCTTGTCCCTCTTTCCCTGTGCACAAATGACCACTATGGCCATAAGACAAAGTTCTGCTTATTAATAAAGTAACTGATTTTGGCATCTGAAAACTAACAGAAATTAGAATTCTAGGGTAAATCATTGAATAGACCAAATGAATTTAAATCAATCATCTTAATTTTTTAAAGAGGGTTTAATTTTATGTCTCTAGTCATCTTTTGATTGTTCAATCTTTAAATTCTGTGCATCAAAGTTTTAATCCAGAATGAACACAAAATGCTCTGGGCCACCTTCCCAGACAAAGTGTGCTTCAGGAGTACAGGTGAATTTGTGAAATCTCCTGCTGGGAAATCATCAAAGGCTCACCAGAGTCACCACACCTGCTGCTGTTTGGCTTCCCGGGCCAGTGCTCACCCTTCACCAATGTCATGGATAACATTTATCGAGAGCTTACATGTCCTCGCCCGATCTCTACACCTTGCCTGGCTTTCTCAGAATGGGCTATATTATGACTAAGTCTTCATTGTGTTGCAATGAAGTCACACTTCTCAAATACTGGCTACATTAAGAGAACAATCATTTAGGTAGCTATAAATGCTCTTGCCATCCTCCATTCATTCTTGCACTTTTAAAATAGATTTGTTCACCATTAACAGTTGTTTCTTTGATGTGAGTCTGTTTGCTGAATGACAAATCCCACAGTAATGCCACTTCATGTTGGATAATGCCAGGCGCTGGCCCTGTTTGAAAGGGTGAGATGGCTCTTTCTCAAGGCCCATTCCAGTTTTGGCTTTTCTGTTGTGACCAGTGAGTTGTGATGGAGACACCTGTCCAACAGGAAGCAGACAGAAATCCCAGCTGACTGATGTGTGAATTCGGGTCCTCTGACCAGCTCAGATGACCATGCATCACAGGTCCAGCTGTCCCTGGTCCTGATCTGAACCAGTGACATCGAAACCAGAGTTTTCTTCCCAACCTGCTGAAACATCCTGTCACGTGTTATTTTTATTTCGAAACACTGGCTCAGCTTGCAGAGCTCCATACCCTCAGCACCCATGTCATGGTCAGATGGGTGGAAGAGAACCTGATTGCCTACGGACCTGGATTTTCCTGCAACTTTTCCTTTTTATCAAAACTAGTGGAGGAGTAACTGCTTCACTCAGGAAGATTAGCCCCACAAGAGTCCTGACTAGGAACTGGTTCCACATCACAGGCTTCAGCCTGAGGGGCAGAGGAGGGGAGGGCTAGAAAATGCTACAGGACAACTGGTGGCTGCCCTTTGTCCTCACCTCCACCTCCAATGTTGTTCCTCACCGGGGCCTAACTGATCCCTATTCAACCTTGACCCACCTCCACTCCCTCAGTGGGACTTGGGAAAAAACAACCTGGGAACCATTAGGAAAATGGTGATAGGAGTGGGCTTAGGGCTTGATTCCCCTCATAAACTCCTTTCCATAATCTGGTTGCACCCTTGCACTTCAGTCTGTCTGTAAGAGGGTGGCCCCCAGGTCTGCGCACTGACATTTTAACCCGGAGCCTAGTTCAATCCTCAGGGCCTTGCTCCCAGAAAAGATCATCTGACCTGCAAATGCAGGCCTGCAGGGCTTTGGGAATTCTCTCTTTGGCACCATAACCTTCTGTCTGCTAGGACAGTGTGAATAGCTGAAACTGCCCCATGTCTTATTACAACGGGAGAATGCTGATGGGGACCCCTGTGCTTCTCAGTTACACCCTTACCGCCTCAGGAGTCCAACCACTTGAGGGGTGTTTTAGAAGTTTGACAGGTGAGAAGTTTGACAGGTCAAGCTGGACTGGAGACTGAGGCTCAGACCTGAAACCCAGAAGAAGCTTTTTACAGCATCCTCCTGCCCCAAATTGAAATTGCCCATTGCGTCACAGGCCGGACAAGCACAGAAATCAGCCTGATAGGTTTTCTGATGAGGGAGATTGAGTGCATGTGTCTGAAGAAAGGCAGATTTCTAGGACCAAGGAAGTCTAGAACATCCACGATCTGGGAATTTTTCAATCGTCCTCCTCTTCCTGTTTTGGGAAGAAATAACCAAAGAGGGGAGAGAAAGAAGTTTTTCTCCTAATATCTTGTGAAGGCAATAGTTTCTATTTTATAAGCTACAGTGGGTTGAATAGTGCTCCCCCCACCACCCAATTCACATCCACCCAGAACCTCAGAATGTACTTTTATTTGGAAATTGAGTCTTTGCAAAAGATCTTGAGGTAAAATCATTTGAATTCAGGGTGGGGTCAAAATCCAATGATTGGTATCCTTACAAGAAGAGGAGAGGACACAGAGACACAGAAGGTGAAGGCAGAGACTGGGGTCATAAGGAGCTAGAAGAGGCAGGAAGAATCCTTCCCTAGAGCCTTTGTAGGGAGTGTGGCCCTGCCAACACCTTGATTTCAGAGAAAAAATTTCTGCTGATTTAAGCCATCCAGTTTGTGGTACTTTGTTATTGCAACCTTGGAAAACTAATACACAACCTAAGGCAGCTACAAGGAGATATGAGGAGAGAGGAGTGGAGGGGTGGAATGAGAGAGAGAGAGAGAGAGAGAGAGAGAGAGAGAGAGAGAGAGAGAGAGAGAGAAAGAAAGAGAGAGAGAGAGAGAGAGAGAAATTGTTCTCCCTGTAAAACTTCAAGGACCTATGAACATACACCATGTGACCCTCAGTGGGAAGTTGGGCCTAGTGCTCACACTGCCCCTCTATGAAGCCTTGCCTTGCAGTAGTCCCTGGCTGGTCATTGCTCAGCCGGCAGCCACCTCCTCAGTGACTGGAAGGAGGGAGGGTGCATCCCACACTCAGCAACCCTGCAGGAGGGCCCTTGCTAACCAATCTGCAAGGGGTGCTGTGGTCTCAGAATCACTTCCAACAACCTGTTTGATGAAACTTTCCCTATGAATAGTGAGTCATTACAATGAGTCACAATTTTTACTAAAGTTATGATATCTAACTTCAAAATATTTATTTTGTTTATACATCTACTCAGAGTTGATTTAGGGTTTTGTCCACTGTAGGAATCGAACTCCGATGCTATGTTATGGGCATCCTGAAGGTGACTTATTTTTGTAAGAAAAAGAAAATACTGTCAGAACAACTGTTTTAAAAAAAACGGTTCCTCGTTTCTGTCAAATCTTTCCCTTACCCTGAGCCGGTACGAGGTGAGATGCCAGCTGAAGCGTTAGCTCAGGAAGCACTACGGACACGTCGCCATGAGAGAGGTGCCCAGGGACCAGAGAGGACCTGACTGATAAAGGAGATAGTCCAGTATCCAGGAATGGGTTTCATGAAATTTTAAAATAATTTAAAATTACGAGCTTTGTTAATGTCAAGGGACATTTTTATATGATTTGAGAAATCCTATAACTGTTTACATTTGATCACAAAATCACCTGTGTAGGGTATAGGTTTAATATCTTAATTTTTCTCCTTTATAAACTTGTATTTTTTCACTTTCCTGTCCCTCCACTTCCTCTCAAGGACAAAGCCTGGATTATCCTCTCTCCTGGATTATCCTCTCTGCTGGATTAGCCCTCTCTGCTGGATTACCCTGGCTCTGGATTTTTCTCTCTCCCGGATTAGCTCTGTCCTAGGTTATTTCTCTCTGTACCTTCAGCCCCTATCACAGTGCTAGACTCAGAGCAGAATGAGTCCAGAGAGCATCTGTTAAACTGAACTGAATAAGCATCAAAACTCCAAATGTAACACATGATTTTTAAAACACTATGTAATCAGATAGTGAGGAACATGACTGAGAAATCTGACTGAGGAACATAGAAAGATTATGATAAAAATTATTAAAGAAACTAAGTTGTCTATGAAAAAAGCAAAAGTAGATTCCATAGAGTCTAGACCAGGGGTGTCAAACTCATTTTCATGGGGGGCCACATCAGTGAGGCTGATGTGAAAATGAGTTTGACACCCCTGGTCTAGAAGTAATGAAGAATTTAATTCTATTGAAAAACAAACAACAGACTGAAAGGATAATGACAGTCACCTGGACAGCACACCTGTGGCGTCTGCATGGCTCCGCCCTGGCGGAGCTCACCAGAAGGCAGGGGAGCTTGAGCAGAAGTTCGACACAGTTCACCAGGCTTCACTGCGTATTGGGTTTCCAGGGTTCTCTCTGACCAGAGGAAGTCAGGGCACATTTTCTGCCAGCAAATATTAGTGTTTCTCTATCTTGGTGTGATAGGAAATGGAAGAAGAAATTGAGGGCAGCTCTGATAATAGGCATAAACTCAAGAAAGGCTGAAATTACCACAGGACTGACTTCTCTTCATACCTATTTGCTTCCAGAATTCCTTGGAGACACATTGCAAGGAATACTACAACTTATTAGCTAGTATGAACATCCCTGTGAAGTGATAACTGACGTTCACCTTTGAACATTGAGCCCTTCAGAGAAGAAAATGAGTGCATAAAGCCATCGACAACTTGCAGTTTAGATGCCTGGCTGTGGCTGGGACTCCTGTGTGTCTAGATTACATTAGTTGAAGTGCCTCCAACTTCTGGCAAAAATCTGTTTTATTCTTTATGCTGAAATAATTTTGGACTGAAATAGGCAGTGTAAACCAATTCTATTTAGTTTTGTGTATCTTACCCTGGGCCACAAATAGTGGTAGCGAAGCTTCCAAAGAAAAGTGACTTTATAAAACTGCTGAATCTCTGGTCCAAAGGGACATGTTATAGGGAATGTTTGCAAGATCCCATTGACTAACCCAAACAGAAGTAATGGTACTGAATAAAAAAAGTTCTCTAGCTATTTTGTAAATGCTTTCACGATAGTATATCAATAATATACTATCTCAAAGAAAGATGTGTACTCTCGATATTTGTTAGATGCCGGTCTAATGGGTTTTTCTACTTATACATGTTAGTTCTGTGATTTAGTTAACAGTGAAGCCATACTCAGTAAATTCTACAGCTTTAAATATCGTTTTTCTCTAGTGAATAGGATAAGATCCTCCAACCTTTTAAATACTGGTCTGAAATACACACGAGTGACTGTTGTAGGAAATGCGCGCGAGAGAGAGGCAGGAGGAACTGGACGATCTGATCCAAGTGCCTTTATTTGATGCCGTGCTTGTAGGTGGGCTGAGTGGGGGACAGACTGCAGCCCTGGGGGAGGCAGGAATGGGTTTTTTTTTAAAAAAGACATGGGGGTTGTGAGGGAGTAGGGTAGCAGTTAGTCTCTCGTTCTTCCAGGTGGGTGCCTCAGGGTTCCAGGATGTGAGCTGGGACAATGGGTTAGGTAAAGGGCTGGGCTGTTCCCAGATACAGGAGGGTCAGTCTGACTGCTGGCCATTGTGGCTGGCACCAGATGCCTACTGTGTGCGGTGGGAGAGAGTTTTGGTCAAGCCTCAGGCCATCAAGCAAGTCAGGATAATTGAGTCAGGGGCAGTTCAGTGGGTTGGAAACTGGCCTGACCCTTTCAACTGTGTGACATTATCTATTTCTACATTACCAATGCCTTGAATCTATTACCAATAATGGATGGGGTGACAGTGAAGATAATGAAGGGAACAGAAATACATGAAATTAACAGCATTTAGGTCAGGCTTTCTCACATGAAAATTTGTGGTGAAAACAATCCATTCTAGTCAACTAGAAAATTTTAAATAACCATTTTCAAATTTGTTCCATCCTCAAATCTATTCTTCAATATGTTTTAACCTTTTAAAAATTTGGTTTCATAATATAAACAAACGAATAAATATATCAATAAGGAAAGAGGAAATTCTTAAAGTAGTAGGAATAGTGGAATGAAGAAATCATCATTTACAAATCAAACCAGTAAGTCAGTGTGATGAGTTATGGGATGTTTGCCTAGTCTGAAAGGATCTTTCCACAAAACAATAGTAATTTTTTTTCAATACTCAGTTTCCTTTAATGACCACCATCTCCCTGAAGGACAGGAGCAGGCAACTAGGCAATGGCAAGAGATGTTCACTAGAAGATCTTGCCCTGATTGAAGGCTTTCTCTGCATGCTGGAAGGCCCCTTCCTGATGCGCGATCACCAACCAGCAGTGACCATGGAACGCTGCAGATGGCTCGTCGACACACGAGAAATGAACATACACAGAAACAGGCAATTGTCTGTGGAGAAGTAGGGACCGAGTGGCCACCTTCTCTGGGGGAAGGCATGCATTCTCCTGTCCCAGCAGGCTTTTTATTGAGTTCGTTTGTACAAGAATTCAGGTAAACCTCGTTACTCATTGCAGGGAAGTAAGGATCAAATAACAAGGAACTCTGAGAGCCTAGTTGGAGTCAGGGTCAAAGAGCTGTAAAACTTTGAGGAACAAACTTACTTCCTCCTTGGGCCCTTCTCATTCAACCGAGAGCATTCTAAACAAAGCAGGTTTCACAGGATTTTACATATTCTTTCTTAGACCTGATCACCTGGGGAACCCGCCATTTCTAGTACAGGGCTGCACCACCCTGTCATTGTTTCAGGTTTAGGTGGAGCAAGGGGAACTAAGGCAACCAAGAGATAAGCAGATTTTCTCGTGGATGGAATGAGCACTCAGGCTTTGTCAAAGCTGGGGGGGTGAGAGTCCATCACCCCCTTTTTGCCCTAGCCCCCAAATTCCTTCCTTGGGAGTCTCCCACGTGATCGTGCTTGTCTTTGGTCGTTCCCACCTTGGGGAATCTTACCCATCATTGGCTAACTGACCAAGCATTGGGGTTCAGGCAGGGTGAAGTAAAAGGAGTAGAAGCAGCACTCCTACCAGGGAGATAAGCTTTTGTCTCCTTGGTGGCTTATGGTTCCAAGGTCGTTCCCTCAGCCTTAGCCTAGGCAGGGGTTACAGCTTCTGATACCAGGCAGGGCGGTTCCCAACACCTTCCCAGCAAAAGTACTCTCAGAATAGGGTCTGGGACCCCTTGCTGTCAGAATTCAGTCTCTGTCATGTATACGACTCCCAGTCCACCTGCCTGTCTAGACGCAGAGGAAAGGCAAGCTCCTGGCCTTGGAAGACCCAGACTCCAGAATGGAGCTGCTGTTGTTATTTCCAAAGAGGATGACACTGCCAAAGGCATCTTTCCTCAGCTTGGCCAGTTGCTGGAACATTCATTCCAGTGATGAGGGTCTGGGTGAGCTCTTCCAGGAAACAGTATTGGAAGTACCACAAGGACCAGTCATTCTCATCAAAGTGCTCCCCAAAACATGACAGCAACAGAGAGTGTGTCCTCCTTGGAATACTTGCACTTAAATGGGGGGGGGGTGCTCCGCCCACAGGGCCCCCCTGGCCTCCATAGATGAGAATAAGTCTACCAAGACATGATCTGCTTGGGGAGGAAAGGTGGCGGATCTCTCAAAGAAGGGCCAAGAGCCTTTTCCTCAATGGGCTTTTATTGGGTCCATTTGCACAAGCATACAAGTAAAGCTCATTAATCATTGTTAGGCTGTAAGGATCAAACAAAGGACTCTGAGGGCCTATTTTGAATCAGGGTCAGATAGCTAAAGAGCTGCAAAACTTTGAGGAACAAACTTACTTTTTGCTTGGACCCTTGTCATTTAATTGAGAGCATTTTAAACAAAGCAGTTTTCACAGGATTTTACATATTCTTTCTTAGGCCTGATTGCCCAGGGAACCCGCCCTTTCCAGCACAAGGCTGCACCACCCTTTGTCACTGTTTCAGGCTTAAGTCAGGCAGGGGAAGTAAGGCAGCCAAAAGATAAGGAGATTTTCTTGCAGACAGAATGAGGACTCAGGCTTTGTCAAAACCCAGGGGTGAGGGTCCATCACCCCTTTTTGCTGTAGCCCCCCAAGTCCTTCCTTGGGGGCCTCCCACATGGTCATGCCTGTCTTAGATCATTTCCCCCTTGGGGAATCTTACCCATCATTAATCAACCAAGCATTGGGGGCCAGTTATGGATGAAGCAAAAGGAGCAGAAGCGGTGCTCCTGCCAGGGAGATAAGCTTTTGTCTCCACAGTGGCTTATGGTTCCAAGGTCACTCACCCAGCCTTAGTCATGGGGGGGTTACAGCTTCTGAAACCAGGCAGGGCGGTTCCCAACACCTAAATTCATTCAATACACAGGTATTCTTGGGCAGTTGAGCAAAGTGGTCCTTGACCCTTGGCTCATCGGGTAGCCCAGGCTCACATGCATCCACCTCTTCCTTAGGAGCAGAGGCGGCTGCTGTTTTCTGTTTCTGCTCAGCCTGGAGTTTCTGTTTCTCCCAAGATCCTTTCTCCTTCTGTGGGGTGTACTTTTTAGGCTGGCTCTCTGCAAATTTTTTAGTATCTTCTTCAAGAGTTTTACCTCCCTCAAGACAGCATGGAGCTGGGGCTGGTTAATGCAGGTGAGGAACCGGCAGTTGGAATTGGGGAAGGCCTGGTGGAAAGAAGGCTCCAAGACCTGTTTTTAGAGCCACAATGGGGTGCAAACAACTGTGATGTCAGCCAGTGTCATAAATTCATCCACCAGAAAAGTCCGTGTCTTTAAGTGAGCATCCAGTAGTCTCAGAACTTGCCTCACCTCCTCCTTTGCATTCTCTGTGGCCTGCTTGTTGCGGTGCATCATCCTCAAGTGGGGAACACCCAGGCACTGGCTGGGGGCACCAAGTCACTGTCAGCAAAGCTTACCCACTCTACCACCTGGGCTGCTGCTGCCCCTGGACTACTTCCTGCAGCTTCTCATTGGTTACATAGTAGGCAATGGCATTGCTCTTAAAAACACAGAATCCATTGTCAGCTTCAAATGCTGGAATCTTGCTGACAGGAAATTTGTAGAGAAATTCAGGGGTGCAGTTGGTTTGCCCAAAGTGGAAATAGAGTGGTGTGGAGAGCAGGTGGATCTGAGCCCTGCCATACTGAGAGGCAGTGAGGGCTTTTAAGGCCCTTTAGTTTTCAGGATATGTGTACAGGGTCCCAGCTGCCATGGTGATTTCACAGAAAAAGGAGGTATACAAAATAATTATTAATGAAAAAGGAAGAAAAGGCAACCTTGCAGTAGAGTAATCAGTAGATATCATCTTGACCAAGAGATCGACGTTAATGCTGGCAGCAATGGGATGGAGGGACATCATGTGCCACCTGATGGGATGCAACAAGGACACCACACTCCTGCGCTTTACCTGCCCAAGATGCTTAACTTACGGTCTGATCATGAGGAAATGTGGGATGAGCCTGCATTTTGGATCATTCTACAAAATGATATGCCTGTAGTTGTTGGGAACCACTCTGCCTGGTTTCAGAAGCTGTAGCCTCCCACAGCTAAGGCTGAGTAGAAAGGCCTTACAGACATAAGCTTCTAAGGAGACAAAAACCTATCCCTACACTCATATCCCCTGCTTGGCCCCAGAGGATGACTGGTTAGCCAATGATGGGTAAGATTCCTCAAGGGAGAAACAATCTAAGACAGGCACAGTCATGAAGGGACCATCAGGGAAGGACTTAGGGGACTTTAGAGAAAGGGTGACGAACCTTCACCCCTCGGCTTTGTTATAGCCCGAGTCCTCATTCTGTCTATAAAAAGTCTCCTACTCTCTTGGCTGCCTAGCTTCCCCCGCCTGACTCAGGCTTGAAACAATGCCTCCGGGGGGGTGCAGCCCTTTGCTGGAACAAGCAGTTTCCTGGGGCAATCAGGCCTGAGAAAGAGTGCATTAAATCCTGTGAAACCTGCTTTGCTAAGAATGCCCTCAAGCTATGCATACTAAGTATTTAGGGTCCAAGCACAAAATGAGTTTTTTCCCCCAGGTTTTATGGCTGATTGGCGTCACTCTGTCTACCAAACCCTGACTGAAAAGGCCCCTCCTGATCCCAGAAATGTTATCTGTAAACCACATCTCCTTTCTTTGATATGTATTCTTATGCAAGCTAAACTCAATAAAAGCCCAAGGGAAAAGGTGCTCAGGGCTCTTCTCCTCTGAGAGATTACCCAGCCTTTTCTCCCCAAGCAGGTTATGTCTTGGCAGTCTTATTTCATCTGTGACGCTGGGGGATACTGCGGGACAGGGTCCCCCTCATGCAGTCTTCCAAAATGTCAAGGTCATGACAATCAAAGACAATTAAGGATGTTCAGATTGAAGAGATTAGAGAGGCACAGTAATTGATCCTAGACTGGGTCCTTTGTTATAAACAACAATGGGGCAACTGATGGAAGAAATCTGGATGGGGGTCTTGGGTGAACGCTCAGCAGGAGCTCTTTGTACTATTCCTGCACCTTTTCTATAAGATTGAAATTTCTTCAAAATAAAATTTAAAATAGTTTTGGACCAAAAGCAACAGTGATTTGGTCTGTGGTGGTGTTGTCATGCAGGAGAAATGACAGAGCATTAGCCTGGCACACCAGGTCTCATGTCTTGATCAACACTCACTAGCTGTGTGACTTAGGTTGCTTAATCCTTCTGAGACCTGCTTATTTTACATCTGTTAAGTAGGGATAACATTAGAACCTCCCATGGGGTTTTAGGAGGATTAAATGTTATTACATATGTAATAACCTATGTAAAACTTAGTTCAGTGATTAACTCAATAAGAAGCACTTAATAAACAATGGCCATAATAAGTAGAGTATTTGTTTTCTGAGGTGCACTAGCTTAGTTCCACACACTAGGTAGCTGAAAAATAATAGAAATGTATTGCCTCACAGTTTTGGAGGCTGAAAGTTATAGATGTATAGTTATGAGGGAAGGGGCACAGAGTTTCCACGGTCTCTCTGGGAGCAATACCCTCCCAGCATCTCCACCTGGAAACTCTGAATCCTGTACTTTAAGGATTTGGGGAGAGGATTCATTAGGATGGGTTCCCAGATTCATCCTAGTTTTCACCCCACTTCTGGGGCACATCCTGGGAATAAACATACTCAGCAACTGACAAGAGTCCCCAGCTGGTGTACCCAGCACAATGCCACACACATATGGTAAAATAGAAGGTAATCTAAAGAACTATGATAGTTTTGAAAATGTTAAGAGCACAGAAACCTGCTGTGGCTGTTTTTCTTGTGGCTAGTAGTTTGGTTCTCCATCTGTCCTGGCTTTAGATCTGCCTCATCCTGTCTAATCTTGGTGTCAGAGCTCAATGAGGCCACATGCAATCTGGAAGCAACGACCAGGGCTCCTGGTCCGTGGTGAGGCAAAATTTCTTTTCATAAGCTGCAGTTGTCGCAGCTGCTGCCCTTACTCCCACGCCTTTGGCTCGTATGTTTTAGGATTCTTCACCAAGTCCCCAAACCACCCCTTGGTTAAATTAGGTCACCTTGGAAAATTTGGGGCTCTTTTCAACTATATGTTGAGAAAAGATTTTGAAGAGATGACTTCATTTGGGATTCCATTCTCCCTATTTCCTGGCTCTTTCTATCTTGAGGTGGGGATGTCACTCCATATTTTTAGGACATAGTTGACATGACAATGACTCATTCCATGTTGTACTCCTCTTGCGATGCTGGCCTAGACCAAGTTCATGTTGTCTTGTTTCATCTAATTGCCTTGCAAAGAGTAAATGGAAATTTTAAACTGAAAGGTGGCAAGTTTAACAGTTTATTTAATATTTCTTGTTCCATAAAATGGAAACTATCACATTTGATCTTTTTATATATCATAGACATACTTCTCCAATCACCTATAAATAAACATGAAACTTATGCTAATTAAGGGGGAAAATCACCAAGATGTTCTCGGTTTTGTAGTCAAAATCAGAAAGCATGTGGACAACTTTTGCATTACGATAAGTTGAAAAGCAGAGAAATAGTAACTTGCCCATGATTACATAGAATGTGATACATCATGAATTTTTAAAGCACTCAGTTTACATAGAGAAATAAGACAAATATGCACTGAAAAGGGGAAGCGTGAAATGCAACACGAGTAAAACACGAGCTCTCTGAGGGCCCCTGACAAAGAGGAGGTGCTCAGGAAAGATTTGTTAAATTTTTACCTAAGAATAGAGAAGAGAAGTAGCTCAGTCACCACCTCAGCTGCTTTTGCTCATATGACTCTATAAAATAGAAAAATCACATCTGTCATCCACAAAAAATGCCAATTCATTGTCATAGCTAGGTTACATAAAATTAAATAATGAGGTGAGAAAATGCAAAGTATGGCAAAACAAGCATGAAGCTCTCGGTCTATATCTTCTCTACTTTTCTATGTGAAATAGGTTTCTAAAAAGTACTTAGCTTTACCTCTGTTGGCAATACAATTTAAACCTCAAAATACACATAAGACGGGGGGGAAACTGAACTCGCTCTCTATTCCAGTCACAGGGATCAAAAACTCACTCTACTCCAAACAAGACCTCATCTTCTCCAATTACATCTGCAAAGACTCTTTTCAAATCGGCTCACATTCACAGGTACTGGGGGCTAGAACGTGAACTATCCTTTTGGGGGACACAATTCAGTGCATAAAGTATATCATGGGAGGCTCCTTATTGCTTCCTTGGGTTGTGTAGGGACCCTGGAGAGTCTGGTATCTCTAGACCCCAGACTCCCTCAGACTCTGGGCTCTCTGCCTTAAGTCCAGTCACTATGTGGTCCAGCCCTATCACTTGGCACAATCCTATGTGTCCATGGGTGCTGACTCTCCCAACAGAGACCTCCCCTGAGGACCAAATTGGCCTGTGGCCCCTCTCAGTGCCTACTTGTCACCCACCCTCTGGAAGCTTTCTCTTTCCCACTTGGCCAAGTGTTGACCCAGGACCCTTTCCTCCTCCCAGTCCCCGGAAGGCCCCTGCAACCTAGTCACATTTGTATCGCCTTCTCTGAAAACAAAATCTGCTGTGGCCTTGGTGAGCCTTTTTCGTTTTCTTCAAGGCAGCCCAGCTTGCAGTCCTTTCCGTCGAAACACGAGAGATGACTGCCCCCTTGGGGTAAGAGAAGCACTTCTGAGTGATTTCAGGTGAGTGGCTGAGAGAAAGCACAGACTTTTCACGAGGACACCCTACCTGGCCAGTCCTCAACAAGTCACTCTGCTGAACACTAATTCTTTAAAGTTTCCATCTAGTTATGTTATGGAAAACAGGAAGAAAGAGGAAAAAACAGGAAAGGGAGAATAAAATGCACCAAAAGCAAGAGGTAGGAAGAAATAGTGGGATAAAGGATTTAAATAGAGAGAAAGAGAGAACATATCAGAAAGAGAGAATAAGAAGCATTTATGAAACAAGTTATACAGAAGTAGCCAGGGTATATTAAAAATTCTATCAAGATGTTCTTGTTTAAAATAAATGTATAATAATAAGCCAGTCAAAAAAGACTAATCTGGTATGACTCCACTTATATGAGGTCCTAGAGCTTCTTGAATGTGAGTGTAGGGGTGGGAGGCTGCGGGAGGGGAGCGGGGAATTGTCTAATGGGACAGTTTCAGTTTTGCAAAATGAGAAGTTCTGTTGGTCACACAACAATGTGAATACATTTAACACTATAAGACTGTACATTTAAAATGGTTAAGCTAGTCAATTTAATATTAGGTATATTTTCCAACAACTGTAAAATTTAAGAGTAAACATATACCATGTTCTTCGGTTAACATAGAAACCATTTGTCTTTCACCTCTCTGTTTATCTTTCTAGTATTCATTTTTATTCAATGCTTTATTTTCTGTGCTACATACTAGAAACTATCCTGAAAGGTGAGAAGGGAATGGTGACCCCAATCTAATTTCCACATATGTCAACAGAGATTTCAAAAGGAATGGGGAGAAATGCTGAGGAAATCCAAAGGCCAGTCTTGACAGAGAGCATTTGGCAGCCGATTAGGAAGGGAGGGGACCACAGGCTAGATGCAGGGTGTGCACTGGAACACGCAGATTCCTCTAGAAGTTCCAAGAAAGGCCCCTGGGATGGTATCTTTGAACACCTTCATGGGCAGCGGACAGTGAGGGTCACAGAGAAAAAAGGCAAATGGCTGCTTTAAGCCAGAGTGCCAACTAACTCATCAGTATGAAGGAATCAACCATTCATTTCATTGGGTAAAAGCTGTCACCATTTATCAAGCCTTTATGTGGAACCGTGAGTTAAAGAACGACACACTGTCCCAATGACTAGGAGGTGCTGGAGGTAATTACCATCCCCCTCACCCCACCCCCACAGCTGCTGGATGTTTACCAATGAAGGGAAAGCCAGAACCCAGATGTTGGAAAAACAACATCAAGCCTGCATCTGGGCCTTTTAACAAGATGTGATGCGGGAGAACCCACATTCATTCTAGAGACACCCTTCATTCCCTCTGACACTCACTGCAGTCAGATGGCTGCACTTGCCTGGGAGCATCTGTCTTGCGTTGAACATTGAGTTGCTCTGAGCACCTATGTGGAAGCCAATTGCAGAGTAAGGTGGAGTGCAGCCTTGGGCTCCTCTTCCTGCTGCTTTCCTCTCAGATGGCTCTGCACTGTGCTCCAGAATCGGGGACAGAGGGGCTTGGTCCTGTGAGCACTCAAATGGTGAAATAACTAACGAGGTGCATAGGTGTGCTAAAAGACAGCGGCACTTGTTACAGCTCTGTCCTCTTATCAGATGCAATTATTACAAGCCCAACCTCTTTTTTCACTGTTTCTACTAAACTTTAATGCCGGTTTGTCATCCCTCTAAGCAAACATGTTTTAGAGCTAGCAATCATTGATATAATTTCATTTATGGATTCTATCCTACTTACTGTTGATTGCCAATAGGGGGTGTTGATCAATGGCTTTATTACTGTTCTCATATCTAATTATAGGACCGTAAGTGCCAATTCATTTATTAAAAGTAAATATTAATTTAACTCCTTGAATCTTATAGAACTTTTATCACTCACTAATTTCACTTATGTATTCTTTAGTCTCAAAACTAATTTTCCTACATGTCTACAAATAAACTGTAAAGGATATAGATATATTTTGAAGTCAACATTTAAATTGAAGCATGGTGTATGTACGGAAAAGTTTACAAATCACAAAAGTGCAGCTGGAAAATTTTTTACAAAGGCAACATATCTGTTGGACCATGCCCCCGTGGGGCAAGATATAGAATATTACCAGAAGATTCCCTCAAACCCCTTCCCAGTTATTATTCCCACTCAGAGTAAGCGCTCTTCTGACTTGTTTCATCATCGGTTAGTTTAGCTGTTTTGAAACTTTCTGTCATTGAGTCGTGTAATCGTGTCTGGATTTCTTGTTCAATATTATGTTCATGAGGTTGTCCAGGTCCTGAGTGAAGCAATATTACAAGGTGTAGTATGTGGCATTCATCACTGCATGAACATACCCCATTTATTTATTCATACTAGCAGGTTTTTGGGCTGCTTCCAGTTAAGGACTATTATGGGTGATGCTATTATAAACACTCTTGCACATCATATATAAACTTTAGGAGACATCACTAAAAGGTTTCTGGAAAGGTTGTACCAATTTACACTCCCACTGGCCACACATGAGAGTTTCAGTTGCTCCACATCCTTACCAATACTTGATATTATAAACTACTTTTGTATTGTGTGAAATTATTATGGTACTTGATATATAGCTTTTCAAGGGCTTCCCAAGCAGTGTAACTTTAGCTAGATACTAGGAAAACAGTAATGAAAACATAAGAACTGTTCAAATTAAAAGCACATAGAATATGTATTTAGTCCATGGAGCGTTCTCAAATTAGGAGGGTCTCTTCTAGATCAAGGAAAGGTGTTGTGAATAAAATCCTTTATTCTTACACACAGTAAGCCCATGTTACATTTAAATTGCTGCAGTGATTAAACCCCAAGTCCTAATGGAGCATCAGTGTTGGGACAGACAGAGGTAGTCAAGCTTCCCTCTGCAGAATCAGCTCCTTTGAACCGAGGAGGTGTCTTAAAGCTCAGCAATGAGAGGTGACAATGAGGTCCTGTCACATCTCACCTGTCCAGAGACAACCTGTGAGTTACCAATGCCACCACCTTTTCAATGTTGTTTGAAAATGGGATCAAAGTAATCAATATGTGGGAAGAAGAGAGTGCTGAGGTTAACAGTGTATAAGTAGGACTGGTTTGCCTTTTTCTCAGATCTTTCCTTGAATGTGTTAACACAGAGGAAAATGGTGAGGGGCCTTCATGTTTTAGTCAATCGCACTTTATTCCATCAGTGTCGACAAGTTAGAGATACTTCCCGGGTGAGCTGAGTTATTAACTTCATTCGTTTTGACTACAAACCAATGGTGCCTTTTCTGGACTTGAGGAGACCAAAGTTCCTTATGCATACCATCTTTGAGAGTTCCAGATCTTCCCCGAGCAGAGGCAAACACGTCTGGCCAGACTTCTGAACAGACGGGCCCGCAGCGTCTTAGTCACGGCCTCTGCTGCCCTCCCCTTTACCTCTGCCCTACCCTTCCGGCTCAGGAACGTGAAACATGATGAGTAAGCCCAGCAGCACGGTGACTCACTGGGGGCTTTAGGCTAATTTTCCGGAATAAGTGGCTCATCTCCACCCATCTTATGGACACAGCCACGTTCGCAGAATTCCCAGCTTGAAAGTTGGGAGGGGGTCTGTGGCCATGGGCCAGAGCCGCTGACCCCATAGAGAACCAACCTATTAGGAAAGGGTCCGGCTTTGTGGTAATGAGAGGAGGGGCTATCCTCTGATACCCACAGGAAGACGCGATAGCCTTGTTGAATAATTTCATGAGCTAGCAGGGTGGTGAAACCCACTCGGTCAAAGACCAGGTGGAGTGCCATTGATCCAGATGATAGGAGACGCAGGCAGGTGAGGGACATTTCCTGTTGGGTGGGGCGCATAGCTGGTGAGAGCAGGGAACTGGTAGTTGGGCCTTTGGAGCCCTATGAGGCTCAAAGATGCGTGGGCAGCACAGGGGATTTTAGGTCTTACAGTCCATGAGGTGGGGACATGCCTACTTAGAACTGTTACCGCACTGTGGCCTCCCACCATTCGCAGTCCTCCCAGTCTGTAGGGGGGCGCCAATCACCAGTCATTCTCATCGTCAGCATGTTAACTGTTGACACAGGGTGACGCCTTCATAAAGCTGTCAGGGGAGCAGAGATAGGAAGTTAACCCAAGGTCAAATTTTCATAGCAAAGGAGAAATCTTTAACACAATTGCTGAACTTCGGCTGAGGCTAGCAATGAGAAATATTTATCCCCAGACATATGAACTAATTTAAAAGTAAAATAGCCTCACCATCTCATTAAAACAGTCGTTTCCAGAGTTATATTTTTATATTTAATATTCTATTATAAAAATTGGTATGCTGTATTGTTTTTGATCAGTTGTGAACTTATAAAAGTTATGTAACACAATCTAGATAAATATTTTGACACCTAGAGTTTTATGATCACATTTAAAAATATATATTACTATTTACATATGTATTTGTCTGTAGAAAATCACGCCAGAGTGATTAATAAGTCATTTAAATATAAAAGTATGTTACACTAAGATAAATTCTGCAGAGATAGCACATTAAAATATAATTTTAAGAAAAAAATGTAAAGTTAGAGACTTTTAAAGAACTTGTCAATGCATTTTTTAAATGGGTAATGGTGAGTATGAAATTTTTATGATATACAGACTCCACTGTATACTGTTAAAGTAATGATGTGAGTTTATTTTTAAGTCAGTATATTATAAACATTTTTCAATGTCAAATTAAAAATATGTAAAGCTACAATAGTTTTTCAAGAGTAAAAATACATGAAAACTACTGCTCTAAACTCCAGCTTATAACTGGTTTGGTGGTTGTATTTTTGGGGTGTAACAGAGCAGGTATCAAATAGTTTAGTCACACTGCCCATTGTCTGGGATATAAGTGTTCCATTGTGTTCTCAAACAGCTGATCAGGGTGGTTCAGTCTCACGATGGCTATAAATGCACCTGTGTTTAATGCTTTTATTGTTCTATAATAGTAAATACAATCTTGAGGACAGACTATTAAAATTTATTAAGATGTAAGATATTCAGGCACATGGAGAATAATTTGAATGTGCCAATGAAAATGAAAAGTCATACTCTGTAAATCTGGGTTTTGGACACCTGGGTTACTAATAAATTCTGGACATAAAAGTGGGTGTACACACCTTAACTTTGGTATAGCCTTTTTATGGAAATTGTCCATATAGATTTTTTTTTTTTTGTACATAACAGAAGAACCATTGAGCTGAAGAGTTAGTCAATCCAATACTCTTATTTATCCTATTAGCTTATTCAGAAACTGTGAAGATTGTGCCATATGGTATTAGATGAGAAGTCGGTATGATGGAAAATAGGCTCTCTCGCTGCTGGCTCTATGTTGAAACCTGTGTCCTCTCCCTCTTTCCTTGAAGTCCTCATGCCAGTAGACACCCTGCCATCCAAAATCACCAACCTACAGGTGGAAAGTGGAGGGAGGTTGCCTTTCAGAGTTTATGGTGACAGCTTTGTGGTGCAGTCCCTGGTTAACTGGCACGCAGTTGAGATAGGCCAGCACAGACAAGACATGGCTGTGTGTTCCTCACCACTGTCCCAGCCACAAGCACACGATTCGGCTTCTGGTTGACCCACGAGCACATGTCAATGTTGACTTGATTTGAAGGGGAAGCATGGAGGGTGGGCCATTCTCTGACCAAGGTACAGCATAGAGTCTTGCTAGAAGGTGGTAATTTAGCTGTAGAAACCTTGTTTGATGTCTGGACCCAAACTTTGCAGGACTAGAAACTAGAATTTGGCCATGTGCAGAAATGGGTAGGTTCAAATGAACTAAACCTGAGGTAGATCTAGACTCACAATACCAACCTATTAACTTATTAAAATGTAACAATCATGGGGATGAGCCATTCAAGTCTTCTTGCCAGTTCAAGTGTCTTCTTTTGGGAGGTCTTTGAGGGAAACCCAGACAGCGCTGCCTCAGCACAGGCAGCACTCAGTGGATGACACCTCACAGCCAGGGCCAGCAAGCTCTACAGGCCAGTGTCCATTGCTGTCCCTGTGCTACCAGGAAGGCTGAGGTCTGTTCAGCTGGCCACACCCTCTCCTATCAGTCCTGGAGTCTAGGGCATCTTCTAGCTCCTTGGGCTCCATCTTCTAGCTTCATGCTGACTTCCCCATGTTGTCACAAAACGGCCTCCAGTTTATGAATAAGCTGGCCTCCATAGGATGAAAACAGAAATTGCCTTTATTCTCTTTCTTCACAGCCCTTTTAAACAGGTCTGCCCCCCTTTGTGGGTATCCCATAAACACACTGGAGGAGGTCTAGGGTAGAAGCCACAGCTTTTCTGGGGTTGTCAGGTATTAACAAAGAATCACATCTCTTTGGCATATAAAAAAATCCCAGTCTATTCTAGTATTAAGTCTTCCGTTTCTCATTCAATTTTAACCTTCTCTCCTCCCCTAGCCCAACCCCAACCTTGACCCAGGACTTGGAGTGGGGGAGTGGGGCTCTTTGGCTTCTTGCTCTTTCCCTCCCGAATATTCTCCTTGCCCCCAATCACCACGCTACCCGTGGCTTGTTTGGGTGCTAAGGAAGTAGACAAGAGAGTTGCAAGCACAGGAAAGTTCCTATTTGTGGGTAGAATCAGCATCTTCTGACATGTAGAAGTGCTTGTGTGGGCTCTTACGAGATAGCTTTGCAAAGACCCTCCATGTATAGCTCCCCAGTGTTCAGGGCACCTCCAGCACCTGGCCCTTGAGCATCAGGGATCCCTCCCCAACACACAGACCCTGCTATTGGTATCACCTCATCTTTCCAGAGACCCATTTCAGAGGTGACCCTTTAGAAGTACCCAACTCTGGATACAGGGTTCTCCTCAGCCCTAGGGAAACATAAATGTTCCCTGACCTACCACACTCAGTGCACCAGCTCTTCCAAAGGCAGCCATAGGCTGCTGGGGAAGCTGTCCTGTCACTGCATCCCACGAAGCCAGGGAGCAAGGGAAGCTCTGAGCTTATCTCCCTGCTCTCCTATTTTGCTTGGGTGAAGCACACACCTTCCTCTCCAGGGTAGGAAGAGAAGGAGCCTCAGTGCTCCTTCCAAATGAGGTTCTGCTTATTCTCCAGCCCTCAGCAAAATTCTCAGCCTTCTCTTGTTTAGCCTGGTGGTGAATGATGAGGGGAGACTGGCAGAACCCTTGTTTCACGGCACCCCTGGCCCCTTATTTTAGAAGGTAAGGTCTCTACACATTTATCTTTATCAATACGGCTGCTCTCTTGGTTTTTCCTTTTCTTTTTCTTCATCCTGAAAACTTTTAAATAAAACTAATTGCTACTCCCCTTAACACTCTGGGTTCTGAGTTGAATGATATTCATCAGAGTCACAGAATCAGCCCCAGTTCTCTCAATCCTTTAAAAAAATTTTTTTCTATTGTATTGTTTTCCATTACCATTTAGTCCCCTTATACCACCCTACCCCCAGCAATTGCCACACTGTTGTCTATGTCCATGAGTCCTTTTTCCTTCTTGCTTAACCCCTCCACCCCCTACTTTTCCCTTCTTAGCTATCATCCTGCTCTCTGTGAGTCTGTCTCTGTTTTCCTTGTTAGTTCATTTTCCACATATGAGTGAAATCATATGGTATTTGTGTTGCTCTTACTGGTTTATTCATTTAGCATAATGTTCTCCATGTGCACCCATACTGTCACAAAAGGTGAACTTTCTTCTTTTTAATGAGTAGACATTCCATTGTGTAGTGAAATACTGAGTGGAATACTGAGTAGTACTCCATTGTGTCAATGTCCCATAGTTGTTTCATCTACTCATCTATTGATGGGCACTTAGGTTACTTCCATATCTTGGTGATTGTAAATAATGTTGCAATGAACATAGGGGTGCTTATGCTCTTTCAAATTAGTGTTGTGGGTTCCTTCAGATATATTCCCAGAAATGGGATTGGTGGGTCAAAAGGCAGATACATTTTTAGTTTTTTGAGGTATCTCCATACTGCTTTCCGAAGTGGCTGCCCCTATCTGCCTTTCCATCAGTAGTGCAAAGGGTCTCCCTTTCTCCACATCCTCTGTAAACGAGCACTTGTTTGGTGATTTATTGATCATAGCCATTCTGACAGGTGTGAGATGGTACCTCATTGTGGTTTTAATTTGCATTTCTCTGATGATTAGTGACATTGAGCATCTTTTCATATGTCTATTGGCCATCTGTGTGCCCTCTTTGGAGAAGTGTCTATTCAGTTCCTTTGCTCACCTTCCCCCCCCCCCCCGCAGTGGGAGATACAGTTTATTTACATGAGCAACCATGAGGGCAGGGGAAATACACAGTATTTACAAAGTTAGCTACCTGTACAAGATGGATTACATACGCAAAAACAAAAATCTCAAGACCACAGGACAGCGTGAGCCCCACCCCCCTCCCCAATGACCCCAGCATGCAGTAATGCCTGTTGGGTGGCCCCTGGGCATCCAGGGGCTGGGCGGAGGGAGTGATGCACGGAAGGAAAAGCCACCAGCCTTGAAAATTAGTACAGAGCCCCTCCCCCCTCCCCCCGCCACACACACACACACACACACACACACACACACACACACACTCAGACACATGATAGGATACAGGGTGAACAACACCTAGCCAGGTTGGGAAGGATGGGAATTGAAACCCACACAGCCTGTTGTTAGAGGGAGGGGAGTGGGGGAGTCCCAGTCCCTGTTAAACTACATGGTAGGGGGGTATACTCTCCCAGGAAGGAAAGGGATTTGTTCCCTCAGGGTCCCTGCCTGATCAAGCCCATCTCTTATCCAGCCCGGGCGGGTCCCTGCCCTGAGGGCAGGCCTAGCAGCAGTGGGGAAGTGGATGTGGACCAACCAGTTCGCAAAGTTACTTCCCACTTCTCCCTCCTCCAACCGAAGGGGGAAAGGGCAAGGCCAGAGGGGAAAGTGCATATTAGGGCCCAAACTGCAGCTGCCTCTCAGAAGGAAGAATGGCCCCTGGCCTTCCTCTCTTCGCCTTCAACCTACTTCCAAGAGGTCTTCTGGAAGCAGGCTGGAGACGGGCTGAGATCCTCCTCTCCCTCTGGCATCTCCTCAGAGGGAGAGGACTATGGAGGTTCAACAACAGAGGAACCCAGGCCCCAGGATTTATTCTAACTCCTGCCAAAAATCTGTTTGGCTTTTTAAAAAATAATCACAATTCATGGGTTGAAAACCAATTTGTAACCAGACTTCAGCCACAAGTAGAACCACGCCAGGGGGAGGTTGGAGTTCCAGACAGGGTGCGTCAACCCCGTCTCTGTTGTTCCCTTAACCCCCTAGGACCCCTAACCCACATTGGTCCACCAGTCCTGGGTACTCACTACCCAATGTGGGGTAACTCCTCCTGAGAGGAGGGCAGGGGACACATCCAGCAAATGCCAGAGAACTTGGCTTAGGGTCAGCTCCACCCATGAGAGTCAGCCCTGCTCCCAGTCCTGACTGCATTCCTCCAGCTCGGCTCCTGGGAGTGATGGTGCCCACGTGGAGGTGGGATGGTATATCTCTTCAGGATGTAGACCAGGCGGGGGGGCACGCTGGCATGACAGTTCACAGAGGGACAATGTCTAGACATGACACCCCTTCCCCTCCACTGATAACCCAGAGCATGGAGACTGCCCTCTCTTCCCACCCTACTCTTAGCAAAGGGGAAGAGGTAAAAGATCAGGATTTTCCTCAGAGCCCCAAACCACATATACAGAATAAATAACCTAAAAGTGGCTAAGGAAGGGAAAACAAGGTAGGCTTTGAAGGCAGGAGCATTGAGAGAGGAACTGAAGCTGGTCATTCTGCTCACTATTTTCTAAAAATATTCATTTTGCAGAGAGAGGGGAAGGGAAGGAGAAAGAGAGGGAGAGAAACATCGATGTGTTGTTGCCTCTCGTGTACCCCCAACAGGTGACTTGGCCCGCAACCCAGGCATGTACTCTGAATGGGAATTGAATCAGTGATTTTCCTTTGCCCACTTTTTAATTTAATTGGCTTTTATTTGGGGAGAGGGGCTTGAGTTTTGTAAGTTCTGTACAAATTTGGGGTATTAACTCCTTACCAGATGTATTGATAAATATATTCTCCCATTCTGTGGGTTGTCTTTTTATTTTATTGATGTTTTCCTTTGCTGTGCAAAAACTTTTTACCTTGATGTTGTCCTATTTGTTTGTTTTTTCTTGTTTATTTCCCTTGCTTGGGGAGATATCTCTGATAAAATATTGCTATGAGCAATGTCTGAGATTTTGCTGCCTATGTTTTCTTCTAGGATTTTTATGGTTATGGGTCTAATATTTAAGTCTTTGATTCATTTTTAATTTATTCTTGTATGTGGTATAAGAACATGGTCTAATTTCATTTTTCTGCATGTATCTGTCCAGTTTTCCCAACTCCATTTATTGAATGACTTATCTTTAGTCCATTGTATGTACTTGCATCCTCTGTTGAATATCCATTGATTAAAAAGGTGTGGGTTTATTTCTGGGCTCTCTATCCTGCTTCATTGATCTACATGTCTGTTTTGATGCCAGTACCATGCTGTTTTGATTACTGTGGACTTATAGTATAAATTCTTATTAGGTTGCATGATTCCTCCAACTTTGTTATTCTTTCTCAGGATTGCTGTTGCTGTGTGGGGCCTTCTGTGGTTCTATATACATTTTTGAAATATTTGTTCTAGTTTTGTGAAATATGTCATTGGAATCTTGATAGGAATTGCATGAATCTATAGATTGCTTTGGGAAATATGGACATTTTAATGATGTTAATTCTTCCTACCCATGAACACAGCATGTGCTTTCACTTATTTATATATTCTTCAATTTATTTCTTAGTGTCTATAATTTTCCAAGTATAGGTCTTTTACATGCTTGATTAGGTTTATTCCTAGCTATTTTTTTCTTTTTGAAGTAATTGTAAATGGGATTGTTTTCTTAATTTCCCTTTCTCTTAGTTTGTTATTGGCATATAAAAATGCAACTGATTTCTGGATATTAATTTTGTATCCTGCTACTTTACCAAAATCATTTATCAGTTTTAGTAGTTTCTTGGTGGAATCTTTTGGGTTTTCTAAGTACAGTATCATGTCATCTGCAAATAAAGACAGTTTTACTTCTTTCATTCTAATTTAGATGTGCTTTATTTCTTCTTCTTGTCTAATTGCTGTGGCTAGGACTTCCAGTACTATGTTGAATAAGAGAGGTGAAAGCAGGCACACCTGTCTTCTTCCCAATCTTAAGGGGAATGCTTCTAGTTTTTGCCCACTGAGTATGATGCTGGCAGTGGGTTTGTTATATATGTCCCTTATTATGTTTAGTTATGTTTCCTCTAATCCCTGCTGAGAATTTTTATTATAATTGGGTACTGGGTTTTATCAAATGCTTTTTCTGCATCTATTGATATGATCATGTGGTTTTTATCCTTTATTTTGTTTATGTGGTAAATCACATTTATTGACTTGGGAATGTTGTACCAACCTTGAATTCCTGTGATAAATCCCAATTGATCATGGTGTATGATCTTTTAGGTGCGTTACTGTATTCAATTTGCTAGTATTTTGTTGAGGATTTTAGCATCTATGTTCATTAGGGATATTGGCCTGTAATTTTCATTCTTTGTAGTGTCTTTATCTGGTTTTGGAATTGAGATAATGCTGGCCTCATAAAATGAGTTTGGGGGTCTTCCCTTCTCTTGAATTTTTGAAATAGTTTGAGAAGGAGAGGTGTTAGTTCTTATTGGAATGTTTGGTAAAATACCCCTCTGAAGCCATCTGGTCCAGGCCTTTTGTCTGTTGGTAATTTTAGAGGTCTGCTTCAATTTTACTAGGTGTTATCTGTCTATTCAGATTCTCTGATTCTTCCTGATTTAGTTTTGGAGGGTTGTATGTTTCTAGAAATTTATCCATTTTGTCCAGGTTGTGCAGTTCATTGGCATATAGTTGTTCATAATATTTTCTTAGAATCCTTCGTATTTCTTTAGTGTCAGTTGTTATTTCTCCTCTTTCATTTCTATTTTATTTATTTGGATCGTCTTTTCTTTTTCTTGATGAGTCTGGATAAAGGTTTGTTGATCTCATTTATCTATTCAAAGAACCAGCTCTTGGATTCATTGCTCTTTTGTATTGTTTTCTTAGACAATATTTCACTTATTTCTGCTTTGATCTTTATTACTTCCTTCTTTTTACTCACATTGCACTTTGTTTGCTTTTCTTTTTCAAATTCCTTTAGGCGTAAAGTTACAGTGTTTATTTGAGCTTTTTCTTGTTTTTTTTTTTTGAGATAGTTCTGTAATGCTATGAATTTCCCTCTTAGGATTGTTTTTCTTGTGTCCCACTGATTTTTTATTGTTGTGTCATCATTTTCATTTATTTCAGGGTATCTTTTCATTTCTTCTTTGATCTTGTTGACTCATTCATTGTTTAATAGCTCGTTATTTAGCTTCCATGTCTTTGCCTGTTTTTCAGTGTTTTTCTTGTGATTGATTCCTAGTTTCATAGCATATGGTCAGAGGAGAGGATTGATATAATTTCAATCTTCTTAAATTTATTGAGACTTGTTTTATGTCCTAACATGTAGTCTATCCTAGAAAACGTCCCATGTGCACTTTACAAGTATGTATATTCTGATCCTTTGGGGTGAAATTCTGCAAAGATATCAATTAAGTCCATTTGATCTAGTGTGTAAGTTAAGGCTACTGTCTCCTTGTTAATTTTGTCTGGAAGGTCTATCCATTGAAGTCAAAGAGTTGTTAAAATCCCCACCTCTGACTATATTTCTGTGGATCTCTCCTTTCATGTCCATCAAGATTTGCTTCACATATTTAGGTATTCTTATGTTGGGTGCACAAATGTTTATTGGGGTTATATCCTCTTATTGGGTTGTTCCCTTTATCATCACGTAGTATCCTTTTTTGTTTTTTACTATAGCTTTTGTTTTAAAGTTTATTTTGTCATATATAAGTACTGCTATGCCAGCTTTTTTTCCCCTTTCCATTTGCATGAAATATCTTTATATCCCTTTACTTTTAGTTGTGTGTATTTTTCAGTCTGAGTTGAGTGTCTTGGAGGCAGCATATATATGGGTCTTGTTTTCTTATCCATTCAGCTACCCTCTGTCTTTTGGTTGGAGCATTTAAGCCATTTACATTTAAAGTGATTATTGATAGATATGTATTTAGTGCCATTTTTATTGTTAGACTCTTTTCCTTTGTTTTTTTTTTTTTCTTTCTCTTTTTCTTCTTCTTCTTCTTAAAGCAAGCCCTTCAACATTTGTTGCAGTGCTGGTTTTGTATTAATAACCTCCTATAGCTTTTTCTTGTCTGGAAAGCTCCTTATTTCTCCTTTGATTTGAAATGATTGCCTTGCTGGGTAAAGTGGCCTTGGTTGTAAGTCCTTGCTTTTAATCACCTTGAATATTTTATGCCAATCCCTTCTGGCCTGAAATGTTTCTGCTGAAAAATCAGACAGTCTAATTGGTGCTCCCTTGTATTTCTACCTGCATTTATCTTGTGGCTTTTAGGATTCTCTCCTTGTCTTTAAGCCTTGCTATTTTAATTATGAGGTGTCTCAGTGTAGGACTCTTTGTGTACAACTTGTTTGGGACTGTCTGTGTTTCGTGGACTTGTGTGTCTTTTTCCTTCAGCAGATCAGGAAAGTTTTTGGTCATTATTTCTTCAAATAGTTTCTTGATCCCTTGCTCTCTCTCTTTTCCTTGTGGTATTACCATGATGCACATGTTGTTACATTTCATGTTGTCCAAAGTGTTTCTTAAGCTATCTTCATTTTTTGAAATTCCTTTTCTTTTTGCTGCTCTGCCTAGGCATTTTTTTTTTTACCTTGTCTTCCAAATCACTGATTCAATCCTCTACCTCATCTAACCTACTGTTTATTCCTTCCAGTGTACTATTTATTTCAGATGTTGCATTCTTTACTTTTGACTGGTGTTTTTTAATGGTTTCTATGTGTTTTTTCATGCTGTTGAGTATCTTATAGTCATTACTCAAAACTCTCTATCTAATAAATTGCTTACCCTCAGTTTGTCTAGTTCTCCTGCAGAATTCTCTTGTTCTTTGATCTGGGGTCTGTTTCTTTGTCTTCCCACTGTGGCTGCTTCTTTGTATTTGTTCCTATGTATTAGGTAGTCTGCAAAGACTCATGTGTAGGCCTTTGTCAGATGCTGCTTGTGTCTTGTCCTGGTCAACCTGGAAAAGGGAGCCACATTGTGTGGCTCCCTCTGCAGGGCCTGTTTGTGTGCAGAAAGAACCAGGTGGTGGGTGCACCAAGGCTGGCTTTTATCAGCATCAGGCCTGGGGGAGGGTCAGCTGAAGCCTCAGAGTTTCCAGAGATCCACCTTAGTTGCGAAACTAATCACTGAAATAGCCTCCAGCTGTCCTCAGCAGCAGGGCTTAAGCTCCACTGGGTGGGGTAGAGTAATTCCTGCTGGGGAGGTGTATTGCTTCCCCTCAGGCTAATGCCACTTGGAGGGGAGTGCTCTGCCTGAGAAAGGGGCCTTCTGCTGTGTGGGGAATGACTCAGGACAGGGATCCTTGTGGCTGTTCCTTCAGTTTTCTCTCCAGAGCCACCATCCTCAGACTTTCTCAAGCATCTATAGTATACTCTCCCCTCCCTTTGCCAGAGCCCAAGATAAGTGGCTGCAAAAGAAGATTCTGTGCATTGGTCCTTTAGGTGACTCTCCATGTCTCTAGCTGTCTCTTCCTGGTGGACAGAAACCCCAGTGTTTTTCACATCTGCTATTACCTGGATTCCTTTCTGTCTCTGTGGGCTGGGGAGCCTAGTTTAGGGTTTAGACCCCATTCTCTCAGGGGAACTTCCCCTCCTGGCTTCTGAACTACCCCTTGGAACTTCAGCTGCCACCTATGGGAGCACAGTGAACCCTCTCATCCCTCCTCAACTCTCCCTACCAGTCGCATTGTGGTGATGTGGTTTCTTCTGTCTGTCCTTGGTTATAAAGCTTCTTTTCAGCTAGTGTTCATTGGTTACTCAGGATGACTTCTCTACAATTTAGTTGTAATTCCAGATTCGGGAGATTCAGTTGTAACTCCAGTCCTGGGAGAAGGTTAGTGTAGCTTCCACTTACTACTTTGCCTTCTCAAGTCTCTCTATTTTTTCCTTTTGCCTAATGATTTTTTTAGGAGCTGATTATTTCATACTGAATATTCTTTTAAAAATAGATTTTTAATTTGTTTTTAGAGAGAAGGAAAGGGAGAGAGAAAGGGAGGGAGAGCACCATTAATGTGAGAGAGAAACATCGATCAGCTTCCTCTTGCACATGCACATCTAGGGACTGGGCTGCAACCTAGCAACCTGGGCAGGAGGTCCTTTCACTCTGCGGGGAGGTGTCCAACCAGCTGAGCCATGCTGGCCAAGACTGTTTTTTCTTTTAAAATTCCTATTGATATTTTTCTCTATATTCCATGCAAAACTTTAAAAAAATCTGTTGGAGAAATACTTTTTGAAAAGGAAAGAAACAGATACCAACAAATATTTGGTGACATAATTAATTGCCTGCCATATTTTGTGCTGGGTCAGCAAATCAATCTTACAAGAGAATTTTTTGCTTTGTAAATGTCCTCATCCATTTATTTGAATGTAATGTCAATTTCCAAAGGGAAACATTCTTAATTGCCCCCCTTTCTGTTCTTTTGACTTATTCCAGAAGAAGCTACATCAAACAAATTATAGGTTTGGTTAATTAAAACCCAATTTTTAGAAGCCACTAATTATTGAAAATAGAGAGGTCCCTTAGGGAACAAGGCCTCATGTACTTGTCCAAGTGCCAAATTTCATTAAGATTCAGGCTGGACAGGGAGCAAATTAGCCTGGGGTGAAGAAGCCTCACTTGCCACAGAACAATTTCTGATGGAGATGGCTCTTCCGGTGCCAGTAGAGATGAATGTGACAAAGTGAAATATGAATTTTTTTAAAAAGTTAAGAAAATAAGGGCTGCAATGACAATCCCAGTAGAAAAGTAATTAAGCAAGAGTGTTAAGAAAGAAGGTGGAAAGAATGGAGAGATAGAGAGGTTAGGCTGAGCAGAGATGGTTCTATTGAAACACAGATGTGGGACACCAAATAATTGCAACATATGGTAATCTGATACAGAGGGAAAGTGGGAGGATAAAGAAATACGTCCAATGAAGAAAAAATATATACACACACGTGTTTTCATAGCAGCATTATTTATTAATGTGGGAAACTGAAAATTATTCATATCATTGGGAAAGGCCTTGGTAAGTTAGAGCAGTAACTATAGGGATATCTTGAAGTCAGTGAGATGGTAAGTTTTATGTGTGAACTATGTATATATAAAACAAAGGCAGAATTATTTATGTGATAACTGTCACTGAACACCAGCAAAAGGCAGAAGGCACCATGACTAAGGTGCTGAGAATAGTGAAGAATTTTGATTCTTAACATGGTGCAGGTACATTCTTAATCATTTCCCAGGTCTGAAGACAATGCAGTGTTTCCTGCAGAGTGATGGTCACTATCTAGAAAGTGCAAATACAGAGCTGAATTGCATCATTCCCTGAAAAGGAATCCTACCTGTCATAGGACTGTGACCCACCCACCATACTGCACACTGCCATGCTGCACCTGGGACCCTGCATGACTCAGGTGTCCCTCATCGACTGACTGCTCCTGGGTAAGTGTCCCCGAGGTAGGCATACACAGAGGGGCTGGAAGGTGGCAGGCAGAAAGGTGAGATACCTTCCCGTTTGCTTGTGTTTCTGCCACCCCTCCAGCTGGCATGGGCTCTTTATGGTGTTCTCCAGTCTATTTCCACACTCCTAGAAGCACACCCTCTGCAGTCTTCCGGAGGCTCCAGCACCACGGGATGACCTCTCTCCAGAGGACTGAGTGCTCTTTGCCACTGTCCCTGCCTGCAGAGGTTTGTCAGTTCTGCCAGGACTATCCTCAGTATTCATTACTTGTAGCCCAACCTTCCTCTTGTTTTTCCCAGCCCTAACTGGCAGCCGTCTCCAGCAGGATCACCCTGTGTAACCTCAATGCCCTTTGTCCTTGGCCACCTTCCATACCCCACATTCAACAACAATTCCTTAGACTAAAATCTATCTGTTCAAATAGCCAGTGTGGTTTCTGTTTTCCTGGTGGGACCCTAGCAGACACAGGATTCTAGAGACTGGAACATGCAGCTGGAGCCAGGAGCAAGGTGGTTTAAGCCCAAAGAGCACAGGAAACTTTTAAGTAAAATTAAGTCAAGAATATGCAGGATGAGCCCTGGCTAGTGTGGCTCAGCGGAGTGAGCACCAGCCTGAGAACCAAAAAGGTCACCAGTTCAATTCCTAGTCAGGTCATGTGCCTGGGTTACAGGTCAGGTCTCCAGCTGTGGGTGAGCAAGAGGCAAATGACCAACGTTCCCCTCTCCCTTCCCCTCTCTAAAAACAAACAAATAAATAGAACCTTAACAAAAAGAAAAATCACCACCCACTTAAAAGCACCACCCACTTTTAAGGCCCATGTTTATTTCAGACTTTACAAGAGATCAACTGGGTTCTCTTGCCCAGTTGTCCACTCCTGTCTCCATTATTTGATACAGAGTCCAGTCAAGGGCACTAAGAACAACACTCACTGTTATCCCCGAGGTAAACTTACAGGGAGGAGAAAACAGCCTTGTAAAACATTTTGTTTCCCAACAAGACTTGTCTATTATAACACCATTAGTACTTATACACTCCTCAAAGTTATTTAAATAGTTTAATCTTCAATTTTTCCCTATTGCTTTTTTAAAAACAGGTTTACAACAATGTAAAATAAATAACAATTTATTTAAAGTAGTAGGAAAAAATTAAGTGTATCAAGCAACACACTAAATCTGAATGGACTTATATTCCTTAAAAACAAAAAAAGACATTGTCAAATAGGCATACAAAATAAACCACAGCTTATGCCCTTTACACAAGCTAACTTAAAACAAAGTGGTAAAGAAGAGGTGAGTCACAGTTAGGGAGGAATGCCGGGTGAGGGGAGAGGCACCACAGCCATCCATCCTAGCAGGAACCATGTACACTTGGGACTGGACATGGCTATGTTCTGAGAGCACAGTAAGCCATTGACACAAATGGTCCAGACCTCCAAGTCACCTGCCTCTGTTGGTTAGACTCCTCCTGTGACCTTATGGAACACTTACTATGACCAGCTGATAGGGAACCGGCCTGGTTTAGGACTAGGTTTGGTTGATAATTTGGTGTGAACCAAACATGGATGTCTGCCTTGCTGCAGCCCAACTCCAGGGTGGTGCTCAAGGACAATGTGAGAAGAAACATTCTGACTGGCAAAGCTTTGAGCATTTTGCTGGTCATCTCCTTTGTGCACAGATGCTTGGACAGTATCTGTGCTGGAGTCCTTGTCTGGGTGCCTGGAAGGGGCAAGATGGAATGAGTGGCTGCAGGGAGGCACGTGTGTGGGTGTGGTGAAGGGACCTGTGGGTACAGATGCAGGCCTGTGGGTCTTGAGTCCTGCTTCAATCCCCAGAGAGCATCACTGAAGAAGGGGCACCCAGCAACCAGGCACATAGCGGTGTCTGTAGCCAAGTACAGCCAGCCCAGGATTTGTGTACCAGCCAGTGCCTTGCACAATGGGCCATGGACAGCTCAGTCATGGGGGCAGGGATGGAAGTGTGCAAGAGCCCCACACTGTGAGTTCCCTCTACAAAGAACAACCTAGCTATCCACAAGGGAGGTTGCTTCTTACCCGATGATATGGCAACACTGGCTCCTTGGTTCAAGATGATTACATCAGAGCCCTGTAGCCCTGGAGGGATAAGCAATTTATCTCACTGGATAGGTAGTTGCAGGAAGCTAGCTAGAGGATGACTTTCTGCAGGGTTAGAGACCTATCCTTTAAGACTTGACATATAAATTAAACCAATTGCTTTTATATGGCATTGTGCCCCCAGTAG
Organism: Tonatia bakeri; assembly: GCA_004024845.1. NCBI lineage: Eukaryota > Metazoa > Chordata > Mammalia > Chiroptera > Phyllostomidae > Tonatia > Tonatia bakeri. Next base: position 184,125 of record PVIA01001854.1, read on the forward strand.
CTAAAAAGCAGCACCCGGCACCAAGTGGGTAGAAGTAGCATTGGCTCCTCTTACCATCACTCCCAGTGGGGCACTTGGAGGATTTGTGCCTCCTGCTCTGCAACTTTAGGCTCTGCTGAATTAGAGATCGTTGACCCCGAGGGGAGACCCTCAGTCACAGGAGATGGCAGGTTAGGGATAAATCTAAGCCTGCTCATCCTCTGAAAGGATTCTGAGATCTGCTCCACTGCTTCCCAAGGCTCCCCAGAGGAACTGAGCCCCGCTTTTCTCCTTCCCATTTCACTTTCTTCCTTTCTTTGTCCTTCCTGGGGTCACTTCCCAAATAAACTACTTGTACCCAAGTTGTTGGCTCAGGATCTGCTTCTGGGGGAACTCAAACTAGGATAAGTGCCTCAATGACATTATGTTTCATAACATACTATATTCATAAGAGCCTTCTGGTTCCGAGTAATTTTTCAGCCATCTATGTTTATAAACTGTTTTTCCTGCCCTAACAATGCCTGGGATCAAACATTAACAGCCAGCGGAGCTGGACGTGAGGCTGGAATCCTCTCTGGAGAGATGAGGAGACTGAAGAACGCATGAAGGTGCTGACGCTGACAACAATCTTAACTGGCTACAGACTAATGTAATGAGAAGTTCTTCATAGTACATATCCTCTGTATAAGAACTTGGAAAAATGTTAAGTTTAGCCAAATGCCCACTTTAGATACTAAAACAGCTTTACTGAACACCCCCCAAACTAGCATTGAACAATGTTACTTTCTAGAATCCCTTCTAAATAAACTTTTTTTTTTGAAATTAATGCCCATCCAAAGTAAAAGAGTACAACTAGTAGCTACCAAGTATTTAAATGTCCTGTGGGTCTCCCTGCTGGGTCTCGCTGGCTGCCAGGTTCATTGGTCACTGAAGGCCACTCACTGCCTAGAGCTGTCTTTTTGTAGGACTATCTGATTGAGTCAAGTTGAATCTTATTTTTCTTTACCAGATTATAAGCACCTAATTTAATGAAATTTGAAATTGAAATGACTGTATTCTAAATTATGTCTCCAATTCAGCAGTAATAAGAGTAAACAGGAGCCTCAGAGGACAATTATTCTTAGGTCAATACCCTTCCATTGATAAAGAGTCTTTGGTCACAAAACTTGATGGAGCTGTTAATTGCTTTGCTTCCTAGAAAGTATACAGGGAAGTGGTCTAGACAACGGGTGAGGGGTGTCAGTCCTGGAGTCAGAGCCCAGGTTTGAGTCCATTTCTACTACTTATTGGATGTGACCAGTAAAATGGGGATGAGAGAAATTTCGTGTGGCTGTAGTAAGGGTGGTGACATAATGCAGGGAGAAAGCACTGGGCAGAGACACAGGGTGCTCAGGCAGTGGTAGCTGTTGCCACCGAAATTTCAGCCCTCATACTCCAGAATTCATACTGCTCTTTAAGTTATTTTACAATTGGAAAGAAAAGTTAACCACTTGACTTGAAGCTGGAAATAAATGCAACTCATGATTACAACAGAAGTACTCTGGAAGAAGGCAGAGCAAGAGGACAGTTAAACCTCTGCTCTAAAAAAAAATCTTTATATGGTTTCTAAGTTTTTGTCCTTACTCCTATTAATATACTCGTATGTGCCTGGCACATAGCATGCTTTCTGTAGGGGAGTGCTAATGCCGTTCTAAATTGTCACGGACAGTCATAGCAAGCAAACACATAAAGCACACCGAGACCGGATGGAGGAAATGGACATACATGTACACCTTCACACCATACTTCTTTTAGGAAGAGGCTCTCTTCCTTGGTTAGCATATACACGTCAGCGTCGCTGGTTGTTTGAAGAAGCTCATTCATTGCACGTCATTTAGATCGTCTGAGTTCTTCAGGTCAGGTCCACGCCAGTTCACAGCATCTCGTCTAAGAGCCTAGCCCAGTGGTCTGTTTGGATTGAGCTGTTTTCACAGTCCTTCCTTCCAGATCATCCGAACAGATACAGTTTAGGGTCTGCTGTTTTCTTGATCTTCCTCCCACGGTGTCTGAAATATTGCCATCAATTTTAAGTGGAATCACTCCAAGGTTTCTTTCTGGTCCTGGCTACTCGGCCAGCCGCATCCCAGGTGAGGCCACAACAGCACAGGAGTGGGCCTCCCAGTAGGGGGCATGCGTGCCGCCAGCCGCACAGCTGGTGGGTGGTGGGGGGTGGGGGGTGGGGCAGTGTCTACGCCCCTCCTCCCCCGAGGATCGCATCAGCGTCCGGAAAATCAATTCCTCCCCAAATTAGACCCATCTGGTTAACATTTAATTATCATTTGTATTCTGTAATTACTGGCTTGCAAGGTAGTGAAGAGAAGCAAATGTCTTGTTTTCAGCACCCCACCCCCAGTCTCCTGGAATAAAACTCGGAAAAATGAAAAGAGCATTCTGGGAAGCATTTAATAATTTAAACATTCATCAATTAAGAATATAAATAAAGGGCTCCCAGTCCTTCAAGGAGGGGAGAGGGCAGAAGAAGGGACAGGGCAGTGAGAGAAGCCTGGCTGGGCTCTCAGGTTTGGAGGGTGCTGCGCATGGGCCTCACAGGGCGCAAACGGTTAAGGGTCCACGCCGCGCGCGGATTGGGAGTCCTGGTGAGCCGTCTTTGGCGGGTTGGCTGAAGCCTCTTGGAGGTCACCAGGCCCTTGGGGCTGCGGCCCACTGTTCGGCGCGCAGGTGCGGCGCGCACTGCCGGGCCTGGTGGGTGGAGGGAGCACGGCTGCGGGGCTCCAGCGTGGGGTGTGTGTGCAGCCGGGGGGCCGGGCAAGGGGCTGCTCCGGCGCGGCGTCTTTTCTTCTCTCTTAGTGATGTCATCGACAGCAGCGGCTGGGAGCCAGGAGGCGGCGGCGGGGGCGGCGCCGGGCGGCCGCCGCAGGTTCATGTGCTTGTAATGAAAAGGCACTTGACAGTCGGCCAGGACGCACGCGAGGGAGCGCAAGCCGGCCGGACCGCGGCGCCGCCCGAGCCAATCGCCGTCGTCGGCCTCTCCATGGGCGAGCAGAAGGAGGGGGCTGTGAGCGCAACTGGCCCGGCCGCGGCCGCTCCGAGGTGAACCGCGCAGAGACAGGCTCGCGGCGCTGGGAGGCCGGGCGCGCTGCCGCTATGAATTCTGCCGAGCAGACCGTTACGTGGCTCATTACCTTGGGGGTGCTAGAATCTCCCAAGAAAACCATTTCGGACCCGGAGGGCTTCCTGCAGGCGTCTCTGAAGGATGGAGTGGTCCTCTGCCGGCTGTTGGAGCGCCTGCTGCCCGGGACCATTGAGAAAGTGAGTGTCCCCCGGCCAGTGCCCCCTCGGCCGACAGGCCTCGGCAGTGGGAGCTTGGGGCGATGGGAGGCCCCACGCCCCGCCTTGTCCGCACGGTGACCCGGGATGCGCGGAGACGCGCGGGTACGGGGTAGCTCGCGTCGGCACCTGGTGGCCGCGCGGGGCTGGGAGAGCGTGGGGCGCGGAGGAGCCCACGCGCCTCCTTTGTGCGAGGACCTGAACGCCGACTGTGCGGGGGGCGCGCTGGCGGCGCGAGGATCCAGTGGCGGGAGCTCGGGGCGCCATTGTGTGAGGTGTGGGATGGGGAGGGGGCCGGGGCCGCGTTCAAGGGGAACGACCCCAAGGAGGCTGGGAGGAAAGGGGAATGCTCTCCTCCGCCCTAAGGTGGAGTCGCCCCTACATTTCAGTGACCCGACCAGAAAAATTGTGCTCCAGTAAAGCGCACTGCTTCCTTCGAGGCTTTGTTTGCACGGCTTTTGTTGGTGGTATTGTATTAGAGTTTCGCCCCCCATTTAATTGACCAATTGGTGGGCATTTTTTAAAGATACATTCATCGATAGCTGAGGGCCGGGTTGTGAAATGATATATTACTCTCCCCGTGAAAGAATTCCTCCTGTCTCCAAGCCCAGAAGATGGCAAACACGGTGTTGGAAAAACCTTGGCATTCCTCAAGGTTGGCTTAAAAGTCTAGATTTCATTTTCAGGTTACTACTTGATTTTGAACAGAATCCCTAGCCCTATAGACCCTGCTTCTTGTCTTCGTTACTGGTGGTTTCCCCGAGGCTGGAGTGTGAACCTTGACCCGTATCTCTGTGAGTGATTAAAGTTTGCTTTCCTCTCCCACAGCTGACAAAGCAGGGGTGAGGGGAGACACGCGCTTTTAAAACCGATGCGTCCCTGTATTTCAAAAACACTACAATATTACCTCATTTTTTTGGGCCACTATAAAATCTTAAGATCAGCAATTACTTAAAAGGTGTGAAATGAAGAAATTAAAGTACACTATATGATTAGGAAAATCTATTTAATATTTTAAACGGGTATATTGGCCCCAACGCACAATAACAATTCGCTAATAAAAATATTAGGTGACTTTAAAAAGTAAAATGTTTAATTTCATAAGTTTGTGCAGGTCCTGGTGCTACATTTAAAGAGCAGTAAAGATTTAATTTGAATTTTGCATGAATACTAATTTTAGGTATTTTTCTTACTTGGAACATATCTATGAAAAAAATCTGCATTTTAGAGTGAATATCTGTCTGCCTGTGCAGGAAATAAAAAATGTTGCTTGCAAATGAACCTAATGTCACAGTAAAATTATAATTTAAAACAGAAATAAGGAGCAGGATCTAACTTTCAAGACACTCAAAATACTTTGTTGTCATCTGGGTATCAGAACTTCTGGTAATAAAAGACAGATGTTGAAAAGACTTGGAAATGCATGCATGCTAAGTTAACCAAAATAGGCTTATATGAAATACTGTTCCATTCCCGAGAGCAAGTTTCTAAGAAACTTCACATGTTGTCTAGATAAAAACATATCACTACCAATGCCTGTTATTTGGCATATTAACTACGTTAATATTGGTCAGCAGACGTCAATAATGATTTTCTTACAGCGCTGCAGCACGCTTTTCATCTTTAACACAACAAAGGAAGGAATGAATACAACGTTTAGCTTGTTGAAGCCAAATTGAAACAACCCACCATATTCTAAAACTATAGTCATTTGGCAATTTCTTACACGGAAGCTATCCTTGTCTTCCTGTTAGGTCCCAGTCGGTTTGTTTTAGCCTGGCTCTAGCACAGAGTTGAACATCAAAGTAGCCTGTTATGGACCGAGCCTCTGATTTTCTGTGGTTCAAAGGTAGGTTTTTGGAGTAAAATATTAGCTATTCTCTGCCTCTGAAAACCTCAGGTTTCAGAGGTTCCATGAGCCTTTTCCCTTTTCTGATAAGAGTCATTTATTTGAGCTTTCTAATGTTTGCACGCATACCAAATAATATATGCCACAAAGCACGCATGCTGAACAGCTTTCACTGGAATGTGGGAATGTTGGTCTGAGGACTTTTTTCCTTAAAAAGGAACACTTGGAAGCTGAACCAAACATTCATATGGAATTGAGAGGATCTTCACTTTACGCCTGTGTGCCACATGGTTAATGGGGTGTAAGCAGCCTGCAGCTCAGCATTTGCACGTTTATCATTTAAAACTTTGAACCATTAAACTGGGGATAGTGCATAATGGAGAAAAGTTTTGGGATGGTTCAGATTTCCCATGTGCCTTTTATTAAGAAAACATGCCCTAATACGTTTCTTGCATTTTACTCATTTGTTCTATTTTAGAGCCAGTAAAAGGGTGGAGAACCCAGAGGACAGCCATTTGGTTCGTATTGCTCTGCTTGCGTTAAGAAGTTTTTTTTGTTCAGGTTCTCCTTTATGCAGTTCTACTTTTCTTTAAAATTGAAGGTTAGACAGGGAAAGGAGGGGATTATACACTTTACAGGAGCAGTTCAGAAAAGAGGCGTGTTTCATGACTGCTGAGAGTATGTGTTCCCTACTGCAGGGGCGTGAAAAATGGGAATCACAAGGTTTCCCAGATCTTTGTGTATAAGGACCTGGCACTGATTTTCTCCAAGAATGGCCAGGATGCTTTGCTGACCTACCCACACTCTGCTTCCCTCATTCCTCCTGTGATGAGAAACACGTGAAGGCCACAGAATCCAGAAACGCAGAATTCAGTGAGTCCTGTTAGCCTTGAGCTCATGAGTTGACACTTGAAGTTTTAGAGGATGGAACATTACTGTAAGATTGATAAAACCCACTAAAATAGTGAAAAATCATGAAATGCTGCTTTAATTTTACCTGTAAATCAGCAGATGAAGTTGCTTGATTCACCATGAAAACCTCAAGGAACCTGGTTCTCTCTATGCTCATATAACATACATGAATCCATAAAGTGCAGCACAGGAGACTCCCCATCAATTAACATTTTTGGAATATAATAGAAAGTTAGATGCCACTTGTATGGTCTTGCTAGGTGACCCGGGTGTGCAGGCGTGCACTCATTTAAACTGGCTTAAACTGTTGGGCTGTGTATTAGTGCCCTGGAGCCGCTATGACAAAGTACCACAGACAGAGTGGCTTAAACAACAGAATGTTTTCTCACAGTCTGGGAGGCAGGTGTCCCAGATCAAGTGTGGGCAGGGCTGCACTCCCTCTGCAGGCGCCAGGGGAGGGTCTGTCCAGGCCTCACCAAGGCCTCTGGTGGTTTCTGGGCTGTGGTAGCACAAAGACAGTCTTCCCGTGGTGTTCCCCTGTGGTCTCTTCTCCGTCTACACCTCCCCTTTTGATAAGGACACCAGTCATTGGAATAGGACCATCCTACCCCCAGCATGACCTCGTCTAAACTAATTACATCTGCAATGACCTTGTTTTTAAATAAGATGATGTTCTGAAGTATTGGGGGTGCAGACTCTAACATACATTTTTGGAGACACAATTCATCCTAAAGCAGGTTGCATAATAAATTTGAACCAAGTCCATTTATTAAGCACTTGCCTACCTGCAGGTGCCAGGCCCTATGGGAGATAAAAAGACTAAACTAAGGGGTTTGGGGTTTATTACAGGAGAAAACATAACTATAAGAACAAGAACCACATGAGGCAGAAGGGAACCAAAAGTCATGAAGTCAGGTGTAGATAAAAAAGAACAGAAGATTTAAGAAATTCAAGGAGACTGTATTTGAGCTGTCCAGCCTCTGATGACTTTTTTTGACACAGGGGTTAGAATATGGTTTGTGTTTCCCCAGACTGTGATCTGGCAGCCCTAGGTGATCTTCCACAGCACAGAAAATCAGTGAATTCTGATACAGCATAGGAAAAGGACAATTCTGTTTCTCAATTAATACGTGTCTTGCTTTCTGATCAGTCCTAGAATTCTGGGGTTGTGTAGGAGTGAGGGTGGGAAGAGAAATGAAGTCTCAGTAGCTGCTGGGCTGGGCAGCAGTTCTAAGTGCCCACTGTGAGAAATTTACCTTTTCCTAGGTCCCTTTGCCCTAAGTCAGTTGTCTGCAGCAGGTCAGTGGCCTGAGTTTGCCTCCTGTCTCCGCGCCCTCCCCCGCCCCCAGCAGATGAGCAGCGAAGCTTGAAGCTCCCTGTTCCCGGCTACCTTGTCTTCCATGAAACTGATCCCTGGCTCCAACAAGTTTTGGGGACCGCTGCCCTAAGGCTGTGGTCAGTGATGGCACTGTGGTATGGTGATAAGAGTCTCGCTGTGATTTGGAAAGCTGTGCCCCATAGCTGTTGATTGGCTTGTGAATCACTCATAGACAAAGTTCTAGTTATAAAACAGGTATCTCCTGTAGTGTTTTTACAGAGACTTCTTTAAACCTTGCAAATTGAATGATTGGTTATATCGAATTGCTTCTAATGAAACTACTTACAATTTCAGAATAGTTAACTTTGCAATAATAAACATCTGCTTTTAAAGCACGTGACTTTAAAGAAGCGTCTCAACCCTGTACTAGGATGATTCCTGTTTCGGGTTTTAGGCCCAAAGAAGAGGGCAGCTGTAACTACGTTTGCTGGCTCATTCAACATAAAGCAAACAAACCTAAATTCAATTGAGATTAGGAACGCCTGAAGTGATTTCCTGAGAGCCACACTAGACGTGCTGTACTGTTGCTCTTGGCATCACTCATGCACACACACTCTCATACGTGTTTGCGTACACATCAGACTTGGGTTGGAGGACACCAGGGGAAAGGATCACGAGATGGCCTTCATCAGGGCAGCTGCCTCTGTGAACGCTCTGGAGGAATTCGGTATTTGTGCTATCCCAGGACCTCGTTCTATTAACAGAAATAACACCTGTAATGGCTTCCTCATCTCTCTTTTTTTAAAGCACTGCCCACTGTGCCTTTATATAGATTTCTTTAAAGAAAAAAACATGTGCCCTGAGTTGCAGGCACTATGCTAAACTGCTGATCCAATGTCATCTCATGTTGCACCCATTTTACAGATGAGACCACAGAGGTCACCCAGCTGGCACATGGAAGCAGAACCTTCCAGTTTATGTCAGAACTTTCCAACCCTGCTGCCAGAGCCCCGTGTCTTTCAGGTGATGACAATATTGCTGCTATTTGAACACCTGCTGGCTGCCCGACCTGCACTAAATCAGGGGGAGATAGGTAGCTATGCCTTCAGGAATTACAAGGAATGTCAGAAAGCCAGCCAGACAACGTGAGGGACCACAGCAGACAGAACAGAGTCCAGGGCTAGATTGTGCAGCTTAGGCTGCTGGTCAGCAGGGCTCCCAAGAGGTCGGGCACAGCGGAGTCACTCAGGAGAGTTGGGAAGGTGGCTCTCGGTGATAGCAAAGCAAAGCTCCTTCCTGGCTGGACAGGACCTCAGAGACAACTGGAAGAGGACACGTAGCTCTAGGGAGTGCTGTCCTTGGGGAATGGCCCCAGGAAAACTCACTTTGAACCTTCTCACTCATTCATGGGAGGGCACTCCCTAGCTCTGGCTCGGGCACCTGATAACACTCACTGTGGCTCCTGGGCCATCTGACTCTTGAATTTATTGGATATCCGTCTACACCAAGATTTAAAACAATATAGTATAAATTCATATGCATGCATATAATAAACTTTTAAAATGAAAGCACTGTATATATATATTTAATGAATTTCTTTTCTCTTCAGAGGCAACTGCCTGATACAAAAAATAACAATTGGAGGGGACTGGGGCCCACAAGAGGGGTTGTGGAAAGAGCTGTTCTTATTTGGTGGGGCATCTCTAGCCTTTTGGATAGAGTCCTGTGGGAGCTGGAGTTTCCTTGCCCCTGTTACTGTCAGCGAAAGGCAGCAAAGGCACGCCATCCCTGTGAGACTCAACTCTGCTGTGGGCACTGTCAGGGGCTGGGAGGTTCAGTGGTCCCCAACCCCTGCTGGTCTGTGAGGTGGTCCCAGTATGTGCCCTAGAGTCACTCATCTATTTGCTGTGTGACCTTGGGCAACCTGCCTAACTTCTTTGAGTCTCAATTTCTTCCTCTTAAGAACTAGGTTAACGATAGATGCCTGGAAGGAATTACCACGAGTAGATGTGAGGGGGTTTGTACAGTGCTGGGTGAAGTAGGTCCTCGGTACATGATAGTTACTATTTTATGGGTTGATGTTGAAAACTTTTCCTACCATGTCCAGGGAAACTCAAAGCCAGGATTCGAACTTCAATTCCACCAAAACTCAAGAATACTTCTTTATTCCAACAGCGAGATAGATTCTTGCAACTTAAGGGGGCTGGCAACCCCTCCCTTTCCACCCTGACAGACCTCCATTATCTGGGTTGGTGGGACCCCTGAATTTGGCTTCCAGAGCTCTCTGGTTTAGCACCAGGTCCCTGCGCAGCTGCTGAGTGTACACAGCTGCTGGCTGCGAGGGGTGGAGGGCCAGGCTGGGGGGCTCAGGTTTCACGGTATAGAGTTTCATGCTTGAGAAGGGCCAGGAGTGACAGATGGGCAGTGAGGGCCTGACAGCCGCCTGTGTGTGTAGAGGGAGGGCAGGAGCTGTCCCTGGGGCCCGTGTCCCGTGAGACTCGAGACTTTTCCCTCCATCACTTCTACCAAGTTAGGGCAGGAGAATTTATTTCCTAATGTTTTTGTATTTCTAACTTTAGCTCTGAATTTTTAGTTTTATGAACCAGACTGGTAGTTCTCAGCCCTGTTTTTGTAGAATGGTTCTGTCTAAAGGCCAGGGAGAAAGGCTAAGGATATTTTTAGATGGGATGTGTGAAGATACATTTCCAACACATTTATTTAAATTATTTAAATCTAATTAATGTATTGGTTGACCAAAAAGCTCGCGTAGTTTTTTCTGTAGGATGGCTTTAGTTGTGCTTAGTTGTCTTTAACTTCATTTGAAATGATTTTATCAGATTGGATTGTGACAGTTGTCATAGCAGCGTGCATGTTTAAAAAATCTTATCAAAATTGGTGAATTTTTGTGCAGCCATTTAAAAATTGAAGGTGGAAGAAAATATGCACCATTTTTGACATATTATGCTTTATTATCTGAAGGAAAGTAAAAGTGCAACTAAAATACAAAAAGATCTGTGCAGTTTGTGGGGAAGGTGCTGTGACTGATTGAACGTGTCAAAAGTGGTTTGTGAGCCCTGGCTGGCGTAGCTCAGTGGATTGAGCGCGGGCTGCGAACCAGGCATCGCAGGTTTGATTCCCAGTCAGGGCACATGCCTAGGTTGCAGGCCATGTCCCCCAGCAACCACACATTGATGTTTCTCTCTCTCTCTCTCTCCCTCTCCCTTCCCTCTCTAAAAATAAATAAATAAAATCTTTAAAATAAAAAAAAAAGTGGTTTGTGAAGTTCCTTGGTACTATTGGTGTTTTGGCAAAGTAATTCTTTGCTGTGGGGCTGTTTTAGGCACTGGAAGATGTTTAGCAGCTCCCCTGGCCTCTACCCACTAGAAGCTAATATGGGACACAGCCAACATACTCAAAATATCCAAATCTATGAGGCTGTTGGTGAAAATGAATAATGTGTCTTTTTTTTTTATGGAAAAAACTAAATGGACTTTTTTGCCAACCAAATATTTATTGGGTTCCTCCTATTCACACTGTGTACTAGTGTACACATCATATGCACAGAAACACATGTCTTTATTGGGTTCATATTATGTCCATGCTGCTAATGTATTACATACACACCTGTACACACATGCATGTTTTCAGCACTGCCTTTCAAGTAGGTCATAAGAGTAACCAGAGGGTTGTTGGGTTTGTTTGTTTGTTTTTTTGAGAGAGTAAGGGAGAGATAGAAACATTGATTTGTTGTTCCACTTATTTTTGCACTCATTGGTTGATTCTTGTATGTGCCCTGACCAGGGATCAAGCTTGCAACGTTGGTATATTGGAATCACTCTCTAACCAACTGAGCTACCCAGCCAGGGCCTTTGGTTCTTAAGTATAAAGTATTTGTGAATTCTCAGTGTGAAGGAATTCTCAAGAGGTCATCTAACCCAAATTCATAATTTTATAGCTGGATAAACTGAGGGCGGTTGCCTGTGGTTGTGTAAGTTGTGCATAGTCCAGACACAGTCATTCACACTGTAGTCTAAATGAATGGTTTCTCCAGGACTGTGCTGTGGGAAGGGTTTGGGGACGTGATGTAGAGAGGTAAGCCTCAATAGAGGTCAGCCTCCTAGGGCACAAAGCAAATTAAAGGAGGATCGTGGTAGATTACAGAAGTGGCCTGAATTGGCCACCCCTTCCTGTAGCCATGCCCTTTGTAGAGTGACATTGCAGCTTCTGTCATTAGAAGTAGAGCCTGTTTTTTCACTTCTTGAATCTCAGCTGGCCAGTGGAATGTGGTAGAAGTGACAGGTGCTTGCTTCAAGCACAGGGCTCAAGAGGTCTTGTGTCTTTTGAAACTCTCTCAGACTGCCTCCACCTGAGTACAAGCCTGGGGCTTAGCTATTGAGAGATGTGAGACCACATGGCAGAGAGCTCAGTTGCCTCTGCTGAGGCCTCTTGTACCCACCTGTGTCCCACCAATCCTACACACTGGGCAGAGGCCAGCTAAGATCAGCTGAGTTGCCACCTGAGCTAGAGTTGACCAGTGCTGCTGCATGAGCAAGCCCGGTAGAGACCAGGACTGCCCAGATGACCCATATCCCCATAAACATAAACAGATGCTTATTTCAACCTGCCACTGAGGTCTTGTGGCTGCTTGTTATTCAGTCTTACTGTGGCAATAGATAATGGGTACAAGGATGGAGAGTGGAAGTGGAATATTGTGCATAGCTTTGTTGTTATACTTGGAGCAGCTTTTTAACAAAGGGCTCATAATCTATCTCTTCTTTTCAAAGAAGCAGTATGTAATTCAGAACCCAAAAAAAGGTATATAGAAACAATTTAAGCCTCATGCAGTTTATATTGTTTTAGTCTGGTAGAATGTGAATCCACAGTTTCAAGTTTGCTTTGAGTTTGCATAGTTTCTTGCACTGAAGTTTTGTTCCGGCAGTATGGTTTTTGTTAGTAATGCCTTTGTTAAAATGAAGTTTGGGATTATTTATAAATACCCTGGCCTGTGATGGCCTTTCTTTCTCAGTTCTGAGTGTCTCACTACTAAGATCCTATGCCAAGAAGATGCTTTTTCATCTATTTCCTGTCCTTAAAATTAGTTTAAGTTCATAAGAGACTTTTAAGTATCCAGCTGCAGTTAGCAATTTATTTAGAAGTCTTTTGTCAGGAATGTAGATTTTCTGAAAAAAGCCTGTTGCTTTCTGAACACACGCCAAAAAATGACGACTTTGTCACTCACTTTAAGGAAGAACATTATAGTGCTTTTGCTGGGCAATTGGGGGTTTCGGAGCAGTCACGCTGGCGCTGTTCGCCTCTGTTGCTGGCTTTCCAGGAGAAGGAAGAGACCGTCAGAGCCCATGGGATCTTATCCTGGTCTTTATTACTGGAGTAACTTCACTGTGGTCCTTCTGTGGTGCTGAAGAAAGCACCTTGTTCGAGACCTGTGTGTTTGTACAATACATCACAGAAAATGTTGGTGCAGGTAACAGATTTCGCTCATGGAAACATGAAATTGTCTGGACATAGGTCTCCTGTTTGATAGTGCATCTCCATTTCTTTTGAAAACAAGCTCTATGAATAGAATGTAATCAAATTCTTGAAAGACTGTGGCAGAGATTAAACTTCTAGAAAGCACCACAGAAGCTGTACTTTTAAGTGACAAGAGACCAGAATGGAGTATCTTGCAGACTTGGATCAACTGAAGACGAATGGAGAATAAGAGTTCATTTATTGTACCTCAGACAAAGTACTTTTACTTACTGAATTTTTCGGACTGTAAGATGCACTGGACCATAAGGCACACCTAGGTTTTAGAGGAGGAAAATGGGAAGAAAAATCTGAAGCAAAAAAATGTGGTAAAATATTTAATAACATAAATAACATAGGCCACCCCCACCCCCACCCCACAGCGAGCCAGGTGAGCTACATTCAGACTGTAAGATGCACCCCAATTTCCCTCCCAAATTTGGGTGGGGGGAAGTGCGTCTTATAGTCCAAAAAATAGGGTAGATTGAAATCGAGTAACTGCCATGTTAGCAAAAGAGTAATTGTGTGTGTGTGTGTGTGTGTGTGTGTGTGTGTGCGCGCGAGAGAGAGAGAGGGAGAGAGAGGGAGAGAGAGAGAGTCTTGAGCATACTGTTTATGAATTGTTAAAATAATATTCTGGGAGTGAGAGGGTACTTACCCTGCACATAATTAAGTCTTTTGTTTGTTAGTGGAGTTCCCACCTTAAGAAGCTAGAAAAATAAGGGCAAATAAACCCAAAGTAAGTAATAGACAAAAGAGAATAATAACAAACAACAGAATAGGAATCAGTAAAATAGGAAACAGAAAATTACTAGAGAAAATCAACAAAACCAAAAACTCGTTCTTTGAGAAAATCAATAAAATTGACAAGCCTCTTAGAGTGATCAGGAAAAACAGAGAAGGCACAATACACATATTAAAAGGATAATAATTGGGTATTATGACTATTTTAACATCAATAAATTCTACAATTTAGATTTCTAAAACAGATGTGCTTTTTTTTTTGGTTTGTTTTATTTTTTTTAAGATTTTATTTATTTATTTTTAGATAGGGAAGGGAGGGAGAAAGAAAGAAACATCAATGTGCGGTTGCTGGGGGCCGTGGCCTGCAACCCAGGCACGCACCCTGACTGGGAATCGAACCTGCGATGCTTTGGTTCGCAGCCCACGCTCAATCCACTGAGCTATGCCAGCCAGGGCAGATGTGCTGTTTTTCATTAAACTGCACACCTGATAAATTGCTTGCCTCCATTTCATTTAGTTCTTCTGTTGAATTCTCTTGTTCTTTGTTTTGGGGGCCGTTTCTTTGTCTTCCAATTTTGGCTGTCTCTTTATGTTTGTTTCTGTGTATTAGGTAGATCTATAAAGACTCTGGTGCAGGCCTGTGTCAGACACTGCTTGTGATGGTCCTGGGCAACCTGTTTGGAGCTATCAGTAGTCCACAGCTTGTGGCTGCTGCTGCTGGGTCTGGTGTGTGCAGAAAGAACCAAGCTGTACACCAAGGCTGCTTTTACCAGCACGGGGCGTTGGGGAGGGTCAGTTAAAGTCTCAGAGTTTGCAGAGATCCACCTCCAGCTGCAAGCTTTCTGTTAGGCTTAAAGAGTGAAAGTCTTCCCTCTGTACTTCTCAGCAGCAGGGTTTAAGCGCCACATCTTGAGGTGAGAGTAATTCCTGCAGGTGGGGCTATTGCTTCCCCTCAGGCTGATGCCTCTTAGAGGGAAGTGCTCTGCCCAAGAGAGATGGCTTCTGCAGTGTGGGGTATGACTCAGCACAGGGTTCTTGGGTGCTGTTCCTTCAGTTCTTCAGTTTTCTCCCCAGAGCCACCAACCCCAGACTCTCCTCACGAGGCTCTAGTCCAATCTTCGCTCCCTCTGCGGGAGCCCAGAGTAAGTGGCTGTGAACAAAATTTTGTGCATTGGCCTTTTAAGATGCTCTCCGTGTCTCCAGCTATGTCTCCTTGGTGGACAGAAACCCTGCTGTTTTTCACAGTGGGTGTCGTTTGGGTTCTTTTCCTGGTTCTAGTGCTCTAGGCTGGGGAACCAGGCTGGGGTTTAGACCCGATGCTTCTCCGGGGCAACCCTGCCCCCCAGCTGCTGAAATATCCTTCTGGAGCTTCAGCCGCTGCTCATAGGAGCCCAGCCAGACCTCTTGCGCCTCCACATTTCCTTCCAGTCTGGTTGTGGTGATGTGGTTTCTTCTGTAAGTCGTTGGTTGTATGGCTTCTCTCCAACTAATGTTCAGTTGGTTATTCAGGATGATTTTTCTGTAATTTAGTTGTAATTTCAGTTTGGTCCTGGGAGGAGATTAGTGAAACTTCCCCCTATTCTGCCACCATTTTGGGTCCTCTCTGCAATTTAGATGAAGTCATATAATGTCCATGGAAGACACAGACTATCAAAGCTCATTCAAGAAGAAATGGATTACCTTAATAGTCCTACTATATCTGTACAGAATTTAAACTTGTACTTAAAAAGGTTCTCATAAAGAAAATTCCAGATCAGATGGCCTCACTGGTGAAATCTACCAAACAATTAAGGATTATATAAGGAGTTCTCAAGTCTCAGTAATAAGGAAACCAACAACCCGGTATGAAATATGGACAAATGGTTTGAGCAGACACTTCACCAAAGAAGATACATGAGGTCTCTTCAGAAGGTATCCAGTCATGTAATATGAAAAATAGAGACATTTATTGAAGAAGATAGAAACAATTGTACATAGGACAATGACGCCATAGTCCCCTTCAAAGTAAGCACCTTGGGACCTCACACAGTTTTCTCAGTTGCCATCATTTGCCCTGTTGTATTTTCCTGAATCTCATCAACAGTTTGAAATCTCTTCTCTTTCAAAGGTGACTTTAGTTTTGGGAAAAGCCAGAAGTTGCAGTTTGCCAAATTTGGGCTGTAGGGGACTGAGTCACCTGGGTGATTTGATGTTTCACCGAAAAACTCTGCACAAGACGTGATGAAAGGGGGTGTTGTCTTGATGAAGCTTCCCATCAGCAGTGTTCATAGCTGCAGCCTTTTATATCATCTGAATAGTTTCTTGGAGGACTGTTCAAGTTTAAGGCCAAAAAAAATTTCATGCAGATTCGTTGCTGTACTCAATCAGTCATTTCAAATGTGACAACCGCACAGTACACATGCTCACTTAGTGGTATCTACCACCTCCACTGACTAGTACAGTGAAGTCATCATTGTTCATGCATGTGCATTCTAGTCTATTCTCCTTGGCTGCCAGGTTACATCAATGTCATGCAGACTGTTCTCTATATTAATAGTGTTTGAACTTTTTTGAGACAGGTCTCATACACTCACATGAAAGAATGTTCAACATTATTGGTCAGTAGGGAAACATAAACTGAAATCACAATGTGATACCACTACATACCTATTAGAATGGCTAAAATGTAAAAGACTGATCATACCAAATATTGGTGAGGATTTGGAGGAGCTGCTGGTGGGTATGTGATATAAAATTGACTTAGAAACCAGTTTTTTAGTTTCTTAAACATTAAGCATACATTCGCCTAATTATTTAGCCATTCTATTTCTGTGTATTTACCCAAGAAAATGGAAACAACGTGCCCATACCAAGTCTTGGGCACAGATGTTCATAGCACCTTTGTTTTCAATGGCCATAAACTGGCCACAACCCAGACGTTTTTGAACTGGTGTATGGATAAATGAAGTATGATATATCCATGGAATACTACTCATCAATAAAAGGGAATGGGGGAAAATTATGTAGAGTAAAAGAAGCTAGACAAAAAAGTACATACTGTATGATTCCATTACATAAAATCTAGAAAATGCTGTGTAATCTGTAGTGACAAAGTAGATCAGTGCTCATTAGGGACACATCTGGGCACATGGAGACCTTCGGAGATAATGGATATGCTTATTATAATTCTGGTGATGGTGTCTAAAGTGTACACATGTCAAAACTGATCAATTGTATACTTTAAATAGGAGCACATTATTGTATGTCATTTATATCTTAATATGTGTTATATGACAGCATTCACACTGGCTGTAATTAAGTTTTTATTGTGTGTAATGGAGCTTTAATTCACTTTACTGACAGTACCCTACTTTTGAACCTAATTGTGAGTCCAGAAACCATGTATAGAATTTTAATGCATGAAGGTAAATAGTATACTTAGATTTATTGCCAGAGAGCTCATTTATTTATTTGTTTATTTTCTCATCAAATTTTTGTTGGGTATATACCATGTTATAAGAATTACGATAGATATTGGACATGCAATAATTACCAAAAATAAGCTAGCACACTCTCTTAGTGGGGTGGGATAACATTAAATTAATTATATGAACTTGATGTTTTATAAATCGAGGTATGTGCTCTGAAGGAAAGGAACAGATTTTTAAAAGTATGTAGCAGAGGAACCTGCTTGGCAGAGGGGGACAGGTGATTTTTTTTTTTTAAAGACTTTATTTATTTATTTTTAGAGAGGGAAGGGAGGGAGAAAGAGAGAGAGAGAGAGAAACATCAATGTGCAGTTGCTGGAGGCCATGGCCTGCAACCCAGGCATGTGCCCTGACTGGGAATCGAACCTGCGATGCTTTGGTTCGCAGCCCGCGCTCAATCCACTGAGCTACGCCAGCCAGGGTGACAGGTGATGTTTTAGGGAAGGCCGTCCTCTGGAAGTGGTACTTGTGCTGAGCTCTTAAGTGAATAGGCTGTGATTAGGCTGCAAGGGCATCTGTAGAGACAGATACGGGCCAGGCAGGGTGGGGCCTTGGTTTGATGCAAGATCATGAATGGATTCATTGCAGAGTCTGTTGAATCAGAGCTCAGAGAGGACACCTACCTGAAATATAAATTTGGGAGTCACACTACAGAGATGTGAACTGAAGTGTAGGAGTGGTGAGATTTCTTATGGGGAAATTGCAAAGTGAAGACTCGAGAAGGCCTTGAAGAACTCAGAAATTGATGGCCAGGCAGTGCTGACAAGCCTGAGAGGCTAAGGACAGTGGTCGAAGGGTGGTTAAGTCAGAAGAGAGGATAGTGACCAATGGAAGAGGATGGCCAAGACCATGGTGCTTCAAAAAACCAAAAAACTTCGGGCAATGGCAATGTGCTGGGTGGGGGAGGCCACTGTTACTAATTGTTCTAGGACAATAGGAATGCACTGGATTGTCTGGGCAAGCCCAACTGAGTGGTTTCCCCAGTCATTAGTGACCTTATTAGCGAGGGTTCCCGTGTGAAGTAATAAGGGTGGGCTCAGGACAGAGAGGAGGGGTGCGGCAGGAGGTTTGTTAAAATCAGGGAGCTCTGAGCACAGCTTGGAGGGGAGTAGGAAATGCTGGAAATAGTATGGAGTGTGAGTGGGTTCATTCGAGGAGAGTGGTTAGACGGCTGGGAGTTCATTGAGAGCCTGTTGTGTGCGGGGATATGAATTTATAGTGATTTTGCTGGGGATTGAGCAGGACATTGTGATACTTACCACCTCTCTTGATAATTTTGTTAAGAGGATGTTGACCTTCAGCTGTTTTTTCCTTGATAAGGGAGACTCTAGAACTAAACGGTATCCCTTTGAGTAGTTTCGGGGAAATGTATCTATCATTCTTCTTTATTTCATTTCCTGTGTGTTCGCATGTGCTCATTTAAATACAGTGAGTGTTGTGTTGAGGCTAAACGCTTGTCACGCTGAGCACTTCTGAGACTCCGTCTTCTCTTAAACGTGCAATAAGTGGCTTTTGAGGTGAAGTCGGCAACACTGCTGGAAACAGACTGCTCTTCTTTGTATTTCTATTTTGCGATTAATATTTGAAAGTCCAGATCTGATGCAGAATAAGGCATTATCAGGATGTAAATGTATAATTTTTAGAAAGTTCAGGTTCATATCGAGGACTATTTGTATTATAATTTTATGAGTATACCTGTGTCTCTTCTGGGGCTTGCTTTCTCTCATTTGGAGAAAGCAAGCCCCAGAAGAATGCTTGCTTGGAGAATGCTAACAAGTTGTTACATATAGTAAATGAAGGGAAGTAAAAGTAAATCAAGTGGTGTTTATTAGAAATATTGTTCCTTAATAACCACAATAAATGTAGGCAATGTTTAGCTCTGGGAATTCTTTTTTCCAGTTCAAAGCAATAATAATGCACTGCTCAGTTCTGTCTCCATGTGTAGAAGTAAGCCCATCAGTTTTTTCCCCTTAATTTTTTTTCGTTGAGAGGATGGTGGGGAGAGTGTTACTAGGAGTAACAGGGGCAGGGATATTGAGGGACATGTGAGACACACATACTCTCTGAGGAGCTTACAGACTGGAGATATCTGGGCTGGTTTGGTCTTCCTTGTCTTAGAACCGAATGTGGTATAGCTGCCCAACATCAATTTTTGTCCATTATATATAAAAATGTTAGTTGTATTACCGACATCAGAATTAGTAGTATGCTCATTTCAAGTTGTTTTCAAGAAAGGATGGGCTTTCCATCATTTTGTGCCTTTGATTTTAGGTGGTTATGTGGGTCTTACATTTACATGTGGGTCAGTCACCTGGTGGCTTGTGACAATACACAAGCCACCACCCCAGAGTTCCTGATTCTGTAGGTCTGGGTGGGGGTTGAGAATCTACATTTCTTTCTTTTTTTTTTTTTTTTTTTTAAGATTTTATTTATTTATTTTTAGAGAGGGAAGGGGAGAGAGAGAGGGGGGGGGAAGGAGAGAGAGAGAGAAAGAGAAACATCAATGTGCAGTTGCTGGGGGCCGTGGCCTGCAACCCAGGCATGTGCCCTGACTGGGAATCGAACCTGCAATGCTTTGGTTTGCAGCCTGCTCTCAATCCACTGAGCTATGCCAGCCAGGGTGAGAATCTACATTTCTAACAAGTTCTCTGGGCATGCTGATGAGAGCCTCTGAGAGCCACGGACAGCCTACTGAACTCATCAGCGCATCAGTACCATAACCTGAACCAGCCAGATTGCATGCATGGCCCTTTAAGGAGACAGGAGACTGAGGTGTGATCAGCTGGGGGCTTTCCCACAGGTGAGCACTGGCTGCTTGCCTACCTGGGATACCGCCTCATGCTGGAGAAGTTTCCTAACCAGTGCGTTTTTTAGTTGGAGACAGAGCAGACCCCATGCTGCCGCCCTGTGGGCTTTTGGAGCATTAAGCATGGAGGTAGAGCGGTTGGAAAGAAATCCTGCCTAGGGTTGGAAGGGGCACTTGGAATATACCTGAAAAAATGGGATTACTCACCTGTTTCTGTGTGTCTAGGAAAATTTTATTAAAACAGGAGGGAAGCACAGTCTCCATGAAGAGATCAGCTCGGGAGGTTTGTGTGATACTTGATGACTATATTACCTAAATCGAGGCGCTTACGGACCAGTCCTTGGAATATTGAAATGAGGGCTGGAAGAAAGAACTGAGGCTAACTAAGAGGACGAGTCACTGAAAGCTACTCAGACATATGGAGACACTTCTAGGTACGGGTTCTCCCTTAATACAGGCTTTTAGGGGAAAAGTAAATCATTCATGTTGAGTTGTGGGGTTAGGGAGTTGCCTCTGGAAATGGTCTGGAATGTATCAAAACAGAACCAGGCAGCCACTGCTCTTCAGGGATGGAGGTCAGCTCAGCTTTAGGATTCATTCGAAGGCTGCTTCTAAGGGGTGGTGGGTTTGTGGCCCTTAAACTGGGACTCCTTGCTCTCTGAAGGTCTGGCGGGGTCTGTGCAGCTCCCACCAGCCTTCCACCAGCACTGAGGAGAAGTGCCGTGGTTTTCATTCCAGGTTATGCTTTTCAGTTCAGTAGCCTCTTAAGAATTCATCGAGCTACTGAATATGGAGAAAACAATGGCAATATCTGACACCCTCCACCACCCCAAGCCTGGTCTCAGGAAGCTCTTTTTCTCCATGATTGCTTTTTCTAGAGGATTGCTTTTCTAGATATCATCCCTGAGGTGACCTTTAGCAACCATTTCTCCTTCCAGTGAATGATGTTGGAATTACCTGACAAGGGTTTATAAGGCAGCATTAAAAAACAATTACAAATTCTCTCAAAACAAGTGAAAAAAGTAGGACAACTCAGCAAAGAAATAGGACTTAAAAGAAACAAATGGAAACTACGGAACTGAAAAATAAAATAACTGAAATAAAATTCAGTGGATGGGCTCAGAAGGAGAGTGGAGCTCTGGCCAGTGTGGCTCAGTTGGGGAGTGTGTCCTATAAACTGAAAGGTCATGGGTTTGATTGCTGGTCTCAGGGCACATGCCTGGTTGCAGGTGTGGTCCCGGTCAGGGCATGTATGAGAGGCAGCCAATCAATGTTTCTCTCCCTCTCTGCCCCCCTGTCTCCTTCTCTCTCTCCCTCACTCCTTCTCTCTCTCTCTCCCCTCCCTTCCCCTCTCTAAGATCAATAAGCATGTCCTCAGGTGAGGATAAAAGAAAAGGTAGAATGGAGATGACAAGACAGAACCAGTGAACTGGGACCCATTGATGGAATTTGCTCAATGTGAACAGAGAGAAAACAGTCTGAGGGAAAAGGAGGCAGTTGCTAAGGGCTGTGCGCTCCCCCTGAGGCTGTCACGAGACAAAGATAGATGACAGTGTGCCATAACAAAAACAGTAACATAACTGCAGTTCGGACAGTTGTCCTTATTCCCTCCCTTCTCTCTCCTCCTCGCGCTGTGTGTGTCTGTCCGGCTCACATCTCTGAAATGTCAGAATCACATGAGGTCTTCATCAGTTCGTTTCAGCCCCTTTGTGAAGCTTAGGAAACTAATATAAGGCAGCCTTATTAAACATGCAGGTCTGTGGACGGCCGCACAGAGAGTTGGCCGGCAGGAGCCCGAGGTGGCCTGAGGGAGCAGACCAGCTGGTTAGGGGGGAACCAACTCAGAGCCAGCGATTTTCCTTAGTGATAGAGAGATGAGAGCTGAAACCAGAGTGCTGGCTCTCAGCAGCACCTGGCTCACTGACGCCCTGATGCACACAAAGAGAAAATGGAGCCCTGGACACTGAATGTGGGCAGTCCTGGGGAGAGCTGGGCAGCAGCTGGGCAGCTGGCCTCAGGCGGAGCCGGCAGTAACCAGATGCATCTGTCAGTCACGACAGAAAGGGATTGAGGGTTTTATGGTAAACTCCAAGAGCATCTTTTCTCTTTCATTTGCCTGTGGTGATTATAGTTCCAGGTTTTTTTTTGCAGGATGGTGTCTGCCTCAGATATTCAGTTCTCACATTAAACCAATTACATTCCTTTTGGTTCTAGGCACTATATCAGTATCACTCAATTTCACTTTTGTTAACGACAATCAAATAATTTATGGTCACTAATTAGTGTTGTAGGTATAGGTCCTTAACTAATTCATTAATTCACTGAACAAATAGTAAGTGCTTGTATACGCTGGGTGTGACATAAAGGGGTCATCGAAAAGACCAACTACTATGCATATGGAGCATATATTTCATAGTGCAGAGGTGTTCTGTAAACATAGATAGTACCTAAGTACATTACGTATTATGTTAGGCAGTGGTAAGTATTAGAAACAGGAGAGTGAGGAAGATGGGGAGGGTCAACAGTTAGGGCGATATTGCAGTTTTACATCAGAAGTGACATTTGAATAAGCACTTGCTGAGTATGAGGGAAGGTGTGACCTGACTTCAAGAAGAGGATTTCAGGCAGAGGGGGTGCCCATGCAAAGGTGCTGGGGTAGGACTCAGCCTGGCAAGCCTGGGACAGCAGAGGCCAGTGTGAGTTGGTGGGGAAGTAGTAACTGGCTGATGAGACCACAGAGGGAACAAGGGAGCAGCTTGTGCAGGGCCTGTCCAGCTACCATAAGGACTTTGAGTTTAAAAAAAGCAATAGACTTTATTGTTCAGAGCAGTTTTAGGTTTCCACAAAATTGAGTGGAACATACAGAGAATTCACATATATTCTTTCGACTCCCCCAACTTTACCCTGTTATTGATATCTTGCATTGGTGTGGTACACTTGTTACAACAGATGAACCGATACTGATATATTATTAACTAAAGTCCATAGTGTACATTGTGTTGTGTGTTCTGTGGGTCTGGACAAATGCATAATGACATGGCTTCACCATTACAGTGTCATACATGATAGTGTCACTACCCCCCAAATCCCCTGTGCTTTGCGTGTTCATCCCTCACACCCTGCTGAGCCCCTGGCAACCACTGATCTTTTCACTGTCTCCATAGTTTTGTGTTTTCCAGAATGTCATATAATTGGAATCATGTAGCAGGTAGCATTTTCAGATTGGCTTCTTTCATTTAGTAATATGCAGTTAAGGTTCCTCCTTGTCCCTGGTGGTTCGGTAGCTCATTTCTTTCTAGTGCTGAATGGTCTTCTGTTGTCTGGATGTGCCACAGTTTATTTATTTATTAACCTGTGGAAGGACATCTTGATTACTTCCAGGTTTTGACAGTTATGAATAAAGCTGCTATAAACATTTGTGTGCAGGTTTTTGCATGGACATAAATTTTCAACTCATTTGGGTAAAGCAGATTTATCCAAGGAATATGATTGCTGGATCATATGGTGAGAGGATGTTTAGTTTTGTAAGAAACAGCTAACTGTCTTCCAACGTGGCCGTACCATTCCGCATTCCCATCAACGATGCAGGAGAGCGTTCCTGTCGGTCCGCATCCTCACCAGCGTTTGATGTCGACGGTGTTGGGCTGGTGGCTTCTAATGGTGTGTAGCGGCGTCTCTGTTCTAACTCGCATTTCCTTAATGACATGTGATGTGGAGCATCTTCTCCTGTGCTCAGTTGCCCTCTGTATGTTGTCTTTGGCGAGGTGTCTCTTCAGGTCTTTTGCCCATTTTAAAATTGGGTTATCTGTTTTCTTATTATTGAGTTTTAGGAGTTCTTGGTATGTTTTGGATATAAGTCCTTGATTGGATGTGTGTTTTGCAAATATCTAATCTCAGTCTGTGACTTGTCTTTTCATTCTCTTAAAGGACTTTGGCTTTTGCAGAATGAAATGGGGGCACTTCTGACAGTTTTAAGCGCAGGAATGATCAAATATGACAGGCAAATTATAAATATATATATATTTTTAAAGATTTTATTTTTATTATTTTTTTTTAGAGAGGGAAGGGAGGGAGAAAGAGAGAGAGAGAGAAACATCAATGTGCAGTTGCTGGGGGCCATGGCCTGCAACCCAGGCATGTGCCCTGACTGGGAATCGAACCTGCGATGCTTTGGTTCGCAGCCCGCGCTCAATCCACTGAGCTACGCCAGCCAGGAAATTATAAATATTTTTATAATAGTAAGATACTCAGTTAGAGTAATATGAAAGAAATAAAATTCCTGAGTATACATTGGCAGCCTTTCTTTAATGAAGGTTGGTTTTTCTAAGTGATTTTGGAGAACATATTTTCCAAATACACACAGCTAGACATCTTCTTTACAGCCACAGCCCTATTTATTTCAGTAATACTCTGCTGATACTTAAGTTTTGAGAGATAAAGATCTTTTTATCACCTTTTTATTACTCACAGTTATAATGAAAGTCTCAACGGGCTGCTGAGTTCTTTCATGTAAGAGGCTTTTGCATCATGAGTATTACAAGCTGTTGGGCTTCCTTCCCCTTGCCTTTCCCTCTAGGGAGGTGGGGGTCTCAGCTGCTATTTATAGAGGCATGCTTGCCAGTGAATGTTCTCAGCTGTTTTCTATCCCCTTATTCAGGTTTCTTCCTCAAATGAAGGCTCCCTTTTGCTTCCCAGTCACTTTCCAAAGTCAGCCAGCCCTCTTTGCATGCCTTCAAACCTCCCACACGCTATCATGTGATTTAAAATAGAATTTTTTCCTAGGTGGTCAATGTCCAATCTTCTTGCCTTAGATGCAGCTCCTCAGGCAGTTTAAAAATAAAAGATCCTTTAGGCGGGAGGATCATGCACAAGGCAGTGTGATGCTCCGCAGCTCCTGCTGCAGCCCTTCAGTTGTGTGTGGGCAAGACACGGAGGGGGCTTTAGAAGCGAGCATGAATAGCTAGGGTAAAACAAATGGGGACTGGCAGGGCAGGCGTAAAACCCTGTGAGAGAGCGGAGAGCACAGATTTAAACACTGGAATACCCTCTGTGTCTGTAGGGTAGGACTTGACATGTTCACCTGAGTTGTCTTGGTCAAAGGTAGGGCTGTCAGGATGTGATACTTGTGAGACCAAGCCACAACCAGCGTCCCCTTCAGAGAGCAGACTGCCAGTGTTCCTCTGCTCCCACAAGATTCTCAACCCTTGCCATAATGATAATAGGAGGATACACAGCAAGTTCCTGCTGTAGGTATTTTAGCGCCTTTCCACCAGACCAGAAGCTTCATCCACATAGGCTTCCTCTGACGGACAACAGGAGGGTACCACAACCATCCTGAAATGTGTTCAGCAGGAGAGGAAATGGATGTCACAGGATCAGAAACAACATAGAAATGGAGCTCAAGGAGAAAGTAAGCAGTGGCTCAGACTCACAAAACACTGTGCCGTAATTCATGGGCTATTTCTGTTATGTTACAAACAGAAGAATGAGAGAGAAAAAACAAAAATGATTATTCCACACGAACAGGTGACAACTTCGTAAGAAAAGTCTCTGACCACAGGTCTGATTTGAGTTGTCTTAAGAATTTGTACTCTTCTGTGTTTTTTTAAATATATTTTATTGATTATGCTATTACAGTTGTCCCATTCCCCCCTTCACTCCCCTCCACCCTGCACACCCCCTCCCACCCACATTCCCCCCTTTAGTTCATGTCCATGTGTCATAAGTTCTCAGCTTGTACATTTCCCATACTATTCTTACCCTCCCCCTGTCTATTTTCTATCTACCATCTATGCTACTTATTCTCTGTACCTTTTCCCCTCTCTCCTCCTCCCACTCCCCTGTTGCTAACCCTCCATGTGATCTCCATTTCTGTGATTCTATTCCTGTTCTAGTTGTTTCTTAGTTTGTTTTTGTTTTAGGTGTGGTTGTTAATAATTGTGAGTTTGCTGTCATTTTACTATACATGTTTTTTATCTTCTTCTTCTTAGATAAGTCCCTTTAACATTTCATAAAATAAGGGCTTGGTGATGATGAACTCCTTTAACTTGACCTTATCTGAGAAGCACATTATCTGTCCTTCAATTTTAAATGAAAGCTTTGCTGGATAAAGCAATCTTGGATGTAGGTCCTTGCCTTTCATGACTTGGAATACTTCTTTCCACCCCTTCTTGCCTGCAAGGTCTCTTTTGAGAAATCAGCTGACAGTCTGATGGGAACTCCTTTGTAGGTGACTGTCCCCTTATCTCTAGCTGCTTCTAGGATTCTCTCCTTCATTTTTACCTTGGCTAATGTAATTATGATGTGCTTTGGTGTGTTCCTTTTTGGGTTCAACTTCTTTGGGACTCTCTGAGCTTCCTGGACTTCCTGGAAGTCTATTTCCTTTGCCAGATGGGGGAAGTTCTCCTTTATTATTTGTTCAAATAACTTTTCCACTTGTTGCTCTTCCTCTTCCCCTTCTGGTACCGCTATAAGTCAGATGTTGGAACGTTTAAAGATGTCCTGGAGGTTCTTAAGCTTCTCCTCATTTTTTTTTTGGAATTCTTATTTCTCCATTCTTTTGTTTGGTTGTTTCTTTCTTCCTTCTGGTCCACTTTACTGATCTGAGTCCCAGTTTCCTTGTCATCACTATTGGTTCCCTGTACATTTTCCTTCATTTCTCTTATCGTAGCCTGCATTTTCTCATCTGATTTGCGACCATATTCAACCAATTCTGTGAGCATCCTGATCACCAGTGCTTTGAACTGTGCATCTGGTAGGTTGGCTATCTCTTGGTGGCTTAAATGTATTGGCTGTGGGGCTTTGATTTGTACTTCCGTTTGAGCCTTTTTTTTCCCCCCGTCTGGTTGCGCCTCTTAGGTAGTGAGAGGCAGAGCCTTCGGTGTTCTCCAGGGGCAGGGCAACCCAGTTGCTGGGTTGTAACATTGTATGTGGGGGCGGGGTCTGAGAGGAAACAATGGTGCTTGCTCCTCTCTCCGTCGGATTTCAGTCCCTCTCGCTGCTTCCTCCAAGCTAACTGGGCCTTTCTGGTGCTTATTCCCATGTGGGTGGGCTTGTGCAGGTTCTAGGACCCTGTGAGTCTCTTCAATGTGCTCTCCTGTGAGGCTGGGAGTCTCTCCCTGCGCCTCAACCCCCACAGGTGTTTTCAATTAGTGTCCCGAGGTTCTCTTCCCCAGTGCTGGGACCCTGGGTTGCGCAGTCTGTCTCACAGCCCAGTTTTGCCTGGTTTATCTGCATGCAAATGTGGCCTCGATAGCCAGGTGCCTTGCGTGCAGTGCATCGCTTCACAGTCTCCGCCTCGCTGGGTGTGCCAGCCGCCTGCGTGCCCAGGGTCCACCTGCTGCAGTCTTGTGCTTGGGATACTTTACTCGTCCGGTGCCACCGCTTTTTGTGCCGTGACCCCTCTCTGCCCAGCTGCCCAACTCTGGCCCTCCTACCAGCCTGGACGAATGTGTATATTTTAACTCCTTGGTTGTCTGACTTCCATACAGTTCAATTTTCTGTCAGATCTGGTTGTTATCTTGTTTCTAAATTGTTACTGACTTTATTTTGGTTGTGCAAGGAGGCAGTATGTCTACCTATGCTTCCATCTTGGCTGGAAGTCCTCTTCTGTGTTCTTGTGTCAAGATCCATCAAAGGCATAAGAAATGGTGTCTGCTTAGGGGATGTAATGAGACAGTGACAACAGCCCGTCCTGTGCACTTATGCCTCCTTGGTGCCTGCATCACAGCCAGAGAGCGCATGAGCTGTATTCCAGGGTGCTCTCACTTGGTGAATACCCATTGGCCTGTTTTGATCTAACATTACTGGGGAAACAAAATATAACTTCAGTGCAGTTTATTCTTGGTTGTCTGATGAATGATTTATGTTTACACTTAAAAAAAATCCGCTTTTGGCATCGGTATGAATTTGGATGGTGTGACTATTTCCAAAGGACATAAAATATGCTTTTGCAGTTTGTGGGAACCAAGCCTCAAGGGACACAAGTTAATTTGTGTAGTCTTGCTGGGCCTCTCCTTGACGTTTCACATGTCTTGGATATCTGAATTTAGCTTGGGAACTGGAGATTTTATACATTCATATTTCTTATTGCCATTTATAATTTGGCTAGTTCCAAACTGATGGAAGACATTTTCTTTTTCCCCAGATGATTGCAGCATCCATAGAAGAGGTAGGCTTTGGGATAAGTTGAAGAAGGAAAACAAAAGAAAAATATACTTTATTAAAGGCTTGGGTTTCTTTCAGTAAACTACTTATAACCCTTGGCTATGCATTTTGGGAAGATACTTAGCAACGGAATCCCTGAGATTTCTGCTGGGTGCTTCATTTGTTTTCTGGTAGATTTGGAGGAAGGGCTGCCCCGTAGACTGCCAAGTGGGTTCAGTCGACCTGCATTTTCACTCCACTGAACACCACCAGCTGGTGAACGAGCACACGGTGCTATGGAAGACTGCGGTCAGTCCTGGCCAGGAGATAGCTTCAGTCTAATTACAATAAAGCAGTGGCTACCAGCTAATTAAAAATTAGATGCATTAATAAGTGCTAATTAGACTTTTAGAAGATGAGCTCAGGATTTTAAACATGGCATTGCATCTTGGCCTGGAGTGGCAGACATTGCTCCTACAAGGACCCCAACACACGGGTGGCTGGGTGCACTAAGGACTGGGAAGGCACCGTGGCCTGAGTGGAACATTAAATTCTTCTTCTTACTTTTTTTTTTTAAGATTTTATTTATTTATTTTAGAGAGGGAATGGAGGGAGAAAGAGAGAGAGAGAAACATCAATGTGCAGTTGCTGGGGGCTGTGGCCTGCAACCCAGGCATGTGCCCTGAGTGGGAATTGAACCGGCGATACTTTGGTTCACAACCTGAGCTCAGTCCACTGAGCTACACCAGCCAGGGCCGCCTTCTTACTTTTAAAAATGTATTTACCTAATAATACTTGCATGTGGTACAGAACCGAAGAGGCCCAAAAAAGGAGAGTAAAGAGCAAATTCCTTCCCATCCTCTAGGACCCATTCCCTTTCCCTGGAGGCAGGCGACATGTGTTTCCAGAGATATTCCGCACATTTCTAAACTCCCCCCCACACTTTCTTCTTGCCTGTCCTTTTTTCTTATTTTTTACACAAAAAGTAGCATGTTATATGTACTGTTCCCTATGTTCCTTTCCCCTACTTACTGTAACTAGGAGATTGTAACATACTAGTATATAAAACTGCCTCTTCTTAAAAGGCTGTGTGGTGGGTGGTGTTCTGTCTTGTGGAAGTATGATAATTGATTCAATCCTTTCTCTAAATTATTTACCATCTTCTGTTGTGACACTGTTCTATTTTTAACTGTACCACTAGAAAGAAGCTCAGTAGGTTTGGGTCCCAGCAGAAAGCAGATAGCATGCTAAACAGTGGTTGGGGAGAGTTTAATGATGAGGATATTTACTAAGTGGGCAGGGATAAGAACAACCTGTAATGATGTGGAAGTGTTCTGGGAAGCCACTGCTTCCCCTGGGCCTGAAGGGAAAAGTGAGGGAAGCAGGTTCCTGGAGTCAGTGAAAGGTACAGCCACAGGAGAAGGCCTGATAGGAGCTGTGGTCTTCAGTTGAGGAATACGGCCAGTGGTGTGTTGGTAAAGGCTTAACAATGGGCTCTCTGTGGTGAGGATCCCTGATCTGTAGGGTTTGCCAATTTCTGTGGTATAAACACTTCCTCTGTGCCTGATTCCAAGTTCCCAAGGTGATGTTACTGATTGCAGATTTGGGGTGGGAAGCACACAGTCGCTGCAGCCATTGCAGGCAGCTGCTCAGCATAGTGGCTGCTAGCCTGGTTCCTCCTGCCAGGGCCAGTGATTGACTGAATCTCACCAGAAGCTAATGCACTGGGGAGCCTGGTTGCTACAGTCTTCACAGGTTAGCATCCTGGAATACAGAGAAGGTGGGTGAAGTAAGCAAGCTGCATAAGTTTGGGCAGGTCATCTATCCTGAGTTACTGTATCTTCATCTGTATCAGAACAGTCTGCCTTGAATGTAGAACCTTTCTACACTGAGGTTCTCTCACTTCTGTGATTAGTGAATTCAGTGACCTGAGTGAGCAGGTCATTTAGTCTATTTAACAGGAGATGCAATGGGACCCTGAACTCAAGAGTTTATGTCTTATTGTGAAAATAAGACATGCACCAATAGGTCCAGCTACAGGGTGGGGGCTGCAGACAGAACCACAGGTATTTAGAGGAAGTGATCTTTGTAGCTGGGGTGATGAGGCTATTGATGGCAGAGGGAAGGGAAGACCTTTGTTCTATAGTTGGGAATTTGTTTTTCTAATGGGGGAAAACAGAACATGTCTTTAATAACCAGTCTACTTATACCACTAGTTCTCTAAGTATGGTCCTGGTATCATCAGCATCTTCTGGGACCTTGTCAGAAATCTAAGTTCTTGGGTTCCACCGCAGACCTAGAGTTTAAACTCTGTGGCAGGTCTTAGTAATCTGTCATTCCAGGTGATTTTGATGCATATGTCCATTTGAGAAACACTGAGTTATATAGTATCAGTGGTTCCAAACTTGGCTTAAAATCAGTCAGATGGGGTATTTCAAAAGCACATACACAGTCAGATGGGAAATTTCACACATGCATGCGTGCAAACACACACTGACTTCTGGGCTGTATTTCAGACCTACTCAATCAGAATTTTTGAGGACTAGGGTCCTGGGGAGTTAAGTGTTTCCCAGATAGTATCAGCTGTGTTTCTGTACTCTTGATCTTAATCGCTGTGATGGCACTGAACTTTAAGTATTTGACTTGGTACAACTGCCTATTCTCTTTTTAATACAGTTTCTCTACACTCAATCTCTCTAAACTTTCAGAGTCAGAGAGAAGGCAATTGTCTGAACTGGTACCTTGTGTGGACTGAGGGTGGAGCAGGTTGTTCTTGGCATGTGTGGGTAGTGGAGAAGAGTTGGGAAGGAAACTGGACAGCTATGGAGGTCTCTGAAGTCTGACCTTAACATTGCTTCATGATTTATATTGTAGCATATTCTCAGAACATCAGACATACCCTTTATCAGCTATTAAGTACAAAAGTCATATTTGAAAGGAAAACTACAATGATTTTGGGACTGCCCATGCCTCTGCCTGGTTGGAGTTCTTGATGGGAAAGCCTGGAGTTCTTTTTTAAAATTTTTATCCTCACCTTGAGGATATACTTAGTGATATATATTTTTTAAGGGACAGAGGGTGGGAGGAAGAGAAACATTGATGTGAGAGTAAAACATCGATGAGTTGCCTCTCATACATGCCCTGACTGGGGACTGAACCTGCAGCCTGGGTATATGCCCTGACTGGGAGTTGAACCTGTGAACTTTCAGTCTCCAGGACCAACTGAGCCACACTAGCCTGGGCTAAGCCTGGAGTTTATTAACGTGGAGAACTTGGGACAGGATTTCTGGAAAGTGAACTGGGCAGTTGTTGGTCATTTGAGGCCAGAGCTCTTCTCGAAATACCTTAGAGAGTGCACTGAGGAGTGCTTGCCTTTGGTGATTACTAATAAAGCTATGAACATTCTTGTACATGCCTTTTTGTGGGCATGTTTTCATCTCTCTTGGAGAAGTACCTAGGAGAGGAATTGCTGGGGCATAGGTATATTTAACTTTTCAAGAAACTTGCAGTTTTCCAAATGCACCACTTTAAACTCCTACCAGTCATATGTGGGTGTTCCAATTGCTTTCCATCTTGCCAGTACTTGATATTGTCAGCCTTTTCCGTCTTACCCGTTCTGGTAGTGTGTAGTGTTATCTGTAGTTTTAATGTGCATTTCCCTGATGACTAATGACGAACACTTTTTCATGTGCTCACTTATCATTCATATAGCTTCCTTAGTGAAATAAGGAGGACTTTAAGTATCTTCTTTTGTACCATCATATCTCACATGTATTTTTTTCTACTGTAGTTTCACCCATGATCTGATCAACTGAACAATCAACTGACTGATCAACTGAACAATCAGTTGCCCTTGATTGCTCACCAGCCTTCAAAACACCACGGACTTCTTGAATGTCACACCTTTGAAAATGCAGTGCCATGTGCTTCCTCACCGTCTTATCCCCAACTTAGATGTCACCTTTTGGGTTAGTTAAGCCTCAGTC
Organism: Tonatia bakeri; assembly: GCA_004024845.1. Classification (NCBI taxonomy): domain Eukaryota; kingdom Metazoa; phylum Chordata; class Mammalia; order Chiroptera; family Phyllostomidae; genus Tonatia; species Tonatia bakeri. Next base: position 216,184 of record PVIA01001854.1, read on the forward strand.
CCTGCCATACGTCTATAAAATTTGTTTCTTTTCTGTGTGCTTCCATGGTCCTGAATGTACATCTGTGTGGTTTTATATATCATGTTGTGTGCAGTTCTTCCTGGCCTCATTGAAGGCAGGGACCTTGTCTCACTCTTCTTTGCATTTCCATTTGATTCTCCCAATGGCTTTATTAGAAAGGCTGAATATGCTCGACTTAAATTGGGGATCAGGGCATAGACCCAGAAGGGTCTAGTGACTTGTCCAAGGTCACTATGTTATGTTTCAGAGTCAGGGACTGCTTACTATAAAGTTTTGACCACATTAGTTTTCCAAACAGGTATGTTATTTGAGGTACAGTATACACTGACTGAACTAGCTAGCCACACACATATGATGACTTTTGAAGGCATGGGATAGTTTTAAGGGAATCCATTTCCAGCTCCTCAACTTGCATATGCACTTACCTAAAAGTGACCAGCTTGAGAAGGTGCCTGTCACCAAGGAGGGCATCATGCCGGTTCACCCATCTCACCTCCACTTTCACAATGGCCTCATGTACAGATTAATGAATCTTGTCCTTTTCTTGGATATACTGTATTGTTGATTCATTAACATTGAATTCACAGCCAACAGAACTATAACTCAGGACTGCAGGAAGCTTATCTAACACATGTATTTTCTCTGTAAGGCACATTATAGGAGCACTAGACACTTAGGAATACTAGACAGTGATTTAGTACTAGCTTGGGGGCCATTTAAAACAATGAAATCAACAAAAAGCACAAAAATGTGAAAAATGTGACATTAGTAGCCTGTGAAAAGGACATTGCCTAACATTATGACTAAAACAAGATGGTGCAAGGTTCAAGTTCAGCTGGGAATGAGTGCATACGGCAATTCAAATTTCTCACTTCAATGCACATATCCATAAATGAGAAAGTGTCGCAAGTACTGATTTCCGGGTTACACATACATTTTACCTAATAAGTGAGTTTGCAAACAAAGAATCAGTGAATGAGGACCAACTATATTTGTGTGGGCCTCTTGGGAAAAGTGTGAGCAGTATCATTTTTAAGCACAAACATGTATCACCCCAGAGCACAATTTTGTGGGGAAAGTTCAAAGGAAATGAGTTAAAGGAGAAAGAAATTAATGTGTAATTTCTGACTTTTTAAAGAGCACGTTCATAATTTTTTTCCCTTAGGTGGAAAAATGGGTATTACGTCTACTGTATTTAGAGTCTTTTGGATATATTTTTTAAAAGGAATGTTTAACAGTTCAGTTTTAAACTGTCATCGGGATGACAGAAATTAATACTTTGCAACTAACATGAAGATTTTGGATACTAAATACACATTTGGTACATAGATTTTTTGATTCTTTTAGGGAGAGAAGCAAAATGAAGTAGGAGGCCACTTTGGTTTTGCTGTTCTACAAGGACAAAACAAATCTGTTCAGTTTGGAGGGAAATACGTTAGCACTTCGAAGAATTTTCACATTGTATGGGCTGGGCAGAAGTCTCATTTCCTCCTTCTCCACACCTCTCAACACGCTGGTTTTGTTTTGATTTGTAAAAGATCTGAGCACTTTGTGAGATGAAACCACTGTATTCCGGAGAGAGGCCTAATGGAAGGGCCTGATTTCCCCCTAGAGGACAGTACAAAGGGCCTTCTAGGTCCTCAAAAATGCTAGAATTCTGGATGATGGTTACGTGCAACTGCCAAAACTTAGTCTTCATTTGCAGTTCAGAACACAACAAAAAGCTCTTCTGATGTCTCAGACTTCTTTGATTGTTCTGTGTAATTGGAACTGTTTCTGGTTTCCTTCATGTCGCTTGCCTTGGGATGCTGCCAGTTATTACTTACATGTGTGACGGATAGCCGTCACAATTCTGCCGTGGACCAAGCACCGGGCAGTGTGCAGGAGCACTACTTGCTGCTCTTTACCAGTGAAGGAGGCTGCATTCGCCACAATTCCTCCCCACCCGACTTACTCGCCGACTTGTATGTAACCGGTCCTTTTGGTTAATCATTCATGAAGCACATAGTCTGTATTTGGGGAAAAAAATGCTGCGTTGGGATTCCAACAAGCGTAATTTATGTTCCTAATTATTTAAAATTACATTAAAATGCTAGCTCCTTTCTCCCGAGCCCGGGGCAGGGAAGAACTCAAGGCACACCGGGTTCTCTCCAACTCCACTGAGGTTGCTCAAGTCACCGGGGCCAAGCCCACTAGGGCTGCTCTGGACCTGGTGGTCCGTGTCCACTCCGGCGCGTCTGAGGTGGAGCACCAGGTATCTGCAGGAGCAGGGCGCGCGCCGGCCCGGCCAGGCCAGGCCAGGCCAGGCCAGCCCAGCCCAGGTGGGCTGAGTCGGAGGATGAAGAACAGTGCCAGGAGGATAGCTCTAGGCAGAGTACCGGAAGAGGTCGCGCGCGGGGGGCTGTCCGGTGCGCGGTGTGAAGACGTCACTTCCTGCGCCCATCCTCTTCCTGGTGAGGGAAGAGGGCCAGAGATTGGTGCATCCCGGAGGAAGGAAAGAGGGTGAGGAGAGGCAACGCTGAGTGGGCGAACTGCCGGGCAACCTGGGGGTGCTCCGGGCAGCCGGGATTCCCCCGCCGGAGCCTCTGCTGGGGTTGCAGCCGGTTCGTCTCGGGCGCGTCCGCGGCCTCTCTGCTCAGTTTCTATGCTCTGTGTTGCAGGTCTACCCGGAGCCCCGGAGCGAAAGCGAGTGCCTGAGCAACATCCGCGAGTTTCTGCGAGGCTGCGGGGCCTCCCTGCGCCTGGAGGTGAGCGGGTGCGGCTGCGGGGGTGGCGGAGCAGGGGGTCGCGGGCGTTGGCAGGGGCTAGACGGCGGGGTACCAGCCCGAGACCCGGTTCGCGGGCCGCCCCAGTCTGTGAGCGTGGTCCCAGGGCAGGAAGGAGCCGCGGCACGGAGCCCCATACTTTGTCCTTTTTGCAATGAGGAAAAGTGGTTCCAGTAGTTCGTGGTGCCGGTGATTCACATTTTCGACAACTGTTTGTCGTGGGTGCGATCGGACTCCTTGGCACCTGCCTCAGCTTTAACAGCTTTTAGGGGTTCTCCAACATTCACAACTAAATCTGGGTGAGCGTGTCAGAATCCCTAGAAGCCATATAGAAATAAAACGGGTCCGAAGTCATCTTCCTGCCTCACTCTTTAATGTTTTTTTTTTTTTTTGTTCCAGAAATTAGGTGGTTTTTACTCTAATATTTGATGTTTAGTTTAGAGAAATACTGCCTTATGTCTGGGGGAGCACACTGGGTGGTATATCTCTTCCAGGTTGCTTAAGGTTTTGTCGCTATACTAAATAGAGCCTTTTGAGGGGAAGCTCTCTGGAAACTTCTCTTTTCCATCTTATTTTAACATGTGATTTGCTTAATTTTGGGGTAGTGCTTTGGATCCAGAAATCTAGCTGCACTTTTACTTCAGAGTTACAGGCTGATGTGGCTTTAGTCATTTCTGTGTTTAAATCTTGCCTTTTCTGTCATTTCTACCTTAGCACGCCCAGCCTTTGTTTCATTATGTGAGAAGTGAGCGTTACACTACGCTTCTGGGTAACAGCATGTGAAAGCATCCCTCGCAGAACCTGGTGTAAGACGCACCCATGAAGATTTTCTGTCCCAGAAGGGTAGTGTCTCTGTAGGTTTCTTGGGGAAAATAGGTAGGAGTCCTCCACTGTATAAGGAGAGGTTATAAGGACAGCTTACCGGTTATTTGAAAATGACACGTAGGATTCATAGAGATGAACATAACTGCTTTTATGAATGATTGAAAACATGTTTTATTGTGGGTAGGGTGTGGTATCTGTGAGGAAATGATGTCCAGATAAGCGAGAATGCCTAGTGGAGGCTCCAGAGACCATGGGGCTGTCTCGGAGGGGAGACAGGACTGCAGACGGGGGCCTCTTCCTCTGCTCCCTGGGTTTTGTCGTTTTATCATTGAGCTTCCTGATTGGGCTGTGATAATATGCGTTGCTTGTAGTAATTTTTGCTTTTTCTTAACCTTTGCTGTGGGATTTTATTATCCTTTTCAAACTAATGACTCTTGTTTATTTATATTAAATTTGGAATTTAATATAAATTAAATTCCAGTTTGCATGTGAGATTATAATCTGACAACTTCAGTATAAGACTTTTAAATAAAGTATTGTTTTGAAGAAAGTTAAAAAAAATATCCTTAGTTTTCCAGAGGCTGCTGTTGAAATGTCATATAGTGACTTTTTAAAAAGAATTAAGAGTTTACTTAAAGATGTTTTAGAAAAGAGTTTATTAAGTGACATATCCCAAGCATCTAGAACAGTGCTTGACACATAGTAGACCTTCAGTAATTGATTGATGAGCTTGAAGTTTAGTTGATAGCAATTTTTTTTAAGCTAAAGGGAAATTATGACTTATTTTGTGCTGTTTTTAAAGACTAAATATGACTTCTGGTGAACTTCAAATAGAGACACATTTTGTTAGAATTCTATCAAGGTCAGTTGTAAGTCACCCTTAAAACTCCTGATTACATTGGAGATAATAAAAATTTAAAAAAAAAAGGCACATCAAAAACCTTGTAAATTGTCCATCTGATTTTTATGAAGTTACTCTGAAAAAGGAGTTTGTGTGGACCCAGTCTGGGCTTCCAGGCTTGTTCTCATAGGTGGTGTGAAGGGACAGGTCTGTTCCTTAGAAGATGGCTTTGCACTTGGACCACAGTGCAGCACTTTCCCAGTGATTTTAAAGAAAAATATGTAGGAAAAAAGTGAGTGGGGAAGGGCCTTGGCACTTTTGAAATGCATTCTAGGTTTTACACATTTTCATAAAATTTTGGAAGATTGACAAGAAACCTTTTGAAATTGTAAACACAAAACTTTAAACTGATGGTTTGTATTCTAGATTGGCTTTTGTTTTATAGTTATAAGTATCAAAGTTGTTTTTTTCCAGGGATTTGGCTAGACTTGAGTAATAGACTGTCTAATTTTGGTATATGTATTTTCTTGTTTGCCACCATTTTAAACCATCCTAAGGTTTTTTTTTAAAGAAAAGAGGAACTGAATATTTAATTACTTTTTCTGTTATTTTAATGCATGTGCATTTTAATTATCTGAAGAAAATCAGGTATTATGCCCCAATGAGTTGTTCTGATCATGAAAGGAATTTTAATTTTGAAGGAATATTGTACAGTTTGCATTTATTGTTAGAACAGTGCCTTGTGCTTTAGTTGCTAAATAGATAGTAGCTATTATTATAATAGTTTTTTTTGTAGTTTGAACCACATTGCTGTGTATTCAAAAAAATTTTTACCCAGTAATCCATATTCATTATATAAAATTCAAGAAATAGAGAAATGTAAGAAAAAAAAGAAAAAAGTGTAATGTTACATCTAGAGATAGTATTAAAATTGTTATATATTTTTCAGTCTTTTTTTTACCTTTGTACATATGTAAATGTACTTTTAAAATATTCATGATATCATAGTATACATAATGCTTTGTAACATGCTTTGAATTAATGATAGTGTGACTGTTTTCTCATGTTAAATATTGTCTACTTACTTTTAAAGAGTGCCTCATAGTTCCTAGTGCTAATTCCCACTTTTGGGCATAGAGGTTATTTCTAAGTTTTCACTGTTGTAAACATTGAACTGTGTGATGGACATTTCTGAACAAAACCCTTCATTGTTGATTATGTTTTAAGTAGAAATTCCCTGATAGGGCACGGGTAGGTCAAAGGTAGGGGCTTTTAAAGGTTTCGAACACCTCACAGCCCCGTTTTCTCCAGAGACATTTTCAGCACTTCGCCTTCGCCCAGTAGCAGTGACAGCACTCCTTTCCAGTCCTGTGACTGCCTGTACTGTTTTCTTTCTCTTTCACCTGGGAAGATGAAAACCTCTTTGGGTGAACATTGTGGCTTTTCTTGTATTGTTGACGGTGCCACATTCCTAGGTACATGGTAAACTAAGGCAAAATGAGGTTCTCAGGACGTCCTGCGGTGAACTTTTGAAAGGGGACGTGGAAGAAAAGCTGCTAGAGTAGGAAATCTGAGTCGGAAACCGCAGACATTTGCAGTTCCCTTCCTCTTTCTCACGGGCAACTGCTGCGAGTATGGAAAGGTATTCAGGTGGGCTCTCCAGCACTGTGATCAGCTGGGCTGACAGTGAGTGACAGTGAGGTTTTGGGAAAGAAATTGCCTTACGTGTTCCTAAAACACTCATCTTCTGTGTGTGTTCCTGAAGGACAAACTTGTTTATGATACTCCTTTGCCCTGACGTTCAATTGTCCTCTAGATTTTTAGCCAAGGTAATGATTGAGATGTCATCCAAAAGAATATTTTAAAATACTATCAAAATAATTAACACATGCTTATGTGGAAACTTAAAACTTGTTGATGCAGGCTTAAGAACTAATTTGAATAAAGACAAAAGTACATCTACAGTGTTTTCCCTAGGGATGGATACCCCACCCAAGTACTGCCTTCCTCCTGGGTTCAGACAGAGAGTTAAGCTGTTTACTGTAGCTTCGCATTGAAGGTTTGTGAGGCCACACAGCAGTCTCTCTTAGCTAGTCATCTTCTGTATTATTGACTAGGTGGTAAGCTGGAAATAGCAGGTAATGACATAGTGTTTATTGATTGACTTACTGAATGAACTTTTGAAATCACTTTATGCCTTTACCAGAATTTGCCTTTTAAAGTAGTTGTTGTAAGTTATGTAATTAAAAAGGGCTCATTTGAGAGGTGAAAAGGGTATTCTGTAAACATTTTGTAGGTACTTAAAAGCAAGAAAGCCAAATTCTGCTCAGGTATTATAATTCTATTTTAATTTTTCCTGGCACAAAGTATCAAAGTTGACTCTGTCCTGTCTCTTAGCTTCTTGTCAAACTGTCCGGTAGGGCGAGCAGTTAGTCACCTCTGCGGCTGTGCTGCTTTTCCAGTGTGGATAAGTAGACCTGGCCTCCAGTTAGGTCTCTGGGTGTGTACTGTTTGTGCAATCCAGGTAGACTGCATTGTCCGTCTAGATGAGCACTATCCAATAGACATATAATGTAAGCCATGTTTGTAGTTTAAAATTTTCAATAACACATTAAAAAAGCAAAAAGAAACATGAAGTTAATTTTAATAATGCATTCTCTTTAGCCCACTGTATCCGTAATGATGTTCTTTCAACATATAGTTAATAGAAAAATATTAATGAGCTTGTTTGTTTGTTTTTTCACATTGTAAAATCTCGTGTGTATTTGTCACACTCACAGCACATCTCACTTTGGATTAGCAGCATTTCAAGCGCCCAGCAGCTCACGCAGGGAGTGGTCCCACGTTGGACAGTGCCAGTGTAGATCAGTGAAGAGGCTGGAGAGATACAGTCTCATCTTTGAAATTAAATGGGATTAACATTTGTTGAGTACAAGTGATGTGCCTAGGCATTTCATTTATACTCTTTTTTTTTAATCCTCCCAAATATCCTGCAAAGAAGGTGGCACTTTCCCCATTTTGCTGATGAGGTGATTGAGACTTTGGATGGTTAAGAGGTCCCAGGTCATAGTCCAACAAGTGAAAGAGTCAGGAGTTGAACTTGGATCCCGTGGCTCCACAGACTGGGCTCTTGCAACCATGCTGCCACCTGAAGTGGAGGTAGTTGAACTGCTTAATGATTGTAAGGCAGTACTGTTAGCCTGACTTCTAGCAAGGCCCATAGGTGAGTTCTCAGGAGAATTCAGCTGGTGGCAGGGCTGGCCTTGTGGGTCTGTGACCCTTGTAGTCAGTGACACATGGCCCTGCATTTGGTGTAATGCTCTGCTGTCCCCATCTCATATTCTTAAAACATACTGAACACAGAACTCTGCATTTTCAGTTTGTGCTGAATCATATAAATTGTGTAGTTGGTTCAGCTTGGTGGCATTATTCCTAGAGGTGTATGATAGATAACAAGAATAAACAGCATTTTCTTAGTGCTTATTATGTCCTGGACTCTGTTCTAAATGTGTGTTAAATTCAGTTTTTAAGCAACTATATTAGGTTATTATCTTCAAACTGTGATTAGGAAGACTAAGGCACTGGGAAGTACAGTACCTTCCCAAGGTCCAGGAGAACATTTCACTGTCTCTCCTCACTAGAGGACCTGACCAGTGAAGACCCCAAAGAGACGCAGGAATAGATTAAGTTGGAATTAAGTGTAAAAAGGGAATAGTGAAGGTGGTTCCTATTATCTCTTGTGTTAATAAGGCTGAAGCCCAGGCAGGCCTAATTAAGCCTAATAAACTGTATTCCTGATCCTGGGCAAGAGGAGGTGGAGGAACAAGAATAAGACGTGATGTGTATCTCAGTCCATGTCCATGCCTGCTGTGAGAGTGCTTCTGCTAGGAACTCAAGAGAATATCTTTTATAAAATTGCCCCAGCTTCCCAGGCAGTCACCATTCCACCTGTCTGTCAGTGGAATGACAGGAGGTAAGATAGACTCAGGGTTTTGTTTAAGGATCCTTTTGAGAAAGCCTTCCTGTGGTGCTGGGATGATAAGCTGGAAAGTGGGAGCTAGTGTGTGTTTCCCAGTGGGAGAACTTCAGGTGAAAGGGGAGGAAGAGGCTCGTAGGGCACCTTCTCACTTTGCGTCTAATTCTTCCAGTGCCTCCAGGAAGGGGACTTAGCTAGAGCTGAGCATCAGGCCAGATGCTTGTAAGGTGTCTGCAAAGCCAGGGTTGTAGTATGCAGTGAAACTTCCACTTCCTCCCCTGGCTGCCGGTTTAGTAACGGGACCTAGCCCATGATTCTGATTTAGCACTTGATGTAGGACACGTACTTCAGTTCTGCCTGCCAGGCCTCCTTGGGTAACCATTGTAAGTTGTTTCAGTGCCGCCAGTCAGGATCACCCAAGAGTTGTATAACTCGTATCTTGATTAGTTATTTAGCAAGTACTGGCACTGCTTACCCCGTGTAGTAAGATAGTGAGGCCATTTTGCTACTATGAAAATACAACCTCTGGGCTAGAGGCATAGGACTTAGAGGATGCCAAGGGTCCTTAGGTTGCATTTGAAAATTTCCTTTTGTTCAAGTAAGATGTGTATGTAGTGTACTCCAAGGCTTGGAAAGAAACTATTTCTGTGTCTCTCCTACCCCAGAAGCAAACTTTTAACACTTGGCCATTAGTCTTGGTCTTTACTTTAGTATAGATTCCACCTGCTGTGTGTCTCATGTAGTGCTGCCACCTGTGGGATAGCCAAGTGGCGTCCAGCCCGTTGTCCTGTCGGCTCTCTGTCCCTCATCCCCATCATTCAGAGGGTCATGCCCAGGAGCCTTGCCATAGTGGTTGGGACTTCTCATGACTCGAACTCTGTCCACTCCTACCTACCCACCCTTGTGCTCTGGACTTTCTGTTCCAGGCATGTCAGACTATTTGAGATGTCTGAGTAGCATTTATTGATTGTTTAATTTTACAAATAGTGGCCTGTATTCTGTACCAGGCACTGTTCTTTTGGTTTCACTTGTATTAACTTGCTTAAACCTTATAATGACTTTCACATTAGAAGAGAGGTTTTAGGGACAGAGCCACAGTCACTCAGCGGCTAAGGGGTGGGGCCAGGTTCAAATGGGCTGTGCCTGCATCTACCGTGGGGGCCATTCCTAATGCCCATCCTGTCTCTGTGCTAGGAGCCCCTTCTTCAGGTGGCCATCTGCATGGTTTTCGCAAGGTCTTTCAGCCTGTTTTTGCTGTTTGCTGACGCGATCACTGGCCGGCAGTGACTGCAGAACGCTGCGGATTGCTCGTTGACCCACGAGAAAAACATACACAGAAACAACCGAGTTCTGTGGGGAAGTAGGAACAGTGCGGCCACCCTCTCTAGGGGAGAGCGCACCGTTCCCCCGTTCCCCTGCCGGACAGGCTTTTTATTGCATTCTGTTGCACTCTAGGTACCCGACTAGAAAGTTGGATGCATTTTGGCATGTGGAAGAGAAGACATACCTCTTTTTTCAAGAATCTAAACATTGTGTTTTCTAAATTTAGTCACCTGCTTTTGAGTTCTGTATTACCTTTGTACAAGCTATTCACCATCAAGCAACCGATCAGTCTCTGACTCATGCTGAAGCCATGAGCTCAGTTTCATCCATGTGGATTCAGATGTGAATGTAAAAAAGTTAATTGAAGAGGAAGGAACAGACAGGACATTTCCATTGTATGAATAAAAAGAAATGATAGAAATGCAGAGGAGGTAGAAATGTAATAATAAGTTTAAAAATTTCATACCAGTAACTTAATAATAATATCAAATGCTTGCTGAGTGGCTCCTAAATACTAGAACAGCCACAGGCGATGCTGTAAGGTAGATGCAGCTGTAAGGGCAGCTGTAAGATGCTGTAAGGCCAATGTGGTAAGGTAGCCTCAGTAGACTGAGGAGAAACAGACCTACTGAGGCCAATAAATAATGCCTTATATGTGACATTTACTAAGTGGCAGAGTTGGTATTTGAATCAGGCTTATGGAGATTCTATAACTTCTAAATTTAGAATTGAAGCTCAGCTGAACCAAGGAGATGGTGGCAGTACAGTTGGTGGAAGCTCTGTAAACAGGAAGAGGATGGAGGGAAGATTAGGGACCCTCAGACAGTCGATCTTTCCAGGGATCTAGCACATGTAGTGTCCATAATGTTCATGTATTTTGAATTCTCAATAAATGTGTTAACTAATCTCCATCATGCAACTGAGAAGGAATTTACCTAAGATTTAGGATGTTTAATTGTAAACTGTTAGTTTCTATGTGTCTCCCATCACTTTGGGTGTGGCGGGCAACTTAGTTAAAGCCATTCAGCACAGTGAAGGGCTTACAACCCGGAGAATAAGGAAAGCAGAGCTAAAGGAGTTTGAGTGAGTTCTATCCGTGTTGCGTTGCTAACTGTTTTTCTGTCGTTGGTGAATTTATTAAGAATTCAAATTGCCCAACAACTGGATTTTGTGTGTGTGTCCTGGTTATAATGTAAAATGCATTTTTAAAAATTATGGATCATGGTCAGGAGTTTAAAGAACATCAATTAATTGCAGGTGTTTAAAGAATCAGGACATGGCAGTTTGGGGATGGGAAGTGTGTGTATTAAGAAGTTTCATGTTGTTCCAACTTCAAATTTGAGATTTCTTTGCCAAGACAAGACCTGGAAACTTAGCTCCTTCCTGGTTTTCAGCAACTCGTCTGAATAGTAGTTAAGAACTGGCCCATGGAAGAGGAGAAGGTAATTTCATATATGACTGGAATGTTCTTAGGAAGATTGCTACATCATTCCCCTGGGATGAGAACATGGCATTTTTTTTGACCAGAGCATTTATTGTGTTCTGAAGAATGTGATACAGAAGAGCAAGTTTGTGTTTCGTTCTAGTGGACAATAGGGAGGTGTTTCTTGGGGCGATGTTAGTCTGCGTACAATTTATGAGGACACTCCTGGGCCCTGCCCTGCCGTGCTCTGCCCTGAGGGAATGCACAGATGCACAGGATGTCTCTGCTGGAAGCGTTAAAGAGCATTGTGTAGCAAATGAAAGGAATGCACATAACTGGGATACAGGCAGCTCTTCTAAGCCTGCGAGAGGGACGGTTACATGGGGTTGGGATTTAGGGACAGAAAGAGATGTTTCAGATGACCAGGTTTGAAAAAATGGGTGGCCAAAACACCTGAGGAGGGTGGGGCAAGCCTGTCACTTCTTCCTGGTTGGCTTTCAGGCTTCTCAAGTTGATTTGTTGAGCTAAACTAACAGAATGTGCTGGATTTGATGAATCATCCTAAATAGGAATTGATGGGGAATCTGAATTTTGGCATTCTGGGGCCTGACTGTTTGGGGTACGTGATAACCTCTTACTTTGGGGGGCAGTGTTAGTGTGTTGGAGACTATAGTGGGCATCGAAGGAGAATGCTCAGCCTAGACAGGTTCCAGACGTTTTGGAAAGCATATATATTTTTTAAAGTTAGTCGAGATTGGGCTCAGCACTAGGGACTCAAATACAGCCCTGACAGGTAGCGCTAAGACCGGTAAATGGTAAAGCGGGCTGGGGCCAGCCGTCGTGTTGTGTCGTGTCGCTGTGCCTGTGCTGGCGGGCGTCACGAGTGGTGCTTCTTTTGAAGTAAGTGCACAGTGCGCAGACCCTGGGGACTAGAGGTCACACAGAGAAGCATTTAAAAGTATTGGGCTCTAGTTTTTTTTTTTTTTTTTTTCAAAACAAAGATGTTCTGAATGAAAATATTTGATCTTTAGCTTATGTTTTTCTTTCTCTCTCAAAGTGTCTGCACATCGGGATGTTTTCACAGCATCTACCCTCAAGCCTCATGTCAGGCGCCGTCTACTGTTCTGCCTTTTCTGGTCACGCAAATGTCCCTTGACCTTTTCATATCGCATGGTAAAGTTACATTGGCATAGTATTGAGTAGTTTATGAAGTACTTGTACTTTCTCATGTTATCCTTGTAATAGCTGACAGTTATGAGGCCCTCTGAAATCTTCTGATTCATTTCCTTTGCCCCCATAACTTCCTTCATTTAGATCTCCATGAAAGGGAAGGAGTACGTGTGCTTGCCCTGCCTCCCACGTCCCTTACAACCCCTCTCTGTACCAGTTTTTACTAATTGCTCTGATTGGTAAGTTTTAATTTTTCAGTAGTTACTTCAGCAAATGTAAATAACATACCAGAAACCTGCATTTCTTGATATGTCATTTTCAGCTTACTCCTGTGTGAAAGATGAGGGACTCCATGGACATGGTGGGCAGGCTGGAGGGAGGGACACTTTGCACAGTGGGTGAGGTGGGCCGCGTTTCCCCTGGCGTTGCTGTCTAGAAGTTTCTCGTCTGTTGGGCTGCCTTTCTCCTGGTGCCCTGGTCGGAGAGGACAGGCTTTTCTCGGGGCTGTTTTGTCTGCACCCTTTGGTGTGTCTTGGCTGCAGTATTTTCTAACACCTAGTCTGGTACATTTGAAGAGAAAAGGAAATCTAGAGGACCCACTGCTATGTTGTGTCTTGGGCCTGAAGCCCTTAGCCAGTCTTCCTCTCCTCCCCACACCTGTTTGCGGAGTAAGATTGGCCTGGTCTCCAGCATGGCACCCTGGGGCCTTGGTCTTGGGGGGGTGCTCCTCTTTGCAGCTGCGTGTGCTTCTGCCTCTGGTGATTTCTGTTTGTGACCCAGACTTAAACGCCTTCATTGCTCAGTTAATCTTGGCTCTTTTCTCAGAACTTTGTCTTCTCCCCTCCCCCAGTACTTCTTGGAAAATGTACCTTAAATATTCGGCTGCTATTTGTTTTGTAGGTGGTTCCGCCCTTGTGTTTTGGGTATTGATATAGTAGAATCCATAAAATGGAATATGATTTAATTCTCATTTAAAAATATTCCTTTTATTTAAAGATTTTATTTATTTTTAGAGAGAGGGGAAGGGAAGGAGAAAGAGAGGAAAACATTAATGTATGGCTGCCTCTTGCAATCCCCCTACTGGGAATCTAGCCTGCAACCCAGGCATGTGCCCTGACTGGGAATCAAACCTGTGACCCTTTGGTTTGCAAGCCAGCACCCAATCCACTGAGCCATACCAGCCAGGCTATTTCTCATTTTAAGCTGAAAGAAATTGGAGGCATGTTGGGTACCAGTGCTGTATGTATTGAAAGAATCCATCATGAAACTTTAATTTTATCCCTGGAGTGTGGAAGTAGGCGGAATTAAGTACAAAATCTACAGAAGCCAAGAAGGCGAAAATTCACTGCCGGCTCTGTTTTTCACATATCCCAACAATAGGGACCATGTGCATTAAACTTAAATAGCACTACTTATTTAAGATTCATTTTTACTCATCTTGATCTAAAATCACAAATTCCATTTGACAATGTGATAGGACAAAATTATATTTTTAAACTTCATGAACCACACTCTAGAATTGTGCCAAAAGTAACAATTTCTTTTGTCAAGAATAGCTTCCTCATAAACTCGTTTTGAGAGTTGACCTGGTTCTTGCCATTTGGAATATTAGTTGTGTGATTGAGCCAGCACTTAGTTGGCCTTTCGATGTAGGGGTCTTTCCATCAGGACAGAGATGGTGGAGAGAAGACTTCTTTCTCTCCACATACATTCCTTCGTGTTTTCTTTTTGGGTATACCTATGGGTGTTACCAGCCAGAGACATCATTTAGGTGCGAGTCGTGTACTCTTGCTTTCATTGTCAGTGTGGCCAGGTGGGTCAGGGTCTGTTTTGGTTGGTGATGTCTGGGTTGCTGTGATTATTGATGAGACTCCGAGGGAGGGTGTGTGAGAAAGCAGTTGCGATGATGATCATTGTGTATTGATCCGGTTGGTCTGCATCTGGTTGGTCCTGGTGCTGTAGGGGCCGCCTTATCCTCTTGCACTGTGAGTCACGCACACGTGCAGGTTTGCTTGGAGGCTGTGCACGTTACCGACTCGCACAGCTTTACCTGATGCTCTGCCTCAGCGGCTGTGCAGTTGGAGTCGGGCAGGTACAGCCATGCGCTGCTGAGGTTGTGGACTGTCTGGCTGTCTGGGGCTACTGGCAGTGGTGGTGCCTTACAAAGAGTATCCCTGAAGCTGCAGCCCACACTGAGGAAAGCAGAGTGAAGAGATGACCCTATGCTTTCCTTTTTTGTAATGTGGCTGTTGCCATTCTTGACTTGTTACTTATGTGCACCGATAATTTTTTGTTGGTTTAAGCCAATTTGAGTTGGGTTTCACTTGCAGTCAAAAGATTCCTGGCTAACAAGATATTCATTATACGATGTATAACACAATATTTTGTGATGTGAAGTTTTATTTTTCCTATTTTTATGGGGAAGATACTTTTAACTTCTAATACCATCTGTGAATTTGGAAGCCAAAGCAGGGCAAACTCAGTGATTGAGGTGCCTTCCAGTTACCTTAGGGAGCCCTGTTCCACTTCATTGCCAGGTGTGTTGGCACTCTACAGAATGGATTTGATAATCTGATTTATCTAGTTAGAAGGGGTGGTATTTCAATTTAAAGAGAAAAGTATGGCATGGGAAGGTAGAACTCCTATAGTGGGCAGGCATGCTGGTGATTTTCAAGCACTGTCCTCACATCTTTGGGTATTCTTCCCTGCTACAGGCAGGGCTGTGGCCCCCTTTCCTGGGTGGCACTGATGACTTCTCTCTCACTAACTGTGGTGTGCCGGCCATTTAAAGGAAAAGAACAGACACACTCAAAGGCTCCAACAGCTTTTGCATGGAGCTTGTGTACTTCAGCCTGCTCATAGCTGGTGCGTGTCTTGTGCACTTGCATCTCCTGGGCTGGAGCCCACGGGGAGGCGTGGCAGTTGGTGAAGGTGCACAGCTCTCTTCCGGGGGGCGGGGGTGTGAATGGAAGAAAGCAGTGACACAGGGAGCTGCCGTGCCTTGAGGTAGAGACAGAGGAGGCTGAAAGTAGTGTGATGAATGCGAAAATTCTAGATCGGATCAGCATCAGCTCTCATAACTTGTGCCTTTGAAACCTGTATTTTTCAACAAATTTCTGCTAAATCCAAGTTATCTTCTACCTGACTAAACCTTCACCCATGTGGGAGTTCTCACAAAAGCACATAGCGCGTAACCCAGCTAGCATCGCCCTGCCAGATGGGCACTGGTGACAGCTGGTTAACGTGTGTGATACCACCTTATTTTGCTATGTGTAGGTGAGCCATCCTTATTTTAGGTGTGTGTTTCGGGAGCAGACTTGATATTAGATGTGACCATATAAATAAGGAGTGTATCAAAATAGGATATTTTTAGAGGACTAGCAAAAATGAAGGCTGAGCCAGATTGCCAGGTGTTTGATGGTCAGTTTTAGCCCTTTTAGTGACGTGTCACTGACAGTGTTTATGGTGGAGTAGTGGTCAGGTTGCAGAGTGCTCGGAGGGGCTGGTTACTCTGGGCCACTGCTGGACAGATAGGGAGGAGCGCTGGGCAGGGCGAGAGCCTCTCAGGGCAGATGGTGTCCTTCTGATGCGCATGGTGCGACTTCTCTTCCTCCCTCTTGTCTGCAGCTGAGCTGGGGTCTGCACATCTGCTAAGGACGCACAGAGCTGTCAACTCCTTTTAGAAGCCTTTTCTGACATCTATGGCAAGTGCTTTTTATTTCCTCTCGGAGTTGTGGCACCTGACACACTGCCAGGGAGCTGGGGCCCTCAGCAGCCCCCAGTCTCTTCTGAGGCAGGCCACAGCTTCGGGAAGCATCTCTCTTGCCTGCTGCTAGGTGGGGAGAGGGTGCTGTCAGGCCTTCAGAAGTGTCCTCTCTGGGAGAGTGCTAACAAACCTGGTGTCGTCCTTGTCTCTCCAGGCCCAGCAGCAGTTTCTTTTGGCCCTCTCCCAGTCGTCCTGAGCCTGGACTCTTCTCTGGAACCCACTCGTAGGGGATGCCGCTCTGTAACAGAGGAATACCTTACCTTGTGTGGCATTGTAACTCGTTTTTCCCCATTTCGTTTTTTGTTTTTTTTTCTGCTTCACCCTTTACAAAAGCATGTCAGGAAGGCCATCTTCTGAATTTCCCACACCTTATGTTTTTCCTTCTGCTAGGTTCTTGACCCTGGTTCTCCCTTGCTCGAAGTCTGTGATAATTCTTTAAAAAGTACGCTGTGTCAGAGGAGCCTTGGAAAGGCCAGCTAGTTGTGTTCCTTTCCCTTACCAGGCCAGGAAAATGGTGCTGGTGCCGAGAGGGAAGTTGGCGCTCAGAAGACTTGTGCTTACTTGTCATCCCTTCCCGTCCTTCTTTTGGGCTTGGATTGGGAAATCAGGTTTCTGGAGGCCATAGAGCCTGGTTTGTCTGGGGTGGCCTGCCTTATGCCAGTGTCTTGGACTATTTTCTGATAGAGCTCTTGTTCTCTCAGAGTGACTCAGTGTGTCTGGTGAGTCCAGGGTGTCCTGCAGTGACCGCCACGTCCAGTGGGCTTGTTGTCCTGTTAGTCTTGACTTTTTGTCTTCTCTGCCCTGTTCCTGTGTTCATGTAACAGTGGAAAATTGTAATGGTGGGAAAGTATAGCCCACCCCACCATTCTTTTGACATTGTTTTTAGAAGTGCTGACTTTGACTAATATGTAGCTTGTAGATGAGGAACATGTTTGTGTAAGAATCCTAGGAACTAAGTCAAAAAATACAGACTCCAACCCTCAGGCATCCCAGCTCCTGGAGATTCGCTGACCTTCGACCGTGGAGCTGGGTGATGTAAAGGCAGGATGACTAAACCAGGATGATGCACACCGCACCATCACTCGCCTTATCGGAATGCACTGTGCTCGTCCGCAGGTAGAGAACTTTGCAGCCCCCTCCCTTGATCTCTTCTGTTCCCCTCTCCCTCCTCATAAACACCTCGGCCTCCGCTGAGAGGGGGAGATGGGCTTTGTGACATGAGTCCACCATCTTCCAGGAGATGGGCTTTGAGACGTGAGTCCCCCATCTTCTAGATGGCCGGCACCTGAAAATAAACTTGCTTCCCAAGTATTGGCTTTTGTAGAGGTCGGCAGCTGGACTGCTTTTTGTTACATTCAGAGCCCTCTTGTGGTCCTTTTAATATTCCTCCAAGTTTCTCTTCAAATTGTGCCTTGCCTAAGATAATATCCAGGACTAGCCCATGTTGGAACAAACAGCCTGGAGTCTTCATTATTAGGTTTGGTATCAGTTGGGTTAGTGATGTGCTTGTTTTTGTTTATGTAGATAATTGTAACCCTCTGGATTGTGTGGTACTGGGTTTTCCTCCCAAAGAGGAATAGGATGTATGTACTTGTGAGAGAAACTGGAGGAAAAAACAAGCCACACCTAAGAGCTTCTCCTTGCTCTTATGTCTTCCAAATGTCTTGAAGACATTTTTTGGCCATTAAGTTTAGTTTTGCAGGCAGGGACTGTAGTGATTCCTGCCTGCATGGGGAAGTTAGCCATGCCTCTGAAGAAAAGAGTATTTATGCTGATGCTTTTAGAAGATTATAGCAGTACCCTGCTTTGATTGATTCAAGGAGAATGATACATTCTTGGCTAGAATCTTTTTGGTATTTGGTGCTTTTTCCTGATGAAGGAAGTTGTGGGTTTTGGGATGATTCTACCATGTCTGTACTTGCATGTTTCTTATAACTTATCTCTGCCTATAATTGTATTTGTGGAATACACTTCCATCAACCTGGATTGTAGAACTTTTCCCTTAAATATAGTTCATTTCCTGCTTTTTTTTTGGTTGGTTAACAACAACCAAAACCGTTGCCTGACACCCCTACCTTTGTTGATAGTGCTGCATGGATTGTGTGATTTGCATTGTTCATACTATGTTTAAAAATGGGCTCAGGGGAGGTTGACCATGATTTGTGCTCTGAGAGTTAATGGAAAAGGCTTTGGATAATTCAGTGTCAGGCAGGAAGTGACAGTTCTACAGAAGTATTCCAAATGGGGCCACTGTTTGGTGTTGGGCAGCAGGCACAACTTATCACAGCCACAATGTTGAGCCAGACTCAGGGTGCTGACTGGTGGGGGTGTCCTCTTTCATGCTGGTGTCTTTCTGTATTTCCCTTCATGAGCCTTGGGGTGGTGAAAGAGTCCATGCTGTTGAGACTGAAAGTTGAGTGTGGGGGCCAGTGTCTGTGTCAGGAGCAGCAGCTTGGGTGGGAACTCTGGATGGGAACCGTTGTTGAGGACCGCCCTGCCTGGTCTCAGGAAGCTGTGACCTTCTGTGACTTAGGCAGAGTGAGAGACCTCCGGATCAGGAGCCACTAAGGAGACAAAACTTATTCCCCTGGCATGAACGCTACCTGTTCTGTGCCTGGCCTTTAATGTTTGATCACTTAACCAATGACGGGTAACAATTCTCTAGGATAGATAATGGACCTAAGACAGGTGCTGACCATGTAAAGGCCTCTGTGGAATAAGACTCACGAGACTGTGGAAATAAATGAAGGGGCTGTGGAAAGGAAGGGGTGATCGGCATCTACCCCTGCCCCCTCTTAGCCTGAGTCTTTGTTCAGATGTGAGAAATCCAAGTCTCCTTGCTGCCTGTTTCCAGCCCTTCTCAGGGCTTAGCAAACAGCCTAAGGGGCAGCTCAGACCGGAGACGGCGGACCCCTGGAGTAATCGGGCCTGGGACAAAGAATATGCAAGATCCTGTTAGATCTGTTTGCTGCAGGATGTTATTAACTTGGAATTTGAAGGCACAGTCAGGAAACCTTTGGAAACCTGTAGTCCTTTCACATGATAAAACTCCAATCTCTGTCTGGAATCACAACAGAAACTCTGTTAACATCCTTGTAAGATACGTGTTCCCTTTGATCCCTTCTGCCAGACTGTGAATCCACAAACTGTGTCTACTTTCTCAATAAAAACCCACTGGGACAAAGGAAGGGGCTCTCTCCCCCCTAGGGGGGTTAGCCCGGAGTGGCTCACCCGCTTGGAGAGTGGCGACTCCATCCTTGACTTCCCTACAGAAAACTGTTTCTGTGCATGATTATTTCTCAGGTCACGACAAGCCATTCGCGGTGTGTTATGCGTGTCCATAGCCGGCCGGGGAGGAGCTGGGTTCTGCACTCTTTAGTCAGACAGCCAGGTGTTTAAGCAAGGTTTGAAAATCGCTTCAAACCGTAGCACTTTTATGTGGAGTGAGGCGATCTGTTGGAGTATAAGCAGGAATCTTGCTGATGTACATTAGTGGAGGTTGACATCAGAGAGTGCGTGTGCTGTGCACTATAGTGTGTGCCACAGAAGGAGTGTGCATGTGGTATGTGTGCAGTGTTTGCTGTGCTACAAAAGCACATGCATGTGCTGTGTGCAGTGTGTGTGTGGACTGTGTTGTAGAAGCAGTGTGCATATGTATAGTGTGTGCAGCGCATGCTGTGGTGTGTGCTGCAGAAGCAGCGTGCATGTGCTGTGTGCGGTGTTTGCTGTGCTACAAAAGCACATCCATGTGCTGCATGTGCAATATGTGGAGTGTGCTGCAGAAGCAGTGTACTTGGTATAGTGTGTGCAGTGCATGCTGTGGTGTGTGCTGCAGAAGCAGTGTGCAGTGTTTGCTGTGCTACAAAAGCAAATGTATGTGTTCTGTGTGCATTGTGTGGAGTGTGCTACAGAAGTGGTGTGTGCAGCGCAGGGTGTGGAGACTTGTGGCTCCTTCTCGGGATGGTGATTACAGTGTTCTTGAGCACCTAGGTAATTGAGAAAGCTTTTCAGTAGCTATTTTGTTATTTAGAAAATAACCAGCAGGGGGCAGTCTTCAAGTTCAGAAGGGTTATCTGTCCTCGGAACAGTATTGCTTCATTCCCACTACATGCCTTGTAACATTAATTCAGCCCTACTTCTCTCCCCCATGAAAGACTAGAGAGAATTCTCAGAATGTGTTTTTGTGTCCTACATTTAATACTCTGGGCCCCTTCTATCCCGGCTTCTATATGGTTTGTAATTGTATTTCATTATATAGTATTGTTTTTATTAAAAGTAAAATATTTAAACTCTTCAATATTATGAGTTTTTTTGATGGAATACTGGTAGGATAATTTGTTGAGAATATTGGATTATTCTGCATATTTAATTCACTTAAATGTCAGAGCGAAGGTGAGTTTTTGATAATTCCAGCTGGATAGATTCTAAGATTTATGGGGTACTGAGTGTTTCATTTTTACTGTACTTATAAGGGGTGGGTGTGAGGGGAGCCTGCCTAGGGAGAGGATTCAGGACACTTTCCTTATGTCTCCAGGGAGGCGTTTTCACCCTTGGTGGCTCAGAATCACCTGGAGAGTGTTAACGTGTCGATTCTGGGTCCCTTCATAGAGATTCTAATTAAATTGATTTGAGATGTGGCTTCTGGTAAGATGTGGTTCTGTAAAGTTCTAGGAGATCCTAATGTGCAGCCCCTCTTGATAATCACTCTCCCAATACCACCTGAAGAAAAGGGACCTCTCTTGTTCTTTCCTTCCCGCTTGCTCCACACTCTGGCCAGGGCCGAGAGCGTGCTGCCCTTAGAGCGTCAGTGGTTGCTACAGTGGTTGCTGGGTCATAAGGTGGGCCGGGCTTCTAGGGCTTCCATCCCCTTGAGCAATGAGTGGTCCAGGGGGCAGTCGAGGGTCATTCTCATGCACAGGCTGACTTAGTTTTGCAGAGATATTTCTGTAAAAGTTCTGATGAGACTTCCCTTTTGTTCTCATAGTGCAAACTTTCTCAGTGACCTAAGATTTTTCTGGTTTTGCTTTTTGTTGACTAGATTCCTATTTCAGGGAATAGTCTGTTATCTTTGTCTGGAGAAGCACTTTAGTCAAAACCTTTTATTGACTCAGAATATTCGTTTTTTTTTTTTTCCTCTTAGAGGCAAGCATTTGTCTCATTTCATTGTGTAGTTTCCTGTTAAGAAATGTGGGATATATGTGAATTCACTTAAAATCTGATGTCACATTGAACCCCATTGGTGTGCAGTTTTAGCCAACCATACACTTCCTGGTATCCAAGTAAGAAAGATATATAGTTCTGGAATAACAGGAAACTTCAGTTTTCAGCATCCTGTTTTTCTGGGTTTTATGACTCGCTGCCTCACCACAATGAAGGTTAGTAGATGTTTTATGTATACTACTTTTCGTGGAATACCACAGTTTTAATTTTCTGGACTCTAAACTTTAGAATTATAACTTTAGAGCTGAAAGATATGCAGATTAGCTACTCTAGAATTTTACAAGTGTGGGAACTTCCATGTTTTACATATAAGGAAACTGAGTGCTACAGAGGTTAATATTTTTAATTATTTTTAAAAAACCCCATTAAAAATGTAGGTGGATGTGTCACCTAGATAATGCTCTCATTTGACTTGCAACTTACTAAAAAATAGATATTAGAATAAATGAATTAAACTGTATATTACAATTTTTAAGACTGTTGTCAGGGCTACCTCTTTTTACAGGGAGGGTCTGGCATCATGGAATTAGCTTTATTTTGTACTTCAGCTGTATGAGATGACGTCAGTGATCGTATACAGAATGTTTAGGTGTATTCTCATCTTTTAAGTCTTGTGCTCCGTGAAGTTTTTAGAAAAAAAGTAAATGGAGCCACAAGCTTTTAGAAAGAGAGCTGTGTTTTCAGCTCTTCTTGACTCAGTGATCTGATGGCCTTTCTTGGAGTGTTTCAACTTCTGGATTTTCTTTTCCCTTTTTTTTTGGTTCATGTTTAAACATACCTCATGATACTATTTACTCATTTCAGAAATTAAAGGCAGAAGATCATTAATTGAAGATGCTTTTTTGAGGAAGAGAACAATAATTATTCAGAATTGGAATGGCTCTTCTTAGCTGCTCTTCATTGTGAATGGTGGATGGGTGGATGGATTGGTACATTTATTATTCAGCAAACATTTCAGGTTTTACTTTGTGCTGGCCATTTTGCTAGATGTTGGGTGCTGTAGAACTGCTTTTGTCGGTGTTACAGTCTAGGGTAGCACGCACACGTGGGCCATAAAGTTGTCTTTGTGATGAATGTGCTGGTGGAGCCTGGTTAGGGGCCTCACTGAGTCTTGGTTAAGGAATGAGGCTGGTAGAAAGTCAGAGGAGTAAGAGTTAGCCAGAAGAGGGGGTAGGAGTCGGGAGGCTGGAACGAGGTGGGGGTGGTTCCTGCAGGACCTGTGAGATAGAGGAGCTGGCCAGATGGGGAAAGAGGCGGCCGTCAATGGGGAGAGGAAGTCAGGGCCCTCCTTTGCTGATAGTTCATTCCTGGCTGTCTAGTCATGTGTGTTCATTTCTGTCCCACTGAGAGAAACTTGAGGTATGTTAACACGATTTACATTTCGTATCTAAATACTGTGTCTTTCTGTTATTTGCATCTTTGAAAGAAGTTTTTTTCATAGTTTTTCTGGCAGGGTTGTGGATGATTTGACTATTGAATTTTTCTTTTTTTTGCCGGGGTTATTTGGTGATAAAAAGCTGTATGTAGTCTTCAGTTAGTATTTGGGAATGATTTGTGTTTCCGTGTGTGTGTGTACATACACATTGTAGACCGGCTGTAAGGCTTCTGAACAAGATACTTTTTTTTAAATTTTATTTTATTTATTTATTTTTAGAGAGGGAAGGGAGGGAGAAAGAGAGAGAGAGAGAGAAACATCAATGTTTGGTTGCTGGGGGCTGTGGCCTGCAACCCAGGCATGTGCCCTGACTGGAAATCGAACCTGCAATGCTTTGGTTTGCAGCCCGCACTCAATCCACTGAGCTATGCCAGCCAGGCAACAAGCTACTTTTTGCACCTTATTTTTCAGCTCCTGTGTGTGTGTGCCTGCTTACCTGCCTGCATGTGCTTGCACGCTCACACTGGGGCTGACTCGTCCTTCCCGTTGTCGGCCACCCAGATTGGAGGAATCTCAGGTTAGACAGGACTGGTCTGGCCTCAGCTCTCTGCCCTGAGGGTCAAGGACTCCCTTTCCCCCTATACCTGTCCTGGTTCTGGAATCTGCATTTTTTTTGTCTTCCCCTTATTTTACTCACATCCATTCTGATGCCCATGTTTCTCTTTTGCCACTGTTAGCTTTGGAATTGACTGACAAGGAGAGGAAGTCTGTAGTATGCCTGTCCTGTGGCCTCTGCCTTACTCTAAGGAGAGAAGGATTGGGAAACCACTCCAGCATTCCCTGAGTGCTGGCAGAGTTGTCTCCCTCATTTGGGAAGGAACCCTAATCCAGGTTATGAAGGAAGGTGGGGAGTTGGTCTCAGGCCCAGGATTAAGGTACACTTAAGGGAATTCTGTTGGATCTCCCACCCCAAGACTGGAGGCTGAGCTTACTGGTCCTGCTTTTTCAGGTTGTGCTGCATCTTCAGGATTTCATCTGGAAATCCTATGTGTGGTTCTGTCATTGCTGCAAGAACTTTGTTTATCCTGCACCCAACAAAAGACTGTATTAATTTTGTTTAATTTTTCCTTTCAGACATTTGATGCAAATGATTTGTATCAGGGGCAGAATTTTAACAAGGTCCTCAGTTCCTTAGTGACTCTAAATAAAGTAACAGCAGGTAAGACCTTTTATAAATTGAATTGAGGGGGTGTGAAGAAAAAGGGCAAAAACTTTTGCTTTTCTTTTGGCAGGACAAAATGAGCATTATCAAATTAAAAAATAAGCTTTTATTGCATTAAATTTTCAGTTGTCAGTTTTGCTGTGATTTTTTTTCTTTCTTACTAGAATAGAATCTTCCTTTTTAGGTCCTCAGGTGGCTATCAGATGTTTTCCTTTCTGTGGGCAGAGCAGTTACTACCTGAAAATAGAGCAGAGAAGAAATGTCTCATTCATGTGGCTGCACTCATGGGTTGTCTTGGAGTTAGAAGCAACTTTCTCTGAATTTTTATTATGCTGATTAAAACTCACATTTTTAGCAGGTCTGGTGACTCTTTTTGAGGTGTGATCATGACAGTGGAGTAGCCAGTGAATTGGCCTCTAAAGTAAACACCTGGGCCAGGTGTCCTAAGGCCTGGGAGGGTACGTGCTCAGGGTACTTGGTTTACCGTCTTCTGAGCCCCAGCCATATCTCATGGAGAAGAGCGAGTGGAGGTAGGGACACAGTGTGCCCCTCTGGGCTGCAGACCCAAGTGAGAACAGTGAGAGGTTCTATGCACATTCCTCTGAGGGAGGCTCTGTGCCTGTCCCATGAGCTTTGAGAAGTTCTATCTTGTGCATCTAAAAGAAGGACTTAGTGGCTCTTTTGTTTTAAAGTCATTTTTATTTTCCAATTTATAGACTTTAGTTTCAGATTTCTGGGGGGGGATTAGATTTTGATACGTCTTTTTTGATCAGAGACCTCTTAAGTTTATTTTGTCACAGTTTCTTCCCCTTTTGTCCTGGCACTTCAGATGGGGTGTACTCACCTCATTGTGTCTGGGAAGAGCCAAGTCAGAACACATCGGGCTGCAACCCTGGTTCGGAGGACCTCTGCACTCGGGAACCGCTCTGGTGCCCCTCACAGCACTTTTTTGCTGGAGTGGCTGTCCAGGGGCTGCCTGTGCTTCAAGAACAACTGAAGATTTGTGTTTCCCTGTGATATTGTCAGACTTGTAGTTGTTGACAACTAATTCAAAAATTTTGTAAGACACTATATAAGCCAATCCAAACATCTGCCAGGAAAACAGACCCGGAGACCATTAGTTTAAGGCTGTTTTTACAGAAGGCTCCCCATGTAGCTTTAGGAAATTGCTAGGCACATGTATCTCAGAACAGTGGTTTCCTTAGAAACTCTTCATGGCCTCCTTTTTAAAAAAATCAAATCACTCTGAAGAAGCGGGTTGCTAACGTTTACTTACTGGTTGGCCTAGTGGAGTGTCTAATCATGAAGACACTCCAGAGAGAGAACGAAGCCCTTTAATAGCTCTTTACTTTGATCCTTTCACCGACCCTGTGAGGTGAGTAAAGCATGGGCTACCTTTGTTTGAGAATACAATCCTCAGAAGGCTCTGTCTGAAAAATACAAGGGGATTTTCTGCTAGGTTTAGGTAAGTCTTTTTCTTTTGTTGCCAAATAGTTCTTGCTGCTTACTATGAGAAGGGTGATCCTGGAGAAGCGGGTGATGGTGAAGTATTGGGATTGAGTTCTAGGTGTTGCTCTGCTAAGTAATTGAATTTGAGAGGTTTATTTTTTCCAGATGAAGGGAAAG
The DNA here is from genome assembly GCA_004024845.1 of Tonatia bakeri. Classification (NCBI taxonomy): domain Eukaryota; kingdom Metazoa; phylum Chordata; class Mammalia; order Chiroptera; family Phyllostomidae; genus Tonatia; species Tonatia bakeri. The sequence goes on from PVIA01001854.1 coordinate 241,737, forward strand.
TATTAAAAACGAGTTACAGAATGTTTCACAAAATTGGAAACTGTATGGGAGAAGAATAGTTACCTCCAGTTAATTTCTGGAAAGGTGATTGTGGGATGAGTGCGCAAGTCGTTTCTGTAGAAGACAGAGTCTGTGCTTTGTTTACTGCACATAAATGGCCTGCTTTGTTGTGGTCTGTTGCGCTTCCCTTGGGGGCTGCCCCAGTTCAGAGTCTGGTGTGCAGTGAGGGCGCATGGTGTCGGGCGTCTCAGCTCACTCTCTGTTGCTTTCATGACCTTTTCAGACATTGGGCTGGGAAGTGACTCTGTGTGTGCCCGGCCCTCGTCTCATCGGACCAAGTCGTTTGACTCCCTGGGACCCCAGCCTTCCCACAGCCGGACCTCAAAGTCGTTCCAGGGCCAGTACCGGAGTTTGGTGAGTTTGAGGGCGGTGGTTATTCAAACTGGGGTATGTGAGGAAGTGAGTGTGTGTGGGCGCACCTGGAATGATGCTTGTGTCTCTGGTGACAGAGGCACAGAGTGAGGAGTGGTTTGACCTCACCCCATTTTTCCTTTACTTGGGTTTGGTGTTCCTTCATCACCGAATTATCCAGATGTGTTGCTTAATGACTGCTTTTGAGAAACTTGTGTATTTTTGGCATTATATTTTAAGATGCAAAATCCGTTTAATGTAGAAAGATGTGTGCTTTAAAACATTTCCCTGGCCACTTGCGTAGTCTTTTCTCATCCGGTATGTATATATAGAACTGGAGGAATAAGATACATATATTTGTAAAAGTACTTAGCAGTATAAAGAATAAATGGCTGAAAAAACCTAAGGGAGGTTTTTCCTTTAATAAAGGCATGACTTAGAGTGCTTTACTGAGTGAGGATGCAGTATATGAAGGAGGGACTCCCTTGTAATGGCTGGGTGTGAGATGGGTAAGGAATTTAGACTCACAGACATCCTGGAAAGGGAAGAAAAATCCACTTGCAGATCATCGGGATACAGGCTCTGAGTGAAGAACACAGGATTGACAGTGAAATTGTTACCGAGAAACTGGGAAAGGATTAAATACAGTACTGAATGGAGAGAAGTGTGGAAAGAGGCCACCAAGTCAGCTGAGCAGGATGAGACTGCTCCCTGTTGTCCTTGTGAAAACTCGCCAGACCTTCCTTTGAGCCAGTGGTGATTGGCACTTAGTTTGATTAGCAAGTAATGTGACTTTGTTTCCTGCAACATTTTAGTAAATTATTTTATGTTAGAAACAAATTATTTTGCAACCTGAATCTGAAGAGAGGCCGATTCTTCTAGTTTTTAGGGGACCAAAGCTTTCTATTTACTTTAACACAGAGAGAAATGTTGTTAAATAAGTTAATGGTGATCCTAAAGAAATAAAAATTAATTTGGTTAAAGGTATATTTTGTAGAGGGAAAGAAATTTGAGTTTAGTTCACGAAGATGTGTTAAAAACTGAAAGCTATGGAAGGAATATAGTTCTCACATGTTCCTGGACTTCCGAGCAAGCCAACTCTGATTGCTGTTTATATTTGACTCTCTTTCCTCTTGGAGAAGTCCCAGTGCCCTTCTCTGATTCTGTGTGGAATGCAGCATGCATTGAGTTGCTTCTCCTGTGCCAGGCATTGTTCTAGGTGCTTTACCTGAACTAAGGCAACCCCATGACATGTAGGGTTCAATGGTAGAGGAATTTCGTGGAGTGTTGGAAGAGCTATGATTCTAAACAGAGAAAAAAAATACACAAACCACTTAAAATATTTTAAATTAGCTTTATTAAATATATGAAGTGTAAGGGAAATCAGCAAACTTTGGGTGAAGAAATCTTTGCTGTCTTACCCATGTACCCATGGCAGTTTTCATTTTCTTTTATTTTTGAGTAAATAAGAACTAGATTGCAAATATATAATCTGAAGTACTATACTTGATCTTAGCCAAAATGCCACGAAACAGTATATAATCTGAAGTAAAATAAAGTTTAATGTTGATAAAGAATGTTACTACGTATAGGATTAATTTTTCATTAGCTAGAGAAATCTCGTAAGTTACACTAGAAACAGAAAGGCCTCAGTCATCTCGCCTGCTTTTGTGTCTGTGATCGGCGGACACAGTTATCTGCTGGTGGAGTGAGCGTGGCAAGGCTTCTGTTACTGTGCTGGGTAAGAATAATTGTTTGCCCTTAGATTTTTCTGTGTGTGTTACGAATAGTACTTTGAGGTAATTTTCTTGGACTAAAAACAATTTACAATGAAATGAGAATGGCAAGTGTTCCATGTGATAGTAACATGGAAGTAAGTATACCTGTCATTCCGTACTTTCGTGTTAGAAATTTTCCATAATAAAAAAGTTGAGCTAAAAAAGTGACTTGCGGTGTCTTGAACATTTTGTGATCTCATTAAAATAAAGCCTAGCTTTGAAATTGTGTGGGGCACTACCATCTCCAGAGTAAGGATCAGTATTTTCAAGATGCTGTTGTAATTGCTTGCATTTCTACTGAAGAATGTCTCGCCTAACCACTACCTTGGTGCAGGTTGTTCATGTAACATTGCTTCAGTGTCTGTGAACTCATCATCTCTCTGTTCTCAGACTGATTTCCTGCCTTATGATGAAGGTGCATTTGAAAAGTTCTAGTGTTTGTTTGCACTGAAATGGAAGTTTTTTTTTTTTTTTTTGTAACAATAAAACTGTATTACATTTGTGCTTCAGATATTACAATACATTATATACAATAGTCCAAAATAAACATCTCATGCCAAGTGACACAAAAACGAATAGCAAGCAAAAAATCCAGCAATATGTACATTACTTTTTTCTTTAATAATAAACATTCAACTCTGAACTGGGTAATTTCACTACATACAGATGCAGTCCGCC